>JAYESA010000020.1:106620419-107220419 GCA_036927795.1 Iris macrosiphon | reverse complement strand
TCATTCACTGTCCTGTGCCTTAAGTCCTTTTCTTGCCATTGAAGAGATCATTTGATGCTACTGCATCAGTCGCTTGGTTGTCGCAGTAAATCGGTACCGTCGAAATCTGCGCACCCACCACTGGAAGATCATACAGGAGCTCCCGAAGCCACTCTGCTTCATCCGCTACAGCAGCCAGTGCATAAAACTCATATTCCATCGAGGAATGAGAGTATAGTTTGCTTCTTCGACTTCCACGATATAGCAGCTCCACCCATGGAAAAGATGTATCCTCCTGTGGACCTTTCGCTCTCTACTTCTAAATACCAGCTGCATCACTGAAGCCTTCCACTACTGTCGGATAACCGCTGTAGTGTAGTGCATACTTCTGAGTACTCTTAAGATATATCATTACTCTCTTCACAGCTTTCCAGTGCCCCAGTCCTGGATTGCTCGTGAACCGACTCAACATCCCCACAGTGAAAGCTATGTCAGGCCTAGTCGCAGTTGTTGTATACATCAGACTCCCGATGACGCTTGAGTACTTCAGCTGCCTGACACTTTCCCTTGGGTTTGGCTTCAGCTTCTTGTCACACCTGTACGGAGTATCGATCCTTGGAAGATCCTAATATCCATAGCGTATGAGCATCTTTCGATATAATGAGACTGTGACAGTGCCACTCCAGTGTCTGTCCGGATGATCTTTATCCCTAAGTCCTTCATACCGAACTTAGATGAAAGGAACTTCTTTGTCTCAGTGACACGTGCTAGATCCGTACCCAGAATTAGCATGTCGTCCACGTAGAGACAAACGATGACTCCTCTCCCGCCAGCGAACTTAGTGTAAACGCACTTGTCCGTTTCATTGACCCGGTAGCCGTTTGATCTTATGACTTTATCAAACTTCTCGTGCCACATCTTGGGAGCTTGCTTCAGACCATATAATGATTTTACCAACTTGCAGACTTTGTCTTCAAGCCCTTTGATGACAAATCCTTCTGGCTTTTGCATGTAAATCTCTTCGGTCAATTCTCCATTCAGGAATGCTATCTTAACATCCATCAATGACTAGCTTGTGAATTGTACTTAGAGCGATCAACATCCTGATGGTCGTCATCCGTGCTACTGGAGCATATGTGTCGAAGTAGTCGATCTCCTGCTTCTGAGAAAATACCTTAGCAACCAGTCTTGCCTTGAACTTGTCAACAGTTCCATCAGCCTTCATCTTCTTCTTGAAGATCCACTTGCATCCGATCTGTTTTGCTCCTTCAGATAGATCGAGCAACACCCAAGTGTTGTTGGAGGTTATTGAGTCATACTCATCATTGATAGCCTCCTTCCAGAAGACAACATCTCTGGTCTTCATCGCCTCTTCATAGGTCAGCGGATCTGCTTCCACATGATAGGTGACGAAATTATCTCTGAAGTCCTTGTGTCTCCTTACTCGCTTAGACACCGGCTCTGCGAGTTCTGGTTCGAATGTTCTCTGTAATAACTTCTTCTTGGACTACATCTTTATTGGAAGTGTTGCTCTCCTGTCCACTCACACTATTCTCCGGAATGTCCGCGATAACAATATTTTTGTGCCTTGCAAACTTGTCTTCAAAGAATTCTGCATCGCGAGATTCAATGATATGATTTGACTTAATATCAAGAAACCTCCGAGCATCACTCTTTTCAGCATATCCCAAGAAGATGGTTTTTGTAGTCCTCGTACCCAGCTTCTGAATCTTCAAGTCTGGAAGCTTCACATACGCCAGGCACCCCCACACTCGAATGAAATTCAAGTTGGGTCTGACTTTGAACCAGAGTTTATGATGAGTGATATCGGAAGTTGCGTACGGCACTCTGTTCAGAAAGAACGTAGTCGTAAGCGCAGCTTCTCTCCAGAAGCAGTTTGGAAGACCTGCAGTTAACAGCATTGAGTTCATCATCTCTGTCAACGTCTTGTTCTTTCTTTCAGCTACTCCAATTGATTGAGGAGAATACGGAGCAGTTGTCTCGTTGACAATTCCATGTTCTTTGTAGAACGATACGAATTCAATAGACCTATACTCTCCGCCTCGATCATTTCTGAGTCTCTTGAGTTATTTTCCTGTTTGACGTTTAGCCTCAGCCCTGAACTCCTTGAACTTCTCGAACGCTTCATTTTTTGACTTAAGTAGACTTAAGTAGATAGACGAACGCATACTTCGAGTAGTCGTCGATGAATGTAATGAAATACTTCATCCTGGCCTTTGTGGAGAACTGTTTGAAGTCACAGATATCTGAGTGCACCAACTCAAGAAGTTATGTGCTTCGGTTAACCCGTTTGAACAATTTTTTTATGATCTTTGTCTGTGCACAGACCTCACACTTCTCCACCTCCTTACCCCCACATTTGGAGATAAGCCCTAGATTAGACATCTTGTTTATCCTTTTACAATGAACATGTCCTAGTCTATTATGTCATAACTCAAGAGAATAACCAGAAGAAGAGACTGCATTAATGTTGTTTGTAGGAGTTACAAGCTGAAGTTTGAACATCCCTTCGGTACAAAATGCTTTTCTGAAGTATGTTCTTTTATGCGACATCACCATCTATCCAGCATTGATGTTCATCCTAAAGTCTGTGTTGCAGAGCAGACTTTCCGAGACCAGATTTTTGGCTATTACCGGTACGTGCTTCACATCCTAAAGCGTCAGTGACTTTCCCGAAGTCAGATTCAATACTATCTCTCCGGTCCCAAGTACTTCAGCTTGTGCCTGGTTTGCCACCATGACCTTCCCAGTTGTAGGCTTGTAGGTGGTAAACAACTCCTTCGAGCAAACATGGCAGGATACGCCAGTGTCCACCCACCAGTCAGTGTCAACACCAGTCGTCACAACCAGCACAATAATAGCAACCTTGTTAGGCTTACCTTGCTCTGTTTGTTTGGGTTTAGATCTGCAGTCTCTCCGGTAGTGGCCCTTCTTGTCACAGTTGAAGCAAGTCACTTCTGAGTTGGGCTTTGTTTTCGACTTAAACGAAGTCGACTTTACCTTGAGATGGTTCAGGTCCTTCTTCTTGTATTGAGAAGCCTTCTGCTTCCCTTTGGAGTCGCCCGCATGCACCAAGTTGGCTTTTGCCAACTGCTTGGACAACGTGTCCACTTTGTTTTGAGTCATCAACTTATCTTTAACATGAATGTTGTGCAGTAGTTGATCAAGGCTTATTTGTTCATGTGCATGTCCGAGATAAAATTGTTCCATCCAAACGGGAGCTTGGCCACAATACCCTCTACGACAAAGGCGTCGTTTAAGGACATACCATCATCCTCAAGTTTTTGAGGTAACTTGAGAAACTCCTTGACATGAGGCAACATAGTCTTGTCGTCTTCAAATTGCATGTTCTAGACCATTTCAGTCATATCTATCTTATTGCGGTTCTCATCCGCCTTGTAATGCTTGTCTAGAGACTCCCAAACGATCTTAGCATGGTTCATCTTGCTGTATGACTCCGCCAGAGTATCCTCCATGGAGTTCAGAATCAGCAGCTTGCAAAGGTTGTTGTCTCTTCTCCACTTGTTCTGCTTAGCAGTTGCAGTAGCAACTGTCCGAACAGTAGCGTCATCACCGTCTGGAACAACCGACACTGGTACGGTTAGAACGTAGTCCATCTCTGCGAGTTGAAGATTAAGACAGACCTTCCTTTTCCAAGTGTTGTAATAATCCCTGTCAAACTTCTCGAGTTTGTTAAAACTTGTATCGAGAAGTTTCGCACGGTTGTTCTCCATCTTTTTCGGATCTTCCTTTGAGATTGATATTCCCGAGGCTAAATCAACGATGGAAAATCGCGTGATCGAGATCAGAGATTCACACAAAAGTTTCCACTCTGACTATTTTCGATCTCCACGAAGAACTATATATATTAGGATCCTGTTACAACCTGTAGATACAATAATAACCAGAAAAGGAACCTCTTGTTCTTCCTTGCAATTGCAATTACCGACAGAACAGAGTTACAACTCACAGAAGAGAGAAGGAAGAAGAAGAGACTTTCTTGCTAGGGTGATAAAGATCACTGTTGCTCAAAGCAAGATTCGCCTCCATATGATCTTCCTCCAGGAACCAGCAAGTTCACGAAGAACTTCTGGAACGCTCGTTGTCACCTCTGTCTGAACTCACTCGACTCCAATGGTGGCGGCAGTAGCAACTCTCTTCGTCTCCTAATTTTCGAAGTAAGTTCTCAAAGAGGTACGAAAAGAGTATTTATAGGGAGAGGGTGAAAACCCTAGCCGTCCAACAGTTACGGAAAGATAGGAACAAATTAATTACGAATCTCTAAAAGATAGGCACGAATTAATTTCAAAACCCACAAAAAACGGATCTGAATAACAGGCCATATCATTCCATAACCGTTCAAATATATCTGCAGCAGCAGTGCATGCGGCAACCCATGCAATAACCCATGCGGCAGCCTATGCGACAGCCCATGCGACCGCCCATCCGACAACGGATGCGACCCGCCCATGCGACCGCGCATGCGGCCGCTCATGAGAGTGCATCAAATGCACACAAGCGCCTGCACCGATGCTAAGTGCAAAGTGCGCCAACAAAACGCCACTTTGCGACCTTGAGCCCGAGTCTGAGTCGTTGTCCCCTAGGGACTTAGCTCTTATGGAAATAATTCCAAGAGAATGACAAAAAGCATAAATGCTTTCATTGAGGTGTTAATCTTTTTTTTCTCCTAGAAAAATACCCCCACATGGCACCCATGTGCACACCTCAACTCATACAAAGTATTATATTGAGACACCCACTTGGTGGTGTAGCTAATGTGGGACTATTTTTACTAGTCCAAAGGAAACAACACCAACATAAATAAGGTAATAAGTTAGTAAAATTTCAAAAAAAAATATTGTGTCGCCAGAAGTCATGTCACCAATAACAATGGCAACATGAATGTATTTTTTTTGACTGACTGAGTTAGGCCGGCAAAACTTTTTAGTTAGGCCGGGGAAACTTTTTAGTCATGCCATTTACCACCAACTTCAGCACTTTGAAAATCATAACCAAACAAAATTAGGTTTTTGGTGCCAAAATAGGAATTTTAGTAACAAAAATAGATTTTTAGTGACAAATTTTTTTTTTACAATATAAAAATAAAAACTTGCATTCATGTCGTCATTGGTGTTGGTAACATGAGCGCATGCACTCATGTCGTCAAAGTTTTAGGCGACATGTTATTTGATTTTAATTTTAGAGAGAAAATTGAACATTTGGTGACGAAATTGGGCTTTTAGTAACAATTTTTTTTTTTACCGAAGACCTGTGATTCAAAAAAAAAATTACATTCATGTCGCCAACTCTTTTGACGACATATTATTTTTGGTTATTTCTAAAGGCACATCAAAAGTTGCTCAAGACAAGTCCTAATTTTTTTGTTTTTATTTACAAGTTTGTCATCGAAATTTTTTACTTGTGGCTGTCCAAAATTTTTTTAGTCGAACTGCAAAAAAAATTGATAGTCCTTCCAATAATAAGGATTGTTAAATTTTTTGACAGTCCGATTTCTGAAAGGACTGTAAAATTTTATTACAGTCCTCGACGAGGAGCAGCAGAGCAGCGCAGCGGCGGCGGGGAGTGCAGCGGCAAGTGCGGTCCCTCTCCGTCGACTACAACCCCTCAAACCCCGACCTCTCCGCTCCTCCCCCGACCCCCCACATGTGACGCCTCGTCGACGAGGTCTCCTCCCTGACCCTCGCCGACATCGCCGACCTCACCCAGATCCTCACCGCGAAGTCCGGGATCAATGAGATCCCGACCATCGGCGTCATGGGAGCAGGTGGAGGGAGAGTCGGCGGTGGGTCGATCGGCGGTGCGGTTGGGATTGGCGTTAGGGTTTGGGGTGAGAGAGAGGAAGGGTGTGGAGACCTGGACTAACATCAAGTAATTGACTCTCATGAACAACTTTTGATGTGCCTTTAGATATTATCTTTTTTGTCGAAAATTTACTAACTTTATTATTTTACTAAACTTCGTTATCTTTTTAAAAAAAATTCTGAAGTGAACACTAGTCAATCGAACATGACGTCACATCTGAACCGGAGAAAGAGTAATCATCTTATCCTATCTATAGTACTACGGCAATTTACTATATTTTTCAGCTTGGTAGATAGGTTCATTTATGGGTCTTTTGTACGGTCTCTGTGGATAATGTTTTTTAATATGTACCGGAAGTTTTTTTTTCTTTTTCTAGCAGGGTCTCCGTAGACAAAAACAACTGATAAAGAAAGGATAGAACAACTCATGGGGAAAAAAAAAAAAGACAAGGCAAGAATATGGCATGGTCACCTGCTGATGCTTCAGCCACTTGTTCTCCGCTTGTAATGCTTTATAAGCAAGCATTACTAATTCAAGTTCCTATTTATTAGTCGAGAATAAAAGAATTAGCTACCAGAACCATCAATATAGATAAATAATAAATATCAAAAGGAATAATGAGGCAAAAATAATTAAAAAAAAGTCCACCTTTTGAAAAATTATCTTATTTTCCACCAATAATTTCTCCTGTTTCTGAAGCTCACACATGGTCTGCAATATCCCATAATAACATAAACCAACCAACTCCAACCATCATTATCATACAAAAAATAGAACTACTTATTATTTTGTTAAGCTCAAGAACAAGGAATGAAGCATGGACATTCTAAAAATTATATATCAGCAGTGTTTGTGCCGATTGTAGGACACACGTAACGAACAAACACCCCAAATACAATAGCATATGTAAAAATTAGACCCTTGATAAAGGCACTACGAAATACACTCGACTGATCCAATTGTTTTTATAAATTTCGCTCAAAAATTTGTTAAGACTGTCAAAATTTTGAGTTTTTGACTTGGATCGTCAACAGTCCATTGATGTGCACACTTTATTTAGGACTGTCAAAATTTTGACAGTCCAATCTATTGGAAGGACTGTCAAAATTTTGACAGTTTTAATAAATTTTTGAACTTGTACTGAGTAACTTTTTGAGTAAAAAATTTTATAAAAAAAATTAGGTCAGTCCTGAGTGTATTTTGTAGTGTCTTTATCATCAGCCCAAAATTAATGTATATGCTAGTGTCTCCGTCTAACCTATTTGTGCCAACATAACTTTGAAAACACAATTTCTTTTGCAAAAAACGCCTCAAACATATAATTATTTCAAGCAATTCCAAATTTCAAAAAATTATTTCTTCTATTGGAAATGTAACTATTTACCTTCCTCTTCTTTCCTGGCCGTCTGATGTCCTTGGCAGCTGAGATTCTGAAACGCGATGGCTGCTGATAAATCCCACCCCCCTGAAAATAAAAAAAAAGACCATCCACGTAAGAAATCTGAACCTTCCAACGGTCCCAACCCCTTGCCACTCTCTATACTATTCCCACCCTCCAATTTGGTTCACCTATGTTTGGGATTAGAGCTATGCTACAGGAACTGTAGAAGAAACCATAGGCCATGTGTCCGGTTCTGATTGGTTAGACTTTTTTGACTTAGGAAGGATTGACATCATTTGTTTTGTTTCGACCAATAGCAAGCTGCCACCTGGTATCTCGATTTCAACCGCAGATTCTTCAATGGTCTGTCAAATATTTTTGCAATTTTAAACTCAAGGTTCTGCTACCGGACCCCCACCGTGGCTTTCATAATTTCCGGTAGTTCGGTGCAGACGGTCTGTCAAGTATTTTTGCAATTTTGAACTCAAGATACTGCTTTTCTTCATATGGAGGTAGATGATCGGGTGGAGGGGGGAGAATATCAGACTATTATTTTCTTGGTTTTCTGTAAAGGTCCCTAGAACGTTTTAAATTTTGGTTACAATATATAGATAAAAAGACTTACCAGCTAACCAACTAAACAAACATTCAATTGTACTTTTTTTTTTTCATATTTAACTTTAACTAAATAGCATCATCATAAGCAAAAATATATTCCATGTAACAAATAAAATCCATGTGGACGGCCGCCCCCCCTCCGGGCCTAATGTGGATCTGCTTTTGACACTATGGACATAATATTAGTACTTAATAAAAATCACACGCATGGAAAAATGAAGAAACCGATTTTTAATTATTACATTGTTACCAATTCAACTAACCACCAGCTTATATGACCTCAAATTACGAACACATCAACTATAACTTATGGTGGAGGTTTTGGACTCACGTGGCATTTATTTAGTTTTACCTACATCCGTCGTTTATGGAATAAAACTCCTTATTTTTATGCATATACACAGTAAAAAGCCAAGAGGACCTTGATCAAATTATGAAACCGTGGAGAGACTCGACTAAAAAACTTATTTAATTCCATAAAATAATATAGGAATTAATTGATGGGGTGCGGCTATACGAACCTCCACTTGCCCAACCCACGCGAAAATGCAGCACATGATAACAAAATTGGTGTTCAAGTTCAAACAAAAGAACTGTACAGAAAATATTTTTAAATAATTTAATATAATGATACTATTTTGAAAATTTTGGACTGATAGAAATTGCCATCGGAGATGGCAAAAATCGAGAATTTTACGATTGACAAAAATTTAGATTTATTTGAAAATCGAAAATGTCAAATTTTTGCCAACTGAGTTGGCAAAAATTCATCAGCGGGTGGGTGGATGAGGGTTGGTTCGATTTGGTTCAGTTTTAATGTTTGATTATTATTATTTTTTAATTAGGTTTTACTTTTGAAAAAAAGAGTGATTTTGTTTAATTCTATTTAGGTTTAGTTCTATTAAAAAAAAATTTATAACAATAATTTTTTAAATAAATTAGGAAAAAATAAAATTTAACATAAAAAAATATATGCTATCATTGAACATCCAAAATTTTAAAAGTTTTCTACCGTAAAAAAAATTACGTTTGCTGTCGAGCAGACTTCGTGCGGCCATGTAAAACCCTTACTTCTGAAAACCGTATTTGTTGTATTATTACTTAGTTATTTAATTAATAATTATGAGCTAAATAGAGGAATAGATTTTTATTAATATTTTATTTGAGGTGTTTGTGTTATTAGAGGATTTATGGGGCCATTATAAAATTTTCCTAATTTATTCCATGTAGGAGACCCTTTGGACAGTCACATATGCACCAATATAATTTCTGGAATATTCTAACTATATATATATTCTAGAATATTCTAACTATATATATATATATATATATATATATATATATATATATAGTTTATATAAAAGAATATATATATATATATATATATATATATAAACTATATATATATATATATATATATATATATATATATATATATATAGTTTATTAAATAAAAGAAATAAAAAGGAAATAAAAGAAATGGGCTTGGAATCCTATTGGATCTCAAACCCGAAACCCGTTAACCTCAAACCTAAACCCAATAGGAAATATCAACAGCAGCAGTAGCAAACCAACTTTGCTTTTTCCTTCTACGCGCGTAAAACAACACCACGCGTAAAACAAACCCCAGCGTAAAAGCTTCCACCGCCTAAAAGACTTCACCGCGCGTAAAAACATAATCTTTACTGCTCCGCGCGTAAAGCAGACCTCCACCGCTCCGCGCGTAAAACAACACTCCGCGCGTAAAGCAGACTTCACCGCTTAATTCCTTCTACGCACGTGTAAAGTAAATATCAGCAGCAATACCACCGCCTCTTATCTCTATGTTATTACCAAACTCTCCTCAACCGAAACCAAAACCAATAAAAGGAAAACAGCAGCAGCTCACCCCGCATGTGACTCATCACCCACCGCCTCATTCCACCGCCTCCTTATCCCTATATATACATTACAACACTCAAAACCCCAACCCACTTCTTCTTACTACAACTCAACACTGTTGGACGTACAATATACATGACTTTTTCTCGGCAACTATACCTTGTCATAGTATGATTATTTACTTTCCATTTGATACATGCATGTTTAATTCTGCTTATATAGATATTTATGTATGTATATTTTTGGACCTACTTTATGAGACCACCCCAGTATTATGGAGCATCATTAGGTTCATTGGTCGTGACACAGTTGTTACACGAGTTGTGAGTCTCATATAGATCACGGACAGCGTGACAGGGATGGCCTCTTGTACGCATGGGTCGTGCGTTAGGGATGACTGCTGATAGAAACTTTGTATGCTAGTAGACCTGGTAGTTATCTAGAGGTATTATCATGTTGTGGATGCAACATGCATAGATCATTGGGCGGGAAGGACGACTAATAGGAGTATGGGACACCCACTTCCTCTATGCAGATTCCACACTCGACAATGTGATATGGACATTATATACTATGCAAGATTCCCCGTTCTTCGGAGCGGTGGGACGTTATTACGTTACATTGTGCCCTTGTATTGGGGGGAGCATATGTGGCATATACTAGTCAGTTGTTACGATTAGTGAATTACGTCAGCATATGTCTAGCCTACACTTTCCCATATACTCAATGTCCTCAAACTGCATTCACTTAGACGGTTAGGCAACCCCTTTGGATGTTTACTTTTCAGTACTTATTGGCATGTTATTATGTATCTTGTTACGTCCCTCTGAGGACCTGGTCCCTTTCCAGATATGGACGAGCAGGAGTATCCGCAGGAGTACAGACCTGGCCCGGATACTACTTACCAGACTGAGGAGGTCTTACCTTTGGAGTAGCTGTGATTTTGTTACCACTGTTTCAGTATAGTCATTTTGTAGTGGATTTATTTCCACCAGACTATCAGACTTGATACTCATCCTGATACTCAGTTATTATTCAGCTCTTTATTCCTACTGATTATTTGTGTTGTGGATGAGATATAGATTCTGTGTGACTTGTTGTGACAGTATATTACCACTGGTGGATTGGATATTCATGTACAGCGTACGTATGTATATGGTTTTCCATATACTGGAATTCGTATACATACGGCTGGGCGTGTTACGTATTCTTAGTCCTACGTATTTTGGGACTGGGACGTGACATGTTTTTGGTAGTGGCCCATGCAGGTCTCAGAATATATTATCTTGGTTACGTAACTGTACCAAACAAGCCTGCGTATAGGAATAAAGTATAAGAATCTCATCCACACTTGACTAAACCACACTCTTCCTTTTAACTATCCTCTGTTGGGTAAAACAAAGTTTTACGTCAAAAAATTCTTTACGCTGTAACCAGACCCTTTACCTAGCTGGCGTAAAAGCCAAATTAACTGCCTTGCTGGCGTAAAGGGCCAAACTATGAAGAAGATTGCCTCCTTTACGCTACGGTTATGACAATTGCTACCCATGTTCAATTCGTGTATGACACGTATCCCTTTGTAAGATCACGACATGCAAGCTACGTAGGTAATCATCCTGCGTAAAACTAGATGACTCCTGAATAATAGATAACCAGCGTAGAAATAGTCTGACTAGGCGTAAAATGAAAGGATAGTGATATGAGCATACTTGTTACAGCCTTAGTTTCGCAGTCATGACCAAATCTCGTGCATTAAATACAGAGATATGTCTCGAGCCCTGTGCAAGAAACAACTTTTAACGTGGCATCTGATTTTGTCTTATACTTGAGTGTAAAAACTCATCTCTTTAGATAGCGTATTCAGAAGACTCAACTTTTCTTCCTCTTGGAAGCGTAAAATGACTTGTATCAAATAGGTCATTAGACGACAACCTGGGTCTCTGCGCAAATCATCATCACAGCCGTCCTCTCGATCTTTGTGCGATACTTTTGTCAGATGTCAGGTTCACTGAATTATCTGACAAATTCATCCAAGGAAACACGAAGAGTTCACGTACAACTTTACGCTGCAACGTATGATAGACTTTACGCAGGAGATTTTTACACGCATACTTTTTACGCTGGAAATTTTGCGCAAATTTTTACACGGACTCTACGCAGCAACCTTTTACGTTCATACTTTTTACGCGCAGACTTTACGCAGAAGAATAGTAAACTTTTACGCTGACAGCTTTGAATCTCTGTTTTCGCAGACAGCTCTGAAGTCATGCTTTACGCTGACAGTTTTTGATCTCTGCTTTACGCAGACAGTTCTGAATCTTTACTTTACGCCAAACTTTCTTGAAACTCTATTTTACGCCCACTACCTTGAGTCCCTATTTTACGCATGAGAGGCTTCATGTATGTTGCGGGTTTTCGACTGTGAAATACGCAGACAATTCCCCAACATATTTTATGCTTCTACATTCTATTTAAATACTTGCACCATGTTTGATTCCTGTACTTCGTCTAAACGTTGTGTACATCACCTGCAGAAAGATGGATATGCAGAAAGGATGTACTATCGCCGATGGCGACACAACTCATAGAGTCAATAGTCAGACTCAAGGAGAGACCTCAGCAAATCCTAGACTTCCGGAACCAGATGAACAGATTCACAATCCAGTTCCATCTGATCTTCCCATTCCACCTAATGGGACCCTTCCAGTCTCATCGACACCGCAGGATGGCCAGACACAACTATTCCAATTCTTCCAGATGATAATGCAGGAACAACGACAATAGACCGCCACACTAACTGCAGAGAAGAGGCAGCAAGCAGCAGAACAGAGACAAGAGTTCTTAGCAGCACTTGAGAGAAAGGCTGCAAATACTACTGTACCAGCTCAAGCACTAGCTCTAGAACCTCGAGCTAGAGTTGGTTCAGTAAAGGACTTTATACAGATGGGTCCGAGGCCGTACAAAGGCATTGAGAATCCAGAGGAAACTACCAACTGGATCACTCACACTCGAAAGTTATTGGAGGCATCACAACTACCTACAGAGCTGTGGATGACGGGTGTAAGGACGCTTCTCGATGGTAATGCTCACCACTGGTGGGAATCCATGGAGCGTCAGCTGGGTACAATCCAGACTTGGGAGCAGTTCCTGGAGTACTTTGAAAGGAAGTACTTCCCGGACACCATCAGAGATTCATTGTACGATCAGTTTCTTCACCTGGAGCAAGGGAACAAAACAGTTGACGAGTACGATGCCGAGTTTAGTCGCCTTAGTAAATATGGCGCTGCCCTAATTCCAGATGACTTGGCCAAGGCTAAGAGATTCCATCGCGGACTGACTCAGGAGCTCCAACACTACACTAGCTCACAGTCCCGGATCTCTAATGCCGAGTTACTAACAGAAGCCAGATTGCAAAAAACTATCAGCAGAGGAAAGGGAGGACAACTAAGGACACAATAAGGACCAGCAATGATACAACAGGGACCGGCCATGACACAACAAGGAGGACCTATCAGACGTCCTTTAGCTCAACAACAGCAGTACCAGAATAGAGCGGGACCATACCAGATCCCAGAGAATCCCCTCTGCCATCATTGTGGGAAACGCGGACATATTAGGAGGGACTGTCGAACTCGCCTAGGGCAATGTATGAGATGTGGTTCCGGACAGCATATGATGAAAGACTGTCCTATGCAACAAACATTGACACTTCCACCACAAGCACAGATGCTAGCACTTCCAGCACCGAAGCCAGCTCAACAAATAACTAAACCAGGAGCACCTCGACCTCCAGCAGCAGGAGGATTTCAGCGAGTACCACCGCTACCTACCCAGGAGGATCAGTACTTGAGGGCTAGGCATGAACAGCCGCAGAGGAATGGGCAAGCTTTTGCAATAGAAGTAGATGACATGGATCAGGAGGTTGATGTCATAGCAGGTATCACTCTTGCTTTTATTTTTCCTACTGTGACATTGTTTGATACGGGAGCCACTATAACGCCCCGCTCCGCGCCGGCGTTATATATCAAGGTGAGTAGGCAGAACTTCGTTCTCTGATTCTTGCACGCCTTAATAATAACCTGTATTTTTGCTTGCAATATTTTCATAAGAGAATGATAGAACCTGCCTTGCATGTTAATGAACGAACTCACCTAGCTTGTCTTTGAATCAATGCCTGCTTAACGAGAATCCTGATCGCCTGCTTAGAGTGCATGAACATGTTCACTATCGTCTATGCTTCGAGAGAACCATACTGTGCCTGAACGTGTTCAAGTGATAAGTCGGATTTCCCCGCAACAATGAGTGTATTCTGATGGTTCGTCTCGTCTGCATACTAGAGTTTATTTGATAGTGTTCCATGCATTCGCACGCGGTCGGACAATGGCTATTGGTGGAGAGCTGAACTGCATGTGTCACGGCTGCTACCATGATAGTGCAAAGCAACCATGAGTCACAGCTGCCTCTAGCATCAGATAAAGAGTCATTGGTATGCTGTTCCACCAGCTGCCGATCCTGAGATACTCGGGGACCGCCCTGCATATAGCTAAGTCATTGTGTTGGCTTGGATAGTGACTGCCCCTAAGAATGTGCATCGTGTGTCTAGCTATGTATCAGACTCTCGAGTCGCACGAGACACGCTGCGCACACCCTGAAACATGAACGGTTTGCTTGCTTGCATATTCAATATGAAACTCTGTTTCCAAACATGTTTCCAAACAAGTAATATGACTCTGCTAGCGAACTGCATGAAACGAACCTAGGTAAAACTAGAAAGATCACTAGTAATGTAATATTTTATAACATGATTACTTAGTTCCTGTTTGAGTGAATGCTTGTTTCTGTTCAGTTGATTTATCTCACCAGTACTTGTATAAAGTGCTGACCCACCAACAGTTTACTTGCTCGCAGGTACTGGATCGTCCGAGGAAGCGATAGGCGTGCCACAGTCCCGAAGACCCGGAATCCTGGTTTCGATTGATGCCCCGAGAATGCTATCGTATAAGGGGGCATAATGTATGGAACGAACGTGTGCCTTTGCTAAAGGAAACCCAAGTTGCCTCGATTGTCCCGAACACTCAGTTGGCTAATGCATTGCATTGCAACAAGTCCCTTTCCGCTGCTAACTCGATTGATGCGATGATAGCCAACTGTCACGACCCGCACCCGGTAGTTCGGGCACGAGTACGTGGGTACGTCCAGCCTACGCCGCAGAGTCGACGGTAGTACGCTGTCTAGGTCAATCCATCTAACTAGTCTAACTCATTCACAATTTAACATAGGCAAGATAATAATGAGAATAGAAACTTAAATTTTGCAACTGAAATGAATGTGACAACAAATTCAAATGTTTAATACAGGAATTTCAAATGAAATCGGGGACAAACCCGATAAATAAGATAAGAAATAGAAATGAAAGATAGCTGCTACTAGCTACTCAGCAGCAGGGGTCTCCTGTGTGGGTTCTGGCTCCTCATAGGTATCATCAGTATCCTCATAAGGACCATAATAGGTAGGGGCAAGATCCTCATCATCGCCTAAATCCACAGATCCAGTCAGGAAAGGAGCAAAGTACACAGTGCACAACAATGTTAAACTAAATATTTATGACAATTAACATTGAATATCATGTTAAGAAAATTTGCATAAAGGAAAGTTAATATCTCAGAGTCAAAACTATAAACAGGAATATGAGAAAACAGAAGTAAACGAGCAGGAAAAGAAACTATACAGTCAGCAAGAATATAACATGACCTGAAGTTATCTGTATGAACTTGTGTTTGTTTTTAGAATACTTAGTTGGCATGCAGGGGTTTATAAGGCTAATCTGGCCGTCATGAACGGCTATTAGTCACGAATAATCGAGATCCGGCTGAAGGACAGTCGTGTACCAACAGCTATTATTCACGGCAAGGGGAAGGGTAAACTACATGCCTTTCAGTATTCTCCCACCCGACATGAGAAACAAGACATGAATTCCAAATATTCAAGACATGAAATATAGTATTCTAACACTACGTGTAATCAGCAAGAGTACTAGTAGAGCAGGAAATTTAATTATCACAATATAAAGATTAACTTGAAGTGCAGGTACTTGCCTGTTGTTTGGATCTGATTAATTTTGGTTCTTGGGGGAAAAGTCCAGAGATGATTCCAAAAGCTGAAACAGACATTACCATCATGCTCAGAAGATGTCAAATAGCTAGAAACGCCTGTCCTTGGGTCCAATTTGGAGACAAGGGCAAAAACGACAGTTTCGGGTCAAAACGGGGTCCGCCGTTGGGCCCGCTTTGCACCGAAAAACGTGTCCGGGTCAAAAGTCTCCAAATTCACCAAACTTAGTGCCAACAGGTCAGGAACGCTGATACGAACCCAACGGAACTTCCAGATTTGGATTCCGATGAGCCGAACACAAAATCGCCCGTCGAGCGGGGCCTGTGGGGCCCACGACACGCGATTTCGTCAACGTTCTCAGAATCGAACCAAACTTGACCCACAGGACCAGCGTATCGCTACGAGTCCGATGGCGCAAGTTTCGTCTCGATCCGACGAGTGTACACGAAATTAGGGTGAATTGTCGAAAAGGCGGATACGGGGCGATGTCCGCGGATACGCGTTGATTCCGGTGTGCACGCACACCCGAATCAGCTTCCACGAAGACTCACACGTCCGTATCGACGGTGCGTACGTATCTGTGAAGACCGCACGCGACCAAGTCGTCCCGTTTGGCGGGACGTACTCGGTTCCGGGGTGAAACAGGGTCTAGTTTTTTCCTGTTTTTGGATCGCGGTGTGCGACCACCACAGGACGCGGTGTCCCGAATAGTTTGTCCGGACACCGAGAGGGTCATACAGGCTTCACAACGCAATTTGCGGAATTGAAAACGGAGCTACGAGGCGAAAGTTACGCGTACCTGAAGGGGACCCGAAAACAGGGTCGAAATCGTGTCCGAGTCGTGTCGGACACTGTGTCCTGTGTCCGACACAGGAACAGGGATTAGGGTTAGGGTTTCGTCGGAAAAACGGCTGCACGCGGCGGAGGGCGGCCGGAGATACGCCGGAGGGGGCCGGGGAAAGTTCGCCGGAGCGAGGCGAAGCTTCTGGCGGGTCGGCGGCGGCTCGGGGCGGCCGGCAGCGGCGGCTGCGGCTGCTGCTGCTGCGGTTTCTGTCGACGGCGGCGGCGCCGAGGGAGGAGAGAGGGGAAAGGAGCTGCGGCGGGCGGTGGGTGGCGCTGGCGGCGGCTAGGCGAGGGAGGAGAGCAGCGACGGAGCGGCGGGTGGCGGTGGTTAGGGTTAGGGCGAGGGAGTGGGGGAGACGGCCGAGGTCGGGGGTTTAAATAGGGGAGTGAGGCGGTTGCAGGTGGCCGGGGTAGGCGGAGGTGAGGGGGACGTGGCGCGGGGAGCGCGGCGAGCGGGGCGCGGGACGCGCGGCGCTGCGCGCGGCGGCCGGCGAAGGATTCGGGCGTCGTGGGGGGGAGACGGGGTCGCGCGGCGGGTCGGGCTGCGCGGGTCGGGTTCGGTTGAACCCGACCCGACCCGAAAGGGGCTGGGCTGGGCTGGTTAGCAGGCTGGGCTGCGGCCCACGGACCGCGGGCTGGAAAAAGGAAAAAATAAAAATAAAAAATAAAATAAAATAAATAATAATAATTAATTAATTAATAATTAATTAATTAGAAAAATTGTTTTTAGGCATTTAAAAATAGTTCTGAGGCCCAGAAAAATCCAGAAAAATTACCCTAAGTCCAGTTTTCCATTTTACATCCAAAAATATTCTTTTCATGATATTTTAATATTATTTATTGCCAATTAAAAATCATTTATAAATTGAAAAGCTTGATTTTAATTACAGAAAATTCCCAGAAAATTCCAGAAAATTGGAAAAAATCCAAGATTTAATAATTTGAGAAATTAGGGGGTTTACAACCTACCCAACTTACAAAAATTTCGTCCTCGAAATTTAAGAATAACAAGGCACGAAAAGGAAGGCCGAGAAATAAAATACATCTCAGGGTTCAAAAAGATAGGGGTATCGCTCTCTAATCTCGTCTTCTCGCTCCCAGGTGGATTCGCCGGGAGAATGGTGCTTCCAAGCTACGCGAACCAGGGAGATAACCTGGTTCCGTAGGACTTTCTCCGAGCGATCCAGTATCTCCACGGGTTGCTCCTGGTAAGTCAGACTTGGGCCTACTTCGAGTTCTGAGTGATCCAAAATGTGGCTGGGGTCTGACACATACTTCCTCAGCTGCGACACGTGGAAGACGTTATGGACTCCTTCCAGAGAGGGTGGCAATGCCAGACGGTATGCCACTTCTCCGATTTTCTCCTGAATGCCAAAAGGTCCAATGAATCTTCCGGCTTAACGCGTCTGCTACCACGTTAGCCTTGCCTGGATGATAATGTAGCTCTATCTCGAAATATTTTATCAACTCGAGCCATCGACGTTGCCTCATATTTAACTCCTTCTGCGTGAAGATGTACTTGAGGCTTTTGTGGTCTGTATAGATTTCCACTCGTTCCCCATATAAGTAATGTCTCCATAGCTTCAGAGCAAATACAACGGCTGCAAGTTCCAAGTCATGAGTCGGATAATTCTTCTCATGTACTCGTAACTGTCTAGATGCATATGCAATCACCTTGCCATGCTGCATCAATACGCATCCCAAGTATTTTCCTGATGCGTCACTATAGATCACATAACCTCCTGATCCCGACGGAATTGTCAATACTGGTGCTGTAGTCAGTCGCTTCTTCAACTCTTCAAAGGCTGCTTGACACTCGTCAGTCCATATAAATTCTTGATCCTTACAAGTCAAACCAGTCATAGGTGCCGCTATCCTTGAGAAGTTTTCCACGAACCGTCGGTAATATCCCGCAAGTCCAAGGAAACTCCTCACCTCTGCTGCTGATTTAGGAACAGGCCATGTCTCAACTGCTGAGATCTTTTCTGGATCAACAGAAATACCATCTCCTGTAACAACATGTCCAAAAAATAAAACTCTGTCCAAGAAGAACTCATATTTGTTGAGCTTAGCATATAACTGCTCTCTCCTCAAAGTCTCTAGAATAATCCGCAGGTGCTCCTCGTGCTCCTCGTGGCTCTTCGAATAGACAAGTATATCATCTATGAAGACGACCATGAACTGATCCAAGTACTGGTGGAAGACTCGATTCATCAAGTCCATGAAGATCGCTGGAGCATTGGTCAATCCAAATGGCATGACCAAAAACTCGTAGTGCCCATATCTTGTTCTGAATGCGGTCTTCGGAATGTCCTGCTTTCGTACCTTCACATGGTGATATCCCGATCTCAGATCTATCTTCGAGAATACCTTAGCTCCACTGAGTTGATCAAACAGGTCATCAATGCGTGGCAATGGATATTTGTTCTTCACTGTCACTGCATTCAAGGCTCTGTAGTCAATGCACATACGCACTGACCCATCCTTCTTCGGTACAAACAACACTGGTGCTCCCCAGGGTGATGCACTCGGTCGGATGAAACCTTTCTCCTCTAGCTCTTTTAACTGTGCCTTCAGCTCGTCCATCTCCTTCTTCGCCAGTCTGTAAACATGCGATGCTATAGGTGCTGCTCCGGGTGCTAGTTCAATTGAAAACTCTACGTCTCTGTCTGGGGGTAGTCCTGGCAAATCTTCTGGAAAGACGTCTAGAAATTCTGAAATAATAGGGTGATAGACCACATCGTCCATCGCGAGCTGCATACCATCAAGGATTTCTGTGGATCCTCGGGCAAACTCAAGTTCAGGCTGGCCTGGTATCTTAAAAAGAATGCTTCCTCCAAAGCAATCGAAGAAAGCATGGTACTTGCTTAGCCAGTCCATTCCAAGCACAATATCAAAAGATGGCATAGGAAGGACTAAGAGTTGGGCGTTCATCTCTCTACCACGTATCACTATAGGGCCCGATCTACAAACTCGACTAACTGGTACAACTCCTCCTCCGGTTAGAATTCCAACACAACTAGATAATGGTGTAGAAGCAATGTTGTGTTTGGCAATAAAACTAGATGATATGAATGAGTGGGTGGCTCCCGTATCAAATAATGTCACAGCAGGAAAAGTAAAAGCAAGGGTAATACCTGCTATGACATCCACCTCATGATCCAGGTCATCTACCTCCAATGCAAAAGCTCGCCCGTTCCTCTGTGGCTGTCCATGTCCGGTCCTTATATACTGCTCCTCCTGAGTGGGTAGCGGTGGTCCTCTCTGAAATCCTCCTGCTGTTGGGGGATGGGGTGCTCCCGGTCCGGTCATCTGCTGGGCTGGCTTCGGTGCTGGAAGCGCTAGTCTCTGAACTGCTGGTGGGAGTGTCGATGTCTGCATTGGGCAATCTCTCGCCATGTGCTGCCCGGAGCCACATCTCAGACACTGACCCAAGCGAGTCCGACAATCTCTCGATACATGTCCGCGTTTCCCACAATAATTGCAGTAGGGCTTCTCTGGATTCTGGTATGGTCCGGCTCTGTGTTGCTGATGTTGCTGTGCCAAGGGACGTCTGATAGGTCCTCCCTGTTGTGTCCTGGCTGGTCCCTGCTGTATCCTTGCTGATCCTTGTTGTGTCCTCAGCTGACCTCCCTTTCCTCTGCTAATGGTTTCCTAAAATCTGGCCTCTGTCAGTAGTTTAGCATAAGAGACTCGGGACTGCGAGCTTGTATAATGTTGTAGCTCCTGGGTCAGTCCTCGATAAAATCTCTTAACCTTAGCCAAGTCATTTGGTATCAAAGCAGCGCCATATTTGCTGAGTCGACTAAACTCGGCATCATACTCATCCACGGTTCGGTTCCCTTGCTCTAAGTGAAGAAACTGATCATACAAGGTATCCATGACAGTGTCCAGGAAGTACTTTCCCTCAAAGAACTCCAAGAACTGCTCCCAAGTCTGGTAAGTACCCAACTGGCGCTCCATGGATTTCCACCAGTGATGGGCATTACCATCTAGAAGCGTCCGTACACCCGTCATCCATAGGTCCGTGGGTAACTGCGATGCCTCCAGTAGCTTCTGCGTGTGAGTGATCCAGCTGGTGGTCTCCTCCGGGCTCTCAGTGCCCTCGTACTGCCTTGCATCCATCTGAACAAAATCCTTTACTGATCCAACCCTAGCTCGAGGTACTGGAGCTAGTGCTTAGGCTGGTACAGTAGCATGTGCAGCCATCCTCTCCAGTGCTGCCAAAAATTCTTGCCTCTGCTCAGCTGCCTGCTGCCTCTGCTCGGCTGCCTGCTGCCTCTGCTCGGCTGCCTGCTGCCTCTGTTCCTGTATCATCATCTGAAAGAATTGGAACATCTGCGCTTGGCCATCTTGCGGTACTGGGTCAGGTGGAAGGTTCCCAATAGGTGAAGCGGGAAGATCAGATGGAACTGGGGTGTGAGTCTGTCCATCTGGTCCCGGAAGCCTAGGAATCGTTGGGGTCCCTCCTTGAGTCTGACCATTGACTCCAGAAGTTGTGTCGCCATCGGCGGCAGTACATCCATTCTGCAAATCCATCTCTTTGCAGTTGATGTACGAAACGATTAAAAAAAGTACAGGAATCAAACAGGATGCAAGTATTAAATAGGAAGGATGAATTTCAATCAAGCGTGGATGAGATCCTTATACTCTATTCCTATAAGCAGGCTTGTTCGGTACAGTTACGTAACCGAGACAATATATTCTTGACCTGCATGGGCCACCACAAAAACATGTCACGCCCCAGTCCCAAAATACGTAGGACTAGGAATACGTAACACGCCAGCCGTATGTATACGAACTATAATATATGGAAACCATATACACACGTACGCTGTACATGAATATCCAATCCACAGTGGTAAATATATGTCACAATAAGTCACACACAGTTCTATATCTCATCCACAGCACAAATAATAGAATAATGGAAATCAATAAATGAATATCAAAGAGCAGTCTCAAATAGTAATCTCAAAGTGTGATAGTCGGGTGGAAACAAATCCACTGCAAATCGACTATAATAAACTACTAAAGAGAGAAGAGAATAAATTCTAATATAAGGATAAATGTCTAGAAAAGAATAGCAACTAGAATCTCTAAACAGCTGCAATGAATCACATATAATCAGAAGGTAAGATCTCCTCAGACTGATAGGTAGCGTCAGATCCAGGTCCATACTCCTGCAGGTACTCCTGCTCACCTATATCTGGAAGGGACCAGGTTCTCAGAGGGACGTAACAAGATACAAAAAGCACATGCCAATAAAGTATTGAAAATAAACATCCATTGGGGTCGCCTAACCATCTATGTGAATGCAGTTTGAGAACAACTTTCTAACAAGTGGGCTATCTGGCCATAAATAGGATTGGCATGGTTCTCTGGGAGATCCGAGGGCCTACAAAGGCACGTCGTCTTTTGAACGGCGGAGGCCCGCCAAGTAGTATAGGTGTCATCATGACCGCGCATCTCCGGCGGAGCGTACGGGTTACACAAGGAAAGTGCAAAGGAGCCCAAATGCCTTACTTGTTGTTCTCCCCACCCAATGCTCTAAGCATGTCATGTCCATGACACGATAATACCTCTAATAACCGCCAGGTCTACTAGCATACAATATTTCTATTGGCAGTTATCCCTATCCGTCGTACGACCTATACGTACCTGGGGCCAGCCGAGTACGCAAGTCCGTGTCCTACATGTGACTCACACTCGTGTAAGAATAGTGTCATGGCCAATGAAACATAAATGCCTCATAAAAATGGGGTAGTCTCATAAAGTAGGTCCAATACATATACATAAATAAAAACATAGTACGACGACACCGTCGTTGCACCCAAGTTTCCTTGGACGCGCAGTTTATATAACAGTTAAAATAAATGAACTAAATAAACAGAAAGTAAACATGCATGCCTCATATGGAATGTAAAAACAGTACAATGGCAAGGTATACTTGCCTGGCAAGAAATCTGTAAAGTGTACGCGCCCAAATGTCAAGGACACAGAACCTGGAACTAAGGACTCTGAACAAATATCTCCGGATGCTGAAATAAATATCACCAATATTTCCAGAATGAGCAAAATAGCTAAAAAGCATATCCCTTTCGTCCAATTTGGATACAGGGGCAAAACGGTAATTTTGGGTAAAAGTGGGGTCCACGTGTGGCCCACTTTGCACCGAAAAGCGTGCCAAGGGTAACAGTCTCTAAATGGGACAAACTATAGGTCAAACAACTCTAGATGTCAATACGAACCCAACGGTATGTCCAATTGTGGATTCTAATGAGCCGAACACAATTTTGTCCAAAAAGTCAACTGTGGGGCCCGCCAATTGGCGATCTGGTCAACCATCTCAGAAATGCGTGAAAATTGGGTCACAGGACCAGCGCGTTACCGCTAGTCCAGTGGCGCAAGTTTTGTCGTAATCGGACAAGCGTGCACAAAATACGCGCGAGTTTCACAAAAGTTACGACACGAAATGTGTCCGCGGATACGGCCTGATTCCGGCGCGCACACGCGTCCGAATCAGTCTCCACAAATTTTCACGTGTCCGATTACGCTGCGTGTACCATTCGGTACACTTGGTACACGGCGAGGCGGTCCCGTTTGGCGTGGCGCGCTCCGTTTTCCAACTTTTGGAAAACTGGAAAAAGTGGATGCGCGCAGTTTTGTGACGAATATAATTATGTCCACAGCAACTAATAGCATAGGGTTATTTAACAGAAAATAAACTAGGTCAAGTATTCTACAGGTATCAAAAAGAATAACCGAATTCGGATCTCTGTGGTGGGAGATACGAACTCGGCAATATGGGTGGTCATTCTGGAATTCTGCGATTCCAGAATTCTGTCTGCTCGTGCCGACTTTGGACGCTATTTTTCACCTAGGGGTACACATTTTTCGAGGTTGGCTATAAAACAAATATGGAAGAGGGTTAAGGGGTGATCATACTTATGAAGACGGAACAGCGTTTGGTTGAGCGAGTCAACGGAAAATCACTCCGGAGCGAAGGTGCTTCGAGTGGGATTCTGCAGGGCGCGAGGTCGGAGTCGACGGAATGGTTGGATGGCTTGGTGGGGCTTCTCTGGCTGCGGTGACGGCTCTAGATGGGAAGAGGAGGTCTGAAGATTTAGGTTAGGGTTTTTTTGAGAGAGAAATATATATATATATATATTATATATTATAGGGTGAGAGCTTTCCTGTCACGCCCCAGTCCAAAAATACACGGAACTCGGCCACGTGGTAATAGCCAGCTGACACATCTCCAAGGATATCCCAATTTAATGGATCCTTACGAAGAATGCTACACTGTCCTAAAATACTAACATGTCCAATATCAGTCAATCAACTGGTAAACTATCTCATCTACAATATAAACAGCAAGAAGTACTAAATAAACTGCTAGAAGATAAACACCAGTCTCAAGATATCATAGTACAACCAATAATGTCAGGTGGGAACAAACCCACTACTATGACGAAATAAAGTACTGAAATGATAGATAAAAGATAATGACTAGGGCATCAGCTGACTAGATAATGATGCACCCAATCCTAGGCAGAAGGCCTACCAAGTGATCACGGGAACTCTGACGGCTGCACCTCTAACTCCTCAGCTGTAGCGAACCTCGTCTCCTGTCCTGGTCCATATACTGTGGGGTAGTAAGCCTCGTCCAAATCTGGAAAGGTACCAGGTCCTCAGAGGGACGTAAGAAGATACATAGAAATATGCCATATATAAATACTGAATAAAGTAAATGCAATAAAGGGTGTGCTAACCATCTAAGTGAATGCAATGTGAGGACAACTTTGGTACGTATGAGTAGGTGTTGGCATAAAGTCTATACCGCTCCGAAGAACGGGGAATTTGCAAGTATATATACGTCCATACCGCTCCGAAGAACGGGGAATCTGAATAGTATAACGTCCATACCGCTCCGAAGAACGGGGAATCTGCCAGTATATATACGTCCATACCGCTCCGAAGAACGGGGAATCTGAATAAAGGGAGTCATTGGATCCGTGGCTCCTCTGGATACTACGGAATCCAATGGGTGTATCCCATACGCCTACTAGTGGTCCTCCCCTCCCAATGTAAATATGCAAATCGAATACTCAACGTGCATACCACGTAGCTACATGCCAGTCTCTACTATCATATAATATAAACCTGAATTACGCACTAACCGTGATGCATGTCCCACGCACCGATAGCTAGTCGAATACACGAACCCTGTCATGCCCTAGTCCCAATAATACGTAGGACTAGAACACGTAAGCATGCCAGCCACATGGATATGGCAACTCCAATATATGAAAACTATAACCCATACGTACGCTGTAATAGGAATATAAACTCACATATGGTATATATAATGTCACAAGTCACAGATATGCTAATCTCATCCACACAACAAGTCATAGAAAAGAAATACTAAACTAGAATAAGGAGTCTGGAATATCCCAAATTAATAGTCGGGTGGAGACAAATCCACTACCAATGACTATATCCAAAACTAAAATGAGAGACGAGTATAAAGTCTCCAGTATAAAATAATGTGAAGACAGAAGTGTATCAGCTAAAAGAATCCATCGCTAGATGATCAACGATGCTCAGAAGGTAAGACCTCCTCGACAGAAAATAATGCGTCAGGTCCAGGCCCGTACTCCTACAAATACTCAAGAGCAGATACACCTGGCAGAGGACCAGGTCCTCAGAGGGACGTAACAAGATACAGAAAAGCGAGCCAACTTGAATACAGTAAACATGCATATAATTTGAAAATAAATAAGTACGTTGTACAAGACAATCTATATGAATGCAAATGAGGTCAACTTTTCGACATATGGGCAAGGGTAGGCTACTCGATCTAATCCTCACAACCTCACGCTCGTCAGTGGACATCATCAGCCGACATACCTCTGGGGTAGCGACCCTCGGACTCCATCAATCGACATACCTCTCGGGTAGCGACCATCGGACATGACCCACCATAGTGCGTGCTAGTGACTACGGTATTACCAGAGTGGTTAAAAGCCCATACGCCTAATAATTGTCCTCTATGATACTAAGTGTCAAGTGTCTGTCAACATATCTAATATATAGTAATGACTGAAAGGAACTACACATGCAATAAATAAATAGAACTGAAATAAATATACAAAAATATACTAAGCATGCAAAATACTGTAAGCAATTTAGCAAGGTATCTTGCCTGGGGTCCTGCTGCTGGTATGAATCAGAGTCCAAGTCACAGTCCAAATAGCCTATGTATTACAAATTTATCATGTCAAAAGATAATTTATTTTAATTTATTTAATTCTGGAATAATTACTCTAAAATCCTATTTTAATCTTATTATTCTGATTTTTAAGTTAATTCCTAAATTTTGTCCAAAGAAACTGAATTTTATCAACTCGATACTCATGGGACGCAAATCGAGGCGATCTGTTGACCAAAAAGTCAACCGACACAAACTCAACTTTCATGCATGATTTCCTGTAGATTTCAGCATCAAAAATATGCTAGAATTTATGGCTCTTCCGAATTCAAATTCATTTGGGAATTATGGCACATACAAATTTTGTATTGTGCACCGATGGTTAAATTCTAACCTAGAAGTTCTACAGAATTAACAGTATATAAATACTTCGAATTAAATTCTGGGAAAAATATATGTTAATGATCTCGACATTATCTTTCTGAAACTTTAAACAGTTCATGATTCTGATTCCTGGTTCTCCCGAAATCGCGAAAATATTGAAATACGTCTATTTTCGGACATACTGTGCTCTACGAATTTTCCAGAATTTAATACTCATAATTTCGTAAAATAAATTATATAATAAGAAATCTAACCTCAATATCTTTCTAACGCAAGAAACTAGGCCTCGTTTGGAGTCCGGAGCTATGCGCAATGGCTTGTGGAAGATGAAGGAACCCTAGATGGCAATTCTCCAAAATCTCTCTCTCTAAAATAATGGGATAATTAGGGTTATAATAATATATATATATATATATATATATATATATATATATATATATATATATATATATAGGGATGTACCTGCGGCTGAATGGATATTTATAGGCTGACACGTGTCAGAATCTGATTGGATGGTTTTTGTTATATTATTTGTTTTTGATTTGCCTTTATCAAAACATTATTTAAGTCATTTTAAATCTAAATAACTCCAAATAAATATTAAAAATAATCATAAAATCTGAAAAAATTACATAAAATATATTTTGAACCTATAAACCCTAAAAAAATATTTGGGACAATTTTATATTCATATGTTTACTACTATAATTAGGAGAAGCTCTAAACATTAGTTTTATCCATTTAACTAAAAATAAATATTAACATTATTCCAAAAATTCTGAAATAATTCCAGAAAATATATAATAATATTATAAACCATAAAAAATAACGTGTGTCCATTCTATATTCCTGGGCTTGCACAATAAATTTTACAAATCCTAAAAATTAGTTATTAGTCTAAATAACTCCCAATAAATACTAAAAGTATTCAAAAAATTGTAGAAAATATATTTGACTATTTAGAACCTAAAATAAAATTTTTGAATATTTTTACTTAAGTTTGAACATAAAATAAATTCTTCAAAGTCCTAGAAAATTAGTGTTACTAGTTTTTAATTAACTAAAAATTATGAAAAAATCTCAATAATCTAAAATAGCCTAAAAATAATTCTAAATAAATATTTATATAAGAAAATATACTAAAAAAATTTATTTTCTAATTAACTAAGAGAATACTCTAAATAAATTCAACATCTATAATAAATATAATAATATAAAATATACACAAAATACCTATTTTGGGTGAGGGAGTTTACAATCTACCCAACTTAAAATAATTTCGTCCTCAAAATTAAAATAAGGCATAATTTGTTAAATCCTTCACATTCGTACATAAGGTACGTCAATCGCAATCTCTTCCAAAAATTTAAATAACAAAATCTATTCAAATCTATCGCGATCACTTCAAAATTAAGATAATCACTGTTTAAATCAAAATTCAACCTGTCGTAATCTCTTCTCAATTTTTTTTTTAAATAATCAACATTCAAATCTAACTCAAGTCTATATGACATCCCACATCAAAATTTATATCACCATTTTCAACTATCATAATCTCCTCTAGACTTTGAACAATAAACAATTCTAATCAAATCTTATTTCTATTCTCAAATTAAGAATTTTGTACTCTTCAAATATTTAAACTCAATTTACATCCTCAATATTTCAAATAGGTGACCCAACAATCAAAATTGATCTTTTAATTCAAATCATCAAATTATAAAATTTAAATCTAATTCATCAATTGTTCAAGTCTAAAATTGTATATTTATCCTCAAAATTTAAATCGATGATTCATCCTTCAATATTCAAAATTTAAATCATGTGCTCAAAGTATAAATATTGGGTCCTTAATATCAAGATTTTAAAATTCGTTAAATCCTCATTATCTTAATCCTTCTTTTAAAATTTCTCAAAATTAAAATGACTTGAATCTCCCAATCTAATCTTACTTGATCACAATCTAAAAGAAATTCCTCTCAAGTTGGCAATGCACTGCTACCCAACTTAGAATTTACCCATCTATCACAGAAGGCTATATACTTTAAGAAAAATATTCCTTAATTTATTTACTCATGTCATTCAATCCTCAAAACTTCAACGCCGATTATATCATATATGATATGTCCTTAATTACAAAAGAATAATCCTCAAGTATGTGATCGGCCTACGGGGTATATCTAGTACTCTCTGTGTATTAAACTTATACCAAGCACGAGATTTTGTCTTTCTGAAATAAGGGAAGACGGAGACCAATAATAAAGAGTTCAAGGGTGAGGTAATAGAATAGAAGTATCGGGATCAAGGAGTTTAAGGAATTCAAATGGAAATTGTCAAAGCAGTTGTGGATTGAAATCCTATTTTGGTAATTCTTTGTTCTCATGCTCGTATTAGTACAGTTATGTAACCGATACGATCCGCTCAGACATATCTAGGGGCAAGTATATTCGTCTACCAATCACTACATATCTCAATCCACGTAAAGTAGTATTACGAAGGGCGAATCAAGCGCACTAAGGTTAGCTAGACCTTAATACACTGATTCTGAAATGTATTAGTAGGCGTCCCCAATAATATATATCTCATGATCAAGCTCGATAAAAGAGTAAGCTTACAAAACTAGGCTATAATAGCAGCATAAGTCAAGGTAGTGCAACAAATATAAGTACGCTAGATGATGATGAAAGGAGGTACAAATTAATTCAAGTTCACAAAACAAAACAACTAAGCAACAATAATAAAAGACTCTACAATCCCTATAGTTATCATACAACCTCCTTGTCTATGTCGCTAGTCGACCAAATGTGGGCAAGGACCTCTAACTTCTATTGTCTGAATAACCACTGTCGTCTTATGCTAGTATTTAATTAATGTTGTTCAATCATACTTCAATAATAGGTCAAAAGACTATGTGATACTAGGTTGTGAGGTATATTACCCAACTTAAAACAATAAACTAATACTGTGACAGTCTTCAGGGTACCATAGAAGCTCATGTTAAGGTCTTCGAGAAGGGGTCTTGGTACTTGTTAGGGTATCCTCTTATATTACATAGGTCATGGTCGTCTTAACTCTTAGTCATAGTGCAAGTGTCAATAGTAAGAATGGGACAGTTACTGGCCTCAAGGGAAAGGGAATATAACTCGTATTGAGGTGTGGTACAAGTTACATAATTTAAAACTAAGGGATAAGCACCAGGTCTCAATCTACAAGAATAACTTAACTATCAAGTTCTAACTACTAAGCACACAATTTCAAAATTCAAGATTACAACTATAATCCTAGCAAACTATGTGTCCTTAACAAAGAAATAAATTACTTGGCCTACTATCAGAAGTGTCAGGTGGCACGAGTTGAAAGATAAAGAAAAGAAGAACGTAATTTTGGTCGTCGCACAATTAGCGAACGCTATGGTCACAGGGGAACAATATATGAAAATAGAGGGGCTCTAGATAGCATCATGATTTTCCAAGGGAAAGGGGTATGCTAGTCTCTGTGTTTGAGGTATGATTAGGAAAATATTCTATGCATTGCTCTTGGCTTTCTAAGGTACTGTCTGCTTATCTCAAGACAAGAATCTAAATTTATGGTTCTCCAATACTCATCTAACGGCGTGGGTTAGGTTCAGTCCTAATATTCACTTTGATTTTCTATTGGTTTCTCAATGCTAGGGGCAACCATAATGGTAAACTTCTAACTAACTCTAGTAGTGTCTATACTACTCTCAAGTCCTCATAACACATCAGGGGGTAATGGTAAACCAATTCTAGAGATAAGGAATTCTAGGGTTCACTAGACATCCTAAACTTAGTGGTGTGTCAGCACTTTAGTTGTACTCTTAATAGGAAGGTTACTCTACTTATCATCTAACAACAGGAACTTCTATATTCTATGAGAGACTATACTAAAGGAACTATTATGGGAGTACAGGAATCAAGCGTGATGCAATTATTCAAATAGAATGGATTAGAAGAAAGATGAGTCATAGTCAATTGTGGATGAGATCCTATACTCTAGTCCTAGGTGCAGGCTTGTTCGGTACAGTAACGTAACCGAGATAATATGCTCTCGACTTGCATAGGCCACCACAAAAACATGTCACACCCCAGTCCCAATAATACGTAGGACTAGAACACGTAAGCATGCCAGCCGCATGGATATGGCAACTCCAATATATGGAAACCATAACCCATACGTACGCTGTAATAGGAATATAAACTCACATGTGGTATATATAATGTCACAAGTCACAGATATGCTAATCTCATCCACACAACAAGTCATAGAAAAGAAATACTAAACTAGAATAAGGAGTCTGGAATATGCCAAAATAATAGTCGGGTGGAGACAAATCTACTACCAATGACTATATCCAAAACTAAAATGAGAGAGGAGTATAAAGTCTCCAGTATAAAATAATGTGAAGACAGAAGTGTATCAGCTAAAAGAATCCATCGCTAGATGATCAACGATGCTCAGAAGGTAAGACCTCCTCGGTAGAAAATAATATGTCAGGTCCAGGCCCGTACTCCTGCAAATACTCAAGAGCAGATACACCTGGCAGAGGACCAGGTCCTCAGAGGGACGTAACAAGATACAGAAAAGCGAGCCAACTTGAATACAGTAAACATGCATATAATTTGAAAATAAATAAGTACGCTGTACAAGACAATCTATATGAATGCAAATGAGGACAACTTTTCGATGTATGGGCAAGAGTAGGCTACTCGATCTAATCCTCACAACCTCACGCTCGTCAGTGGACATCATCAGCCGACATACCTCTGGGGTAGCGACCCTCGGACTCCATCAATCGACATACCTCTCGGGTAGCGACCATCGGACACGACCCACCATAGTGCGTGCTAGTGACTACGGTGTTACCAGAGTGGTTAAAAGCCCATACGTCTAATAATTGTCCTCTATGATACTAAGTGTCAAGTGTGTGTCAACATATCTAATATATAGTAATGACTAAAAGGAACTACACATGCAATAAATAAATAGAACTGAAATAAATATACAGAAATATACTAAGCATGCAAAATACTGTAAGCAATTTGGCAAGGTATCTTGCCTGGGGTCCTGCTGCTGGTATGAATCAGAGTCCAAGTCACAGTCCAAATAGCCTATGTATTACAAATTTATCAATTCAAAAGATAATTTATTTTAATTTATTTAATTCTGGAATAATTACTCTAAAATCCTATTTTAATCTTATTATTCTGATTTTTAAGTTAATTCCTAAATTTTGTCCAAAGAAACTGAATTTTATCAACTCGATACTCATGGCACGCAAATCGAGGCGATCTGTTGACCAAAAAGTCAACCGACACAAACTCAACTTTCATGCATGATTTTCTGTAGATTTCAGCATCAAAAATATGCTGGAATTTACGGCTCGTCCGAATTCAAATTCATTTGGAAATTATGGCACATACAAATTTTGTATTGTGCACCGATGGTTAAATTCTAACCTAGAAGTTCTACAGAATTAACAGTATATAAATACTTCGAATTAAATTCTAGGAAAAATATATGTCAATTATCTCGACATTAGCTTTCCGAAACTTTAAACAGTTCATGATTATGATTCCTGGTTCTCCCAAAATCATGAAAATATTGAAACACGTCTATTTTCGGACATACTGTGCTCTACGAATTTTCTACAATTTAATACTCATAATTTCATAAAATAAATTATATAATAAGAAATCTAACCTCAATATCTTTCTAACGCAAGAAACTAGGCCTCGTTTGGAGTCCGGAGCTATGCGCAATGGCTTGTGGAAGATGAAGAAACCCTATATGGCAATTTTCCAAAATCTCTCGCTCTAAAATAATGGGATAATTAGGGTTATAATAATATATATATATATATATATATATATATATATAGGGATGTACCTGCGGCTGAATGGATATTTATAGGCTGACACATGTCAGAATCTGATTGGATGGTTTTTGTTATATTATTTGTTTTTGATTTGCCTTTATCAAAACATTATTTAAGTCATTTTAAATCTAAATAACTCCAAATAAATATTAAAAATAATCATAAAAATCTGAAAAAATTACATAAAATATAATTTGAACCTATAAACCCTAGAAAAATATTTGGAACAATTTTATATTCATAAGTTTACTATTATAATTAGGAGAAGCTCTAAACATTAGTTTTATCCATTTAACTAAAAATAAATACTAACATTATTCCAAAATTTCTGAAATAATTCCAGAAAATATATAATAATATTATAAACTCTAAAAAATAACGTGGGTCCATTCTATATTCCTGGGCTTGCACAATAAATTCTACAAATCCTAAAAATTAGTTATTAGTCTAAATAACTCCCAATAAATACTAAAAGTATTCTGAAAATTCCCAAAAAATTCTAGAAAATATATTTGACTATTTAGAACCTAAAATAAAATTTTTGAATATTTTTACTTAAGTTTGAATATAAAATAAATTCTTCAAAGTCATAGAAAATTAGTGTTACTAGTTTTTAATTAACTAAAAATTATGGAAAAATCTCAATAATCTAAAATAGCTTAAAAATAATTCTAAATAAATATTTATATAAGTAAATATACTAAAAAAATTTATTTTCTAATTAACTAAGAGAATACTCTAAATAAATTCAACATCTATAATAAATATAATAATATAAAATATACACAAAATACCTATTTTGGGTGAGGGAGTTTACAGACCCGCATCCCAATATGAATGTCACTGTGAAACGTGTAAGAGTATCAGGTCTCAGAAGATATCAGAGTATCCTCCAATGGGGTGAGTCTGCTAGCGACTAGGTTAAGTATACTAAATCATCGACGTATCCGTCGATGGCACCCGAATCAATATCGGACGCACACAGTCATATGAAATGGAACAACAATATATCATACAACATATTCAGCATTAATTTAAACAGTAAATATGGCAAGGTATCTTGCCTGAATCCTGAAGCTGGGAATGCCAGAAGCCGGTTCCTGCAGTGTCTCCTGGCTGATCCAAAGGTCCTAAACACAAATATAATATAACAATCTAATATCAGACTCTAAACATTAAATGTACACGACTACAACGCGATGCTTGAATATTATCGCAAGTTCACGTCTGTTCGAATACAGCAGCATATGTGCGCGTAGCTAAGGTGCACACGTGTTCTATGCTCGATCATCCTGGACCTTGAGACAATAATTTTAAGTTACGGTTTGACCACAATCTCTGTTCGGTGCGAACACACGCTCCTTGGTTTCTATGCTCATTGCACGTGGTTTATGTACAGGTATTAGGGTGAAATGCTAGTCCTTGATGTTAGGTCTCATGATTAAGGTGCTTGTTAGTAAATACACAAATCCTAAATCTTTTAGTCATTAATCCAATATGTACATAATTAGGGTTGTGTCCGGTATCATAATTCTTGATACGTCGATACGACGATACAATATTAACATGAAAAAGCGAAGGTTTTATGTGGTTACCTCTACGTGGCTGCTCGGACAGGGCCTGCTCTCGTCGAGGGGCATATTTCGGCGGAAGGGCGGCTCCGGCGAGGTGGCAGCGGCGGCATCTGTACTGTAGCAGGCGCGGCAGCGGCAACAATGGTAGCAGGGCTATGGGGGGGGGTCGGGTTGGCGCATGGAGGCTAGTCGTGCGGCGGGGGCGGCCGTGTTCGGTCGGTCGAGGGGGCTGGGGTGATAAGAGCGGTCGGGGTTGCCAGTTGAAGGGGCTGGGGGTGATGGGAGCAGTCGGGGTCACCGGTTGAAGGGCTGGGGGTGATGGGAGCAGTCGGGTCGTCGGCTGGTCAAAGGGGGTGGCACCGGCGCTGTCAAGTGGTGGTGTTAGCGGCGTCAGGGAGCTGGGGTCGGGGGTGGAGGCTTGGTTGAAAGGGAGAGAGAGTATTCGGCTAGGGTTAGCAGTTGAGTGGCATGAGGCAGAGGGCAACTCATCTTCCTCTAATACTTGCACCTGATCTCCGGGTTGCCGCTGGTAGGTGCTTTCTGGTGCAGTCGTCGGAAGGCCGACTGCCTGTCCGTGAGTACTATTACTTTATTGCAGCAACAGTCGATGATAATGTTGGCGCATCAGTGCCTGGAAGAGGACACGTTGCACACCGTAGTGGTTTTCCTTGCTTTGCGCTTGTGAGTGGTCACTTCACGCAAGTCATGCAAAGGGTATTTTACCTTTGCATCTTCTTTGCTAGTCCGGGCATCCCGGGCCCGCAGACGTACAAGCAATGCATTTGCTCTCGGACCTGGGGTTCGTACACGAACTTGCCCCGAGGTATTGGTAGAAGACTCTTGGAACGAACCTTGTGCATTGGTCCATGTGGGTTGGACGCATGGTTCAGTTCTGTACAACTTTTAGTCAGAGGCCCGCATAATAGTTATCGATGCATGTTGGCAGTCAGTCGTATGAGCAGTGGCTTGAGCTCAACGATCTCGTACTGCCCTAGACATCTTCAATTTAGCACTCGCAGGTGCGTAGTAAGAAGAGTCCATATTTGGGTTTTTGACACTCTCAGTAGGTCGCATAGGACATGCGCCGCGCGTGAGATATGGTCGAAAATAGAAGTTTTGTTGCCGCATGCGGTTGTGAGTTGGTGCCGCATGAAAAATACTATGCGGCCTCCTTCTTGGATGCATAGGCCCTACCTCAGCCCCAGAACATCTGGCATCATAGTATTTTTCTTTGCCAGATTCCAAGTGCTGAGCAGTTCCTACGCCAGCCGAGGATGTCGCATAGACGTGGACTTCCTCGATAACAGTTTGAAAGGCGGAGATCGCCTCCTCCGCAGTTGGGCTAGGCTTAGTGGTCTTTGCTACCCACATTCTGTGGGTCTTCTTGGGCTTGGCTGACCTTGGCGAAGGATTCACACTTTCTTCAGAAAGTATTTCCTCGAACGCTGGCTGGTCGAAGTAAACTACTAACATCTTTTACGTTAAGCCGAGTTTGGCCACGTCGAATTGTGTCACCAATTTCTCAATAGAGGAGAATTCCCAGCAGAGTCGTCATTGTGTTTGCCATTTAAATCAAAAGAAAGAACTAAGAGAACTTGATTTTGATTAACAAACTTGAAAGTACAGAGTAGAGTCCTAAGAGACAATGTAAGTACAAAGTTTTTTTGATCTGGGGGTGACGGTAGAGGGTTAGGAGTGTAGCAACTCTCTTTACTCCGTGGATGATCCAGACGCAGAAACTTCTCTCCTTGGTTCTACTGTGAATCTGCAGATAGCCAGTCAGCCCTTTGTATGGGTATGGTACCTTGCTATTTATAGCCTCCTTATGGACGTGCTATGGGTACTGCATATGCTCGTGCTTGGTAGTCGCATAGGGCTCCTTCAGCAGAATACGACCGTAACGGTAGTCGCATGGTGCGGGCAAGCCGCCACTTGGGTCTGGTTAGGATTTTCTATTTTGAAGAGATCTTGGGGCTGTTGTGTGCATAACTCGGTCAATTGGATACTTGGTCAACACTAACTGTACGAGAAATTATCTTCGGTTGTAACAGAAAATCTTGTGAGCCGAGAGCTGCATACTGTTGTAGTCGCATGGAAGCTCTCGTTTGGCTTGGTCGGAATGACCCTCTGCCCATGTGGACGAAGCCGCATGGGTCATGAAGCCACATGCGTACTCTTGTTTGGCCTTGGTCAGGTGGGCGCTCTGGCCGCATAATGTCGAGGCCTCATGGTTCTTGAAGCCGCATACGTAGGACACGTGGAATGGCCCATCTGTCGAGACAATTAATGCACTGATGTGACTTATTGTCTTTTCCTGAGTCGTTGTCTGCACAAATTCTGAAGCATCTCAGGGTGATGAGTGAGGTGTCAGAGCTTCTAACAGACATCAAAATATGGGTCAGGGGGTTTTATTCGACTGTCCTGCTCTGTGGTCGTTCAGACCGCATATGGGAACTGCATGGAGTCGAAGCCGCATAGGACCAGAGACACAGGAAACACATAGAGTCTGGAATGCATTGAGCCAGAGACGCATGGAACACATAGAGTCTGGGACGCATTGGGCCATAGACGCATAGAACACATGGAGTCTGGGACGCATTGGGCCAGAGACGCATGGATCTTTTATCGTTTTCTGCATTCGTGGCATTTGAACAGCTGTATACTGCCAAAAGTAAATATGACAAAACTGTCAGCACGGATTCCAATCAGCGATGGAGGATTCGAGGCGGTCAGAATGACCGTCTGACCGCCTATTTTGTTAGTCATAAATGCTCTAATGTGACTGTAGGGACGATGCGTCACAGGACGGTATGCGTCTCGGCTTTCCCGGTGCATCATGCGTCCGTTTTTGTTATGTCCCCCCCTTCCCCGCATACCTTACTTATTTGTTGACTGTAAACTGGTGCGCATGGGGGGATTTTTATGCTTCTACAAAGATCAAATTGCCCGACATTATACGTCATGAAGAGGCAGACAAAATCGATGAACCAATGTACTGCATGTACCATCGATACATAAATTATGCTACGCGGGATTGCAATGCATTGAAGAAATGCATACGACGATTGATTCATGCTGAAGCTATCACCCACTACAATGACGACAAGCTAGTTACCGCCAATGTGGTATCACTCTAATTTGGTGACTTCCCAGTGCAAGAAGTTCTAGAGGCACCGTCTTTAAGCCACAATTCAGACTAGTGAAGCCTAACATATACTTGTTGATGATGTCAGTGGTATATTCCTCCCGAAGTACTGTGTCTAGGCTAGACTTTTACTTTCTAATCCCCATCAGGACATTATAAATGTACAGTGTTTAGATTTATTCCCCTTTATCCCCAGCTGAGTGTTTAAGATGTACAGTGTTTACATTCTTATTCCCCAGCATTGTAAAAATACAGCAAGACGTTCATGCATTACTTTGAACTATTACTTGTATTCAAGAGTCTTGGATACGCATCTAGTAATAGATCCACAAAAGTCCCCCATCAAACAAGTTCTCAAATCCAACGAAACGTTCTCGTTAAGATTAACCAAAATATTCTCTTACAAAAATAAACAGATTCTTAGAGCCCATCCGTCCTAAGGATGTCTTATTTCTAAATCCCCAGTTGGATTAGAGATATTCTACTTCTCTTTCTTCTCTCCAACAGAGAAAACGATGGTTCACGTCCATATTACCTCTGAACTACCATTTCTTCCATTTCTCAAGTAGAGTTAATCCTCTAAAAAAAACGATCATATCCTCCTTACCTCTGCATTGTTTTTCCTCATAAATATGCGACCTATCATGTCCATATTACCTCTGATAGTGTTTTACCTTCAAACTTGTTAACACAAGTACACTATGGGTATCAAGTCCACAAAAAAATTATTCCTACAGAATTATTTTGTCATGTCCATATCACCTTTGAGCAGATACTTCCAGTGGATCCCTCATAAAGTTGTCTGTCATGTCCATATTACCTTTGAACAGACATCTTGTCCACTCTCATCTTCCATTTCATATTAACACTTGTTACCCGAATTTTGCATAAGTACACAATGGATATCAAGTCCACAAAATTTTCCAAGTTGAGATTTTCTAACCTATCACGTTCATATTACCTCTGATAAATGTTAAGTTCACTCTAACTTGTTACTTGTATGTCATGGGTAATAAGTCTACCCGAAATACGCACAAATATCTCAACTTTTTTTATGCTTCTAATTCAAAGTATTTTGAATTTATCAGAACGAAAGTCTTGTAGAAGCATAAAAAGTTCCTATTGAATATTACACCGTTTTCTACAAATAAACATAATTGGAGAAAGATGGCGCACTTTCAAATTGTTTTCGTCAACAAAGACATACACATAAATCGCATGTCTAATTTTTCCTCCAAACATTAAATGCAATGAATCTGACAGCCGAACAGCAGTCGAGGAGTCAGAAGTCATCATTACAGCTGAACTGCAGCGCTCAGATCCAGGTTGTCGTTTAGCGACCCAGTCATTGTGCCAAATTCATCAGAAGTGTGCCTCTGTGCCTACCTCATCAAAAGTGCGCTGATGTGCTAACTTCATCAAAAGTGCACCGTTTTGCCAACTTCATCAAAAGTGCGTCGCTGAGCCAGTTTAAGCAATAATGTTACTAAATTATTGCATTGGACTTGTGAATTTTCAGCACTTTCCAGTGAAATGAGGGTCTGGTTCTTAGGAACCCTACTTTCTTATGAATCCCATCACAAATGCTTTGAAAAGTTAAGGAAAAGCTGCATCTCTTTGAGAAGCAAAGGGTTAGCCAACTGATCAAGTGGTAGTAATGGCGTGTTCATTGTACCGTAAGAGCATTCTCTCAGAAAATACAATACACTGTATAATAAATATTGAACCAGTTTGGATCGCAAAAAAAAACACAGATAAAAGAACAAAGCATTAGCAAGTTATGAGCATCATAACAATACAAAAGCTAATAAGTTACATTTGTATCCAACATCAAACTATCCTGTGATTTCTTTCAATTAATCTACCTGTGCCTCGTATGTACATTTAATGCTTATTATTAAATACTTTTAAGCTATCTTGATCTTTTCATCAGTCTAAATTATCCAACAGTGGTTCGTTGAGGTCAGGAAGAATAAACTGAGAACTGGAAGCTGGTCCCGAGTAGACCATACTAGCGATTGGGCGAAGCATCTCTGACTGCAAACTTGACTGCATTGGCAAACATACTTAACCATCAGAGCAAATAATAAGCAATGAAGTAATTAATGGATGAAGTCGTAAATATCGAGTCCTACATCAAATAAAGAACTTGTACAAGCATCGGTTTTAAAATGAGCGTTGGTTGATTGTCAAAATGTAGGGACAGCACATGGTTCCTATTGTTCAAACATTGTAATTGGAATCTGAAGCATTGAATAGAAAGTGTGTTTGACAGGACAAATGTTTATGTTCCATAAAGTATAACCATCAAATAGTCTCCCAACTTTACAAATAATAGTCAAATATTAAGTGCCTGTGGCTAGACAAAAATTCCAGAAAACAATAACATCAAGGTTAAATGCTAAATGATTGACTTGACAACCATAGGCCAGAAAATAACCATCACCAAAAGCCTATTAAGTGCCAAAAGCATATTAAAAGAACACAAATCAACAAATAATAACAGAAATACCAACAAATTTTAATCACTATAAAGCTATTATTACATTAGGCTTTAAATCCAGCATGTATTCTACTAACGTTCATAGGTAATCTTATAGGTGTCCATTATGAGCACATGACCTAACAATTTTAGGTACTATCCTTCAAGATAGGCCATTCCACAAGAAACATACAATCAGTTTCATGCATATCCTAGTTCTAGACTTCAAATTTCGAGCATGGTGACTAGTTTCAAATCAACAACCTTCTCTACATGAAGGACGAAGCTATCAAACACTATTAGGCAAAGCCCCATTTGGTACCTTCATCTCAAGAATTTGGAGAGAGAGCTGCAGCCTACAGCATCTCCAATGTCCATCTAAACCAATACGAGTACAAAGAATGCAATATATTTCACTCACAACAATTGCATAAATGCTTGGGTACTTGGGTCACCTGGAGTCAGCAATTAAGTGAATCAGCCAAGTTAAGATCCAAAGTAGGATTCAAGGAGTGCTAATTGATTAAGGTAGGACGCAGAACTGGTAAAGTTGCAAACTGAATCTATTTAAGGAATTATCAATTTTAGCAAACAATAGTGGGATTCCTAAAGCCTAAATTCAACATTAGTGTTGGAGTCACGTCTAGGAGGAGAGGGATAGAACTCGGTCAACCGAACTATGTCCGAGTTCAGTGCTTTTGTTCCAGAACTGTTCAGCAGGGTCTGAACGGAACTCGGCATGAGTTCGGTGTCTGCGGGGCTGATGAGTTTTGGGTTCCAATCTACATCGTTGGATGCTGGTGGACGGTCATATCTGTTGGTGGACTACTTTTAAGGTTTCCTATAATAAAGATATTGATACATAAATATCAATATCTAGAATTTTATTATATTGTAATCAATAGGATCCTAATATACCTATTATAGATTGGTAGGAGATTAAATAACTACTATATATTGATAGAAGATTAATTAGCTACATAAATGTTAATATTCTAGATACATGATTGTAGGAGATTAATTACTTAATATAAATTGGTAGGTGATTAATTACCTACATAAATGTTAATATTCTAGATACATGATTGTAGGAGATTAATTATCTACTATATATTGGTAGTTACCTATTCTAGATTGGTTGTATTATATATATTCAGTTTGATTCAATAAAATAAGTATGCCATAATTTCTTAAATATTATTTCCTCTCTCAAATTTAATATTCTAAACCCTAAAACTAAGTTGCTCATCATATTTATATGGGTTGACGGTAAAGGCACAAAGAAGAGCACGAGATGGAGATTCAGGGTGCTTGTCCACAGAAAATCTAAGAGAAATGTCATACTTTGCTCTTAGGACTTGTCATCCAAAACAGAAGGAAGAGGAGATCTGACCGAAGAGTCGTCGCCTTCGTTTAGGGAGATTGCTACGGGTAGGGTGAGTGATTTCATTGTAATCTCTGTCTTTTCCTCTCTTCTTAAGTGTGGTGAGGGGGTTGAAGCTATTAGGACAAAGGGTTCAACATTAGTTTTTGTCAATCTTGTAATTTCACTTGAGTTATATAAGATTGAAATTTGTCTAGGTGACGTTGTCACCGACCATATACGTTGTTTATTTGTCTTGATGTTCGTGTAGACAGTAATTGGTTATCTCGGGTGGGTTGGCATCGCTTCCACTTTCGCGTCCATGTCTGTGGCCTAATTCAGTTCGTGTCACGCACGGGTTCCCAACAACTGGTATCAAAGCACTTATAGGGCGTTATGATGGGGTTGCTGAGCCCATTAAATGAGAACCTAAATGAATGGAGATTAACAAACATTGAAGACCAGTAAAGTGTAACAGGACGTTTAGGCAGTAGCTAGATGTTGATGAACATTTGTGGGTGCAATGATAGATTTCTCTAGCAAAGATAAAAGAAAATATTGAACCAAGTCTACATTTATTTTAGCTAATCTCCTGTCATCAAAGTTCCTGCCACTAAAACTCTAGAGTATAAGACCAGTACTACTTTGCCTATTGTGATAGGAGGACGTGATGACTGATCATTTTGGTCGTAAAACTAGTACTAGGGATAGATGAGGCATGGATAGTATTACTCAGAAATTAGCTGTAAATGGTTGTCATGCTCCATCATCATTTGTAATCATGGAACTAAAGGAAGCAATACGAAAGGCGTATTCATGGAAAATCAACAACAATAATTTATTATAAGTCAATTGAAGCAGCAACACATGGGGCATCCTGATAACCGATTTCACTCATTCATAAACTTAAAAGAATTTCAATTTCACACTACTACAAAAATCGTTAACAATGACATTTTATAGATGACACTCATCTCAAAATCTCATTAATGATACAATTGAAGGCGGCTCATTAGATGATCATCATTAATAATGTTATCCATGATATTAAAAAAACTAATATCATGACAAGTACTATAAGATGACGAAATAAAAAGATAAGGGTCATGAAAATAATTATGGAAGTCATCTTTTGTGTGTGAAAAAAATATGTGGAACTAACAATGACGCTTTGGTATTAAGAGTCGTATTTAGTTTAAACAATGACGAAGACATGTTGTCATAAGATATTAATTAAAAAATTGACAACTATTGAATCCAATGTTGATTAGACGAAGGATGTATATACTACTACTGATTGATTACTTCACAAAATGATTCGAGGCACAGGCACTACATGCTCAGTATCACCGAGAAATACGTCTAATGTAAGATTGATTTTATTTTATTTTAAAGATTTATTTTTGTTTTTTTTAGATTTTCTTTTTCTTTTTATCATATTTTAGAATTTTTTTTGGTTTTATTCCGTTCGCTTTTCACCTTTTTAAGAAAAGAGAATTCTATTGTTTTCCAAAAAAAAATTCATATTTGTTATGTTCTTAAGAAATTCTATTAATTTGTTAGATTTTTTGGCTTTTTTAATTTTTTCCCAGAAAAAATTATATATTCACACAATTTTCCAGGAAATTAAATTACAATATATAGTATTTTCCTTAATAAACGTCCCCTTAGATTTGCTTTTAGAAAATGGTAGAGAGGAAGTTAATTAGGGTTGTTGGTGATCCAACCGACGTCCCCACTACCCGCGCTATAGATCCAGCCCTTCTAACCAATGTCGAGAAAAAAGGACAACCCTCAACTTTGCCGAACCTCGGAACCTTGATGATTCCATACTATACCAAAATGACAAATTAGGAACGCGAGACATTTTCAATCTAGAACACTTATTTTCTATACTGAGGTTCTGGAATAGATAAAAGCATTCTGAATCAGTAAAACGCTCCTAATATGTTTTATTTTAATATTTAGAAAAATTATTTATTTAGTTAGATTTTTATACCATTTCAAATATGTTCCAAATTTCAAAATCCTCGTCATAGTAATCTTTCGATTCTCTCACAATACGTTCCAAATACTTGGAGCTCAAAAATCCTATCACTGATAAACTTTTGATTCTCCCTCCCTCGCCTTCCAGATTTAGAGAAGAAATCCTCCTCCACTCCACTTCTCCTCCATCATAAGAAAATCCTAACCCTAATTTCTACTCTCTACACGTCTTACCCCCATCCTATCTACTGCCCCGACGCCACCATCCTTCCTCTGTGCCGACGAGTTCTCAAGACGCGTATACGTGGGAACATCGCCACATATTGAAGTATGTAAGAATGACGTAATATTGTTTTAGTTCAATGTTAGCATTTTGAATCATTATGAAATGAAATGTTTTTGACTGGTGGTACATAATACTTTTCTTCATCTTTGTTTTTTCTATAGGATATTGTATACAAAATATAAACTATACAATACAGATACAAAATTGGACACTAAAAAAATAATAACAAACATTTAATGACGCATAAAAGTTATATATTATAAATAAAAATGACGCATAGAAGTCATCTTATGTAAATAAAGATAATGTGTTTTGAGCCGTCATTGTTGTCTTACAATAAAAGTCATCTATCGTAAATACAGATGACATATAGAAATTATCTTTTGAACATAACAATAATGTAAATAAGTCTCTTTTATAAATAACAATGACATGTGTTGAGCTGTCATTGTTGTCTCACAAAAAAAATATCTTTTGTAAATAACGATGACGCATGAAAGTCATCTTTTGTAAATAAAGATGACACATAAAATCATCTTTAAAGAGGACGTGTGTTGAGCTGTCATTGTTGTCTCACGAAAAAGTCATCTTTCGTAAATAAAAATGACACATAGAAGTCACATTTTATAAATAAAGATAACACATACAAGTCATCTTTTGTAAATAAATATGACGGACGTCGAGCTGTCATTGTTTATTCACGATAAAGATATAACACCTTCGTAGATGACGGCCAGACAAATGTCATTAATTAGCACATTTGGCCATTATTGTTAACCATTTTTGTAGTAGTGTCATGTCGATGCACACAAGAAAAGGGCCTCAGGTTACTCTCTGACTATCAAGCCAAAACCTGATGTTTTACTAGTATGAGTGGTATACTTGTCCCATGACCGGCCCTGGGGCCGTGCCAAAAGTGCGGCGGCACAGGACCTCCAATTTTTTGGGGCCTAAAAAAAATTAGGGTCAATTTTATAATTTTGTAATTTAAGTCATTTTATTTCTTCCTCAATCTCTAGACTCTACGATCCGCACAAGACCTCTAATTCTTCAATCCCTATTTCCTACCGACTCTAAGACGTAATTCTATAATCATACAAAATTTCTAGAATTTCTTAAAGATTTTGCTCTGACCGGTGTTGCTATCTATCATCTCTAAGAGGTTCAGTTGCTATTTTGCTTCTAAAGATCCCTCAATTGTTAGATGAATTTATTTTCTACAATAATGATCCAATGTGATTTTTATTTTCTACAATAATGTTCAGATTTTTTTATTTATATAATTAGGAATTTGATGTTCAGATTTTGAGGTCAGATTTTGACAATTTAACGGTTAGTACGTCTTCTATCTAAAACATCTTTATTATAATTTATTATACTATGTAATGTGCTTGAATATAGATAATTTGAGCTTTGGTTATTTTGTTTAATAACTATCTATGGATTCAGTTATAATATACAATAAAGAATATCTCTAAAATTTTTGATAAAGACATAGATTAATACATTTAAAAAATACGAATAAATAAATTTAGGGCCACAATTTAAGATTCGCACAGGGCCTTCAATTATTCAGGATCGGCCCTGACTTGTCCCCCACTGTACCTTGTGCACCAATCGTTATTTTGCACAAGATTAATCGTCACCATTAGTATCCAAGGATTCTCTCATCAAAGTTGGTTGACTATGGAGCATAAGAAAGTCCATAATAATATAAAATTAAATAAATAGTAATCTCAAATCTGTCACGACCCGATTCCGTAGAATCGTTGGGGCGTCCCCCGAATCGTGATGCCGTGTGGGCCTGGGGTTGCGCCCGCACAAGGCTAAAGTATTTTTTTTGCATAGCAAGCACATATTCAGAGTACGCAGATAAATTGAAACACAGATTTGAAACATGGAAAAGTTCTCTTTATTGATAATGAACATCTATTACAAACTCTTGAACGAGTCAGCTAATATGCCGAACGGCTTACAAAAGAGATGACTCAAAATGAGATAGCAGTCCTGTACATTATATCCCTTTACTAAACTTCAAAAGATATAGACCTCCAGGCTGGAGGATAGCTTTGCCACGGAGTTGCATTGGTGTATGAAGAGTTGCAAGCTCCGGTCTTCAAAATGCTTCAAGGGGCGCGGTGAAGATGTGCCAACAGCTGGACTGGATCGGGAAGACGACTTCGGCTCCTCGCTCGGTTCGCCTTGGTGCGGAGAACCTGTTTCAACGAGGGTCAGCATATCGAAACATACTGGTGAAGGCGAGTTAGTCGAACTATACCAATCAACACGTTGTTTTAATGAAGCATGCATATTTGTGGGTTTCTATCTTGCCTTAGTTCATTTACAAGTAAGCAGCATATAGAATTTACTGAAATGAACGTGCCACCGTTCGGTGGATTTTACCTGCCCGTCTGAGTTACCTGCACAATACTTACCATGCCTTCCCTGCCACGAAGACACAAGTTAGTTTACAACAGGTTTAAATATACAAGATGATCACTGGCTTGATAGACATAATGGACTAGTCTGTGACGAAGATGGTTTGCTACGTGCTAGTACGTGAGGCGCCGCATACCACCTTGTCCAAGTACGTGAGACTAAACGTGAGTTCCGTCCGGAGCCGGAACGGTGCCAGTGCCCCAGCAGCCGCACGTAGGAACTATACCTTGTGCACAAGTTGTCCGTGATCGAACGTTAACAATCATTCGCCCGGAGGCTACGTGAACAATCATTCGCCCGAAGGCTACGTGAACAATCATTCGCCCGAAGGCTACGTGAGCACAAGACAAGCATTATTGCATGATTCGTTTACATTGCATCTACGTTCAATTCATGCATCGGGACAATATAAAAGAGAAGTATATATATTCAAACTTGTATCTATGCGTATGATGAACATTCCGAACGAACAAGCATGCAAAGATATAACCGTTCACAAGTTTGATTAACAAGCAGTATTTTCCAAGTCTATTCTCTTTTATCTTGGTATCTTTTATTATTACTTGGTATCGTTTGATCGGGGCGAAGAAGAATGCAAGATTATATAGATGTGAAGCTTAGAAGCAGGGCTAGCTAATCGGGTTGGTAGCCACTCACTTAGATTGTTGGAAGGGAGAAGGAAAGAGGCGCTTCACGACTCCGCTCGCAAGCCGCCTACTGCTCGTTCACCTGCACACGAACAGCTCGATTAATACTTCTTCCTCTCTTTCCAATCTCGAAATCGAAGTGCAGTTCAATGAACGAAAACAATGAAAACCATCGAAACCGTTCAAGGAAAACAAGCAAATCCCAAAACCAACTCAAAGCACGAAAGCAACAAGCGACATCGAAAACCGAGGCAATAAAAGATAGCAGCGGAGAGGTCCCTCCTGACTCTGCCGCTAAGTCGATCCCGGGGGCACGGTCCACTGAATATGGGAATCGATTCCGAAGAAACAAATCCATAACGAGGACGAGTTCTTAATTCAATCTATCCCGATCGAACGATACCGACTTGTGTTTCTTAGCCGCGCTCTCCACACCGGGAGAACGGGGCGCTACATCCTACCCAACTAATTGGAAGTTTCGTCCCGAAACTTAGGAATAATGCTTACCGTCAGGGAACGTTACGTTGAGGATGCTTAGCAGAGTAATTAGGGCAGTCACGCATTTTGTGGCTTGCAGCACCACAGATGAGGCATAATCCTTGTCTCAGACGACATTCGTTGGCCAGGTGCCCTGGCTTCTTGCAGAAGTGACATAGCTGCCCTCTATGCGGACCACCATTGTTGCGGCGCTTTGCAGCGGTGTTTCCTCCTTCGTTGCTTTGGCGTTTGTGACTGGATGTATGCACAGCGCCGGCAGCAACATGAGGATACTGTGGTTCTAGCGGTAAGGCGTGATTCATGACTTCACGCATGGTTCCATATTGATTATTGACCACGTGCGCATGGATGGCGGGGCGTAGTCCACCTTCAAACCTTCTGGCTCGACTCGCTGCATCAGGTAAATAGGCCCTAGCGAATTTGGAGAGTCGGTTGAATTCGGCGGAGTACTGTTTAACCGTCATGCTGCCCTGCCTCAGTTGCACGAAATCATTTTCCATTTGACGTTGCACTGGAGGGGGTACAAACTCCTCTTCGAACGCGGCACGAAAAGTCGTCCACGAGATCGCCTCCTCTCCGTGATCAAATTGAAGAGATCGTCGATGCACGTTCCACCAATCGTGCGCGTTGAGGCGGAGTTGTAGTTGCGCACAGGCGACGCGCTTCTCATCGGGGACCTCTAGCAGAGCGAAGTGATCTTCAAGTTCGGCCAGCCAATCTAGGGCCACGATGGGTTCCTCAGTCCCGTTGAATGGGGTGTTGCAGACTTTCTTGAAGTGGCCAAAGTCGAAGGTAGTCACGTCCCTCGGCCTTGGAATTTGCGGCGTCTCTACTTCAAGCACGGGCTGTTCCACTGGAGTCGTTGCAGTTGCAGCGGAATGGTTGGAAGCCAAAGTCTGAACGATTTGTTGCAGGGCATCTACCTGCTTCTGTTGGACTGAGAATCGGGTCTCTAGATTGCTTTCGAACTTGGCTTGGCGAGCATCATCTCTTTGTCGTTGCGATTCTAACATTTGCATCACCCGCTCTAGCGGGTCGACTTGAGATATGCCGCGCTGGCTCTGAGAGCTTCCCGAATTTCCCGAACTACTTTCTTGTGTTTCGTTCAGTGTTTGCGCTGCAGATTGCGCTGGTACCATCCCTTCAAAAGAAGGTAAATTACATTAGAATCATAATGTATTATGGACTTATTGCATGAACGTATCTCATTTTGGCCTAGCGAGTTCAAGAGTTCGCACAGGAATTTGATCGTTAAAGGAACTTTTCCAGCACGAAGTCTAAGGAACTTTGAATCTGTGCTCTGATACCACTATGTCACGACCCGATTCCGTAGAATCGTTGGGGCGTCCCCCGAATCGTGATGCCGTGCGGGCCTGGGGTTGCGCCCGCACAAGGCTAAAGTATTTTTTTTGCATAGCAAGCACATATTCAGAGTACGCAGATAAATTGAAACACAGATTTGAAACATGGAAAAGTTCTCTTTATTGATAATGAACATCTATTACAAACTCTTGAACGAGTCAGCTAATATGCCGAACGGCTTACAAAAGAGATGACTCAAAATGAGATAGCAGTCCTGTACATTATATCCCTTTACTAAACTTCAAAAGATATAGACCTCCAGGCTGGAGGATAGCTTTGCCACGGAGTTGCATTGGTGTATGAAGAGTTGCAAGCTCCGGTCTTCAAAATGCTTCAAGGGGCGCGGTGAAGATGTGCCAACAGCTGGACTGGATCGGGAAGACGACTTCGGCTCCTCGCTCGGTTCGCCTTGGTGCGGAGAACCTGTTTCAACGAGGGTCAGCATGTCGAAACATACTGGTGAAGGCGAGCTAGCCGAACTATACCAATCAACACGTTGTTTTAATAAAGCATGCATATTTGTGGGTTTCTATCTTGCCTTAGTTCATTTACAAGTAAGCAGCATATAGAATTTACTGAAATGAACGTGCCACCGTTCGGTGGATTTTACCTGCCCGTCTGAGTTACCTGCACAATACTTACCATGCCTTCCCTGCCACGAAGACACAAGTTAGTTTGCAACAAGTTTAAATATACAAGATGATCACTGGCTTGATAGCCATAATGGACTAGTCTGTGACGAAGATGGTTTGCTACGTGCTAGTACGTGAGGCGCCGCATACCACCTTGTCCAAGTACGTGAGACTAAACGTGAGTTCCGTCCGGAGCCGGAACGGTGCCAGTGCCCCAGCAGCCGCCCGCAGGAACTATACCTTGTGCACAAGTTGTCCGTGATCGAACGTTAACAATCATTCGCCCGGAGGCTACGTGAACAATCATTCGCCCGAAGGCTACGTGAGCACAAGACAAGCATTATTGCATGATTCGTTTACATTGCATCTACGTTCAATTCATGCATCGGGACAATATAAAAGAGAAGTATATATATTCAAACTTGTATCTATGCGTATGATGAACATTCCGAACGAACAAGCATGCAAAGATATAACCGTTCACAAGTTTGATTGACAAGCAGTATTTTCCAAGTCTATTCTCTTTTATCTTGGTATCTTTTATTATTACTTGGTATCGTTTGATCGGGGCGAAGAAGAATGCAAGATTATATAGATGTGAAGCTTGGAAGCAGGGCTAGCTAATCGGGTTGGTAGCCACTCACTTAGATTGTTGGAAGGGAGAAGGAAAGAGGCGCTTCACGACTCCGCTCGCAAGCCGCCTACTGCTCGTTCACCTGCACACGAACAGCTCGATTAATACTTCTTCCTCTCTTTCCAATCTCGAAATCGAAGTGCAGTTCAATGAACAAAAACAATGAAAACCATCGAAACCGTTCAAGGAAAACAAGCAAATCCCAAAACCAACTCAAAGCACGAAAGCAACAAGCGACATCGAAAACCGAGGCAATAAAAGATAGCAGCGGAGAGGTCCCTCCTGACTCTGCCGCTAAGTCGATCCCGGGGGCACGGTCCACTGAATATGGGAATCGATTCCGAAGAAACAAATCCATAACGAGGACGAGTTCTTAATTCAATTTATCCCGATCGAACGATATCGACTTGTGTTTCTTAGCCGCGCTCTCCGCACCGGGAGAACGGGGAGCTACAAAATCCGCACAAGATTACAATTAATTAAAACGTTAATAAACTTTTAGATTTCAATTAACGAAATAGTAAATGTATTAATGAAGATCTTATAAAACATTACCAGTATAAGACACTCAATGGACAGGTTCTGTCGGTATGGAAGTGGGTAGCCTAGACCGGTACACCAAATTTTCTGCTGCAAAAGGAGGGTGAAATCCAATACAGGGAACAATAGAAAGTAAAAACAGAAAATTTCTAAAAAAAGATAATAAAGTATAGTAAAATAATAAATAAGGTATAGAAAGTAGAAACAGAAAATTTCTAAAAAGATAATAAAGTATAGTAAAATAATAAATTGTTATTCCCGAGGTTAAATCAACGATGAAAAATTGCGTGGTCGAGATCAGAGGTTCACACAAAAGTTTTCATTCTGACTATTCTCGATATCTACAAAGAACTATATATATTAGGATCATGTTACAACCTGCAGATACAACAATAACCAGAAAAGAAACATCTCGTTCTTCCTTGTAATCGTAGTTACAGACAGACAGAACAGAGTTATAACTCACAGAAGAGAGGAGGAGGAAGAAGAAGAGACTTGCTTGCTGGGGTGATAAAGATCACTGTTTCTCAAAGCAAGATTCGTCCCCACACGATCTTCTTCCAGGAACCAGCAAGTTCACGAATAACTTCTGGAACGCTCACTGTCACCTTTGTCTTGAACTCGTTCGACTCCAATGGTGGCGGCAGCAACAACTCTCTTCGTCTCCTACTTTTCGAAGTAAGTTCTCAAAGAGACACGAAGAGAGTATTTTTAGGGAGGGTGAAAACCCTAGCCGTCTAACAGTTACGGAAAGATAGGAACAAATTAATTACGAATCCCTAGAAGATAGGGACGAATTAATTTCAAATCCAACAAAAAACGAATCTGAATAACATATCATATCTTCCCATAACCGTTCAAATATATCCGCAACAACAGCAACGCTGCCGCAGCGCATGCGACAACGCATGTAGCAACACATGCGGCAGTGCATGCGACAACCCATGCGGCAGCGCATGCGACAACCCATGCGGCAGCGCATGCGGCAGCCAATGCGACAGCCCATGCGGCCTGCCCATGCGACCCGCCCATGCGACCGCGCATGAAGCTCGCGCTTGAGAGCGCATCAAATGCGCACAAGCGTCTGCGCTGATGCTGACGTGCTAAGTACAAAGTGCGCCAACAAAACGCCACTTTGCGAGTCCGAGCCCGAGTTAATAATTTTTAGCTCCCATGGAAATAATTCTAAGAGAATGACAAAAAACATAAATTCACTGAGGAGTTAATCATTTTTTCTCCTAGAAAAATACCCCCACATGGCACTCATGTGCCCCACCACACCCCATGTGCACACCTCAACTCATTGTGTAGCCAATGTAAGACTATTTTTACTAGTCTAAAGGAAACAACACCAACAATCTCCCGCATATCTCTATATATATGGGTTGAGCGTTCCCCACAGTGACTGTCCATCATGCATTAGGATAGATGTCGCATCGACTTGATTCTTTCCGCATGGGTCAAACAACAGTATGATACAAGAATGGACTAAGCCTTAAGCCTTGAATTCTGCACCATAGCTGCAATTCTTCTCATTCACACAATGACATCTGTTGTGCTTCTAGTTGCATATTAAAGGCTCTGTGCACGTCTAGTTTCGGTGTATGTATTTTGGACGTCTACAAGATTTTTCTCAAGGGACGGCCTATATCTCTTTTCGTACACTCTAGGTGAGTTCTTGTAAAGAGTCCTTGGCATGAAGCCTCGAGCTTCTTTGCGATGCTCCTCTACTATGACATGGCCCAGAGCCCAGGCTAAATCTCATCGTGGTGTCATGCCACTGTAGATTGAGGTCCCAGCCTCTTTGTAGTACCAAACTATCCAGCATGAATTCTTGCGCTTCCTTGCGGTGTTACGCCGCTGTGACATGGCTCGCATAGCCGAGAATTTATATCTTTTACCTCTGTGGTGTCACACCATTGTAACATGATGACACCGGCCTCTTTGTAGTGCTGCCTACACTCTTTATTCTACAACATTAGGCTACCTGCCTATGTGCGGTACTACGCCGCTGTGACATGGCTCGCGAAGCCGAGACATTACCCTTACCGGGAACCTCTTGGTGGTTGTCACCCACTGTAGCATGGAGACCTTACATTCCTTTGTAGTGTTGCGCTACCGTGCTTCATGTTAAGCACACCAGATATTCAAAATGCCTGAGAACTCATTAAGACGTCTAAGCCATCCTCCCATAGGACATGTTCTACATAAAAGAATTTAGTAGACAACAGTGGTTCTGGGTCTGTAACCCCTCAATGTCTCAAAATACTATCCACTGTTCCTGATATTCTCCTAGTCAATGATCCTCCCTTGAACTAGTAGCTAGATGCCTAGTAGATTTCTCTTTGAACTAATAGCATAAAACTAAATGGTAGGATTACAAAGACACAATATCAGAATGTCTTCAAGCCCATCTTGATTGTTGTGTCCTTGACCAGCTAGCGCTTAAGACCTTTGGTGAACGGATCGGCCAAATTTTTCTGGCTCCGAACGTCAATTACGGCAAAGATTCCAGTCTTGATAAGATCATTCACTGTCCTGTGCCTTAAGTCCTTTTCTTGCCATTGAAGAGATCATTTGATGCTACTGCATCAGTCGCTTGGTTGTCGCAGTAAATCGGTACCGTCGAAATCTGCGCACCCACCACTGGAAGATCATACAGGAGCTCCCGAAGCCACTCTGCTTCATCCGCTACAGCAGCCAGTGCATAAAACTCATATTCCATCGAGGAATGAGAGTATAGTTTGCTTCTTCGACTTCCACGATATAGCAGCTCCACCCATGGAAAAGATGTATCCTCCTGTGGACCTTTCGCTCTCTACTTCTAAATACCAGCTGCATCACTGAAGCCTTCCACTACTGTCGGATAACCGCTGTAGTGTAGTGCATACTTCTGAGTACTCTTAAGATATATCATTACTCTCTTCACAGCTTTCCAGTGCCCCAGTCCTGGATTGCTCGTGAACCGACTCAACATCCCCACAGTGAAAGCTATGTCAGGCCTAGTCGCAGTTGTTGTATACATCAGACTCCCGATGACGCTTGAGTACTTCAGCTGCCTGACACTTTCCCTTGGGTTTGGCTTCAGCTTCTTGTCACACCTGTACGGAGTATCGATCCTTGGAAGATCCTAATATCCATAGCGTATGAGCATCTTTCGATATAATGAGACTGTGACAGTGCCACTCCAGTGTCTGTCCGGATGATCTTTATCCCTAAGTCCTTCATACCGAACTTAGATGAAAGGAACTTCTTTGTCTCAGTGACACGTGCTAGATCCGTACCCAGAATTAGCATGTCGTCCACGTAGAGACAAACGATGACTCCTCTCCCGCCAGCGAACTTAGTGTAAACGCACTTGTCCGTTTCATTGACCCGGTAGCCGTTTGATCTTATGACTTTATCAAACTTCTCGTGCCACATCTTGGGAGCTTGCTTCAGACCATATAATGATTTTACCAACTTGCAGACTTTGTCTTCAAGCCCTTTGATGACAAATCCTTCTGGCTTTTGCATGTAAATCTCTTCGGTCAATTCTCCATTCAGGAATGCTATCTTAACATCCATCAATGACTAGCTTGTGAATTGTACTTAGAGCGATCAACATCCTGATGGTCGTCATCCGTGCTACTGGAGCATATGTGTCGAAGTAGTCGATCTCCTGCTTCTGAGAAAATACCTTAGCAACCAGTCTTGCCTTGAACTTGTCAACAGTTCCATCAGCCTTCATCTTCTTCTTGAAGATCCACTTGCATCCGATCTGTTTTGCTCCTTCAGATAGATCGAGCAACACCCAAGTGTTGTTGGAGGTTATTGAGTCATACTCATCATTGATAGCCTCCTTCCAGAAGACAACATCTCTGGTCTTCATCGCCTCTTCATAGGTCAACGGATCTGCTTCCACATGATAGGTGACGAAATTATCTCTGAAGTCCTTGTGTCTCCTTACTCGCTTAGACACCGGCTCTGCGAGTTCTGGTTCGAATGTTCTCTGTAATAACTTCTTCTTGGACTACATCTTTATTGGAAGTGTTGCTCTCCTGTCCACTCACACTATTCTCCGGAATGTCCGCGATAACAATATTTTTGTGCCTTGCAAACTTGTCTTCAAAGAATTCTGCATCGCGAGATTCAATGATATGATTTGACTTAATATCAAGAAACCTCCGAGCATCACTCTTTTCAGCATATCCCAAGAAGATGGTTTTTGTAGTCCTCGTACCCAGCTTCTGAATCTTCAAGTCTGGAAGCTTCACATACGCCAGGCACCCCCACACTCGAATGAAATTCAAGTTGGGTCTGACTTTGAACCAGAGTTTATGATGAGTGATATCGGAAGTTGCGTACGGCACTCTGTTCAGAAAGAACGTAGTCGTAAGCGCAGCTTCTCTCCAGAAGCAGTTTGGAAGACCTGCAGTTAACAGCATTGAGTTCATCATCTCTGTCAACGTCTTGTTCTTTCTTTCAGCTACTCCAATTGATTGAGGAGAATACGGAGCAGTTGTCTCGTTGACAATTCCATGTTCTTTGTAGAACGATACGAATTCAATAGACCTATACTCTCCGCCTCGATCATTTCTGAGTCTCTTGAGTTATTTTCCTGTTTGACGTTTAGCCTCAGCCCTGAACTCCTTGAACTTCTCGAACGCTTCATTTTTTGACTTAAGTAGACTTAAGTAGATAGACGAACGCATACTTCGAGTAGTCGTCGATGAATGTAATGAAATACTTCATCCTGGCCTTTGTGGAGAACTGTTTGAAGTCACAGATATCTGAGTGCACCAACTCAAGAAGTTATGTGCTTCGGTTAACCCGTTTGAACAATTTTTTTGTGATCTTTGTCTGTGCACAGACCTCACACTTCTCCACCTCCTTACCCCCACATTTGGAGATAAGCCCTAGATTAGACATCTTGTTTATCCTTTTACAATGAACATGTCCTAGTCTATTATGTCATAACTCAAGAGAATAACCAGAAGAAGAGACTGCATTAATGTTGTTTGTAGGAGTTACAAGCTGAAGTTTGAACATCCCTTCGGTACAAAATGCTTTTCTGAAGTATGTTCTTTTATGCGACATCACCATCTATCCAGCATTGATGTTCATCCTAAAGCCTGTGTTGCAGAGCAGACTTCCCGAGACCAGATTTTTGGCTATTACCGGTACGTGCTTCACATCCTAAAGCGTCAGTGACTTTCCCGAAGTCAGATTCAATACTATCTCTCCGGTCCCAAGTACTTCAGCTTGTGCCTGGTTTGCCACCATGACCTTCCCAGTTGTAGGCTTGTAGGTGGTAAACAACTCCTTCGAGCAAACATGGCAGGATACGCCAGTGTCCACCCACCAGTCAGTGTCAACACCAGTCGTCACAACCAGCACAATAATAGCAACCTTGTTAGGCTCACCTTGCTCTGTTTGTTTGGGTTTAGATCTGCAGTCTCTCCGGTAGTGGCCCTTCTTGTCACAGTTGAAGCAAGTCACTTCTGAGTTGGGCTTTGTTTTCGACTTAAACGAAGTCGACTTTACCTTGAGATGGTTCAGGTCCTTCTTCTTGTATTGAGAAGCCTTCTGCTTCCCTTTGGAGTCGCCCGCATGCACCAAGTTGGCTTTTGCCAACTGCTTGGACAACGTGTCCACTTTGTTTTGAGTCATCAACTTATCTTTAACATGAATGTTGTGCAGTAGTTGATCAAGGCTTATTTGTTCATGTGCATGTCCGAGATAAAATTGTTCCATCCAAACGGGAGCTTGGCCACAATACCCTCTACGACAAAGGCGTCGTTTAAGGACATACCATCATCCTCAAGTTTTTGAGGTAACTTGAGAAACTCCTTGACATGAGGCAACATAGTCTTGTCGTCTTCAAATTGCATGTTCTAGACCATTTCAGTCATATCTATCTTATTGCGGTTCTCATCCGCCTTGTAATGCTTGTCTAGAGACTCCCAAACGATCTTAGCATGGTTCATCTTGCTGTATGACTCCGCCAGAGTATCCTCCATGGAGTTCAGAATCAGCAGCTTGCAAAGGTTGTTGTCTCTTCTCCACTTGTTCTGCTTAGCAGTTGCAGTAGCAACTGTCCGAACAGTAGCGTCATCACCGTCTGGAACAACCGACACTGGTACGGTTAGAACGTAGTCCATCTCTACGAGTTGAAGATTAAGACAGACCTTCCTTTTCCAAGTGTTGTAATAATCCCTGTCAAACTTCTCGAGTTTGTTAAAACTTGTATCGAGAAGTTTCGCACGGTTGTTCTCCATCTTTTTCGGATCTTCCTTTGAGATTGATATTCCCGAGGCTAAATCAACGATGGAAAATCGCGTGATCGAGATCAGAGATTCACACAAAAGTTTCCACTCTGACTATTTTCGATCTCCACGAAGAACTATATATATTAGGATCCTGTTACAACCTGTAGATACAACAATAACCAGAAAAGGAACCTCTTGTTCTTCCTTGCAATTGCAATTACCGACAGAACAGAGTTACAACTCACAGAAGAGAGAAGGAAGAAGAAGAGACTTTCTTGCTAGGGTGATAAAGATCACTGTTGCTCAAAGCAAGATTCGCCTCCATATGATCTTCCTCCAGGAACCAGCAAGTTCACGAAGAACTTCTGGAACGCTCGTTGTCACCTCTGTCTGAACTCACTCGACTCCAATGGTGGCGGCAGTAGCAACTCTCTTCGTCTCCTAATTTTCGAAGTAAGTTCTCAAAGAGGTACGAAAAGAGTATTTATAGGGAGAGGGTGAAAACCCTAGCCGTCCAACAGTTACGGAAAGATAGGAACAAATTAATTACGAATCTCTAAAAGATAGGCACGAATTAATTTCAAAACCCACAAAAAACGGATCTGAATAACAGGCCATATCTTTCCATAACCGTTCAAATATATCTGCAGCAGCAGTGCATGCGGCAACCCATGCAATAACCCATGCGGCAGCCTATGCGACAGCCCATGCGACCGCCCATCCGACAACGGATGCGACCCGCCCATGCGACCGCGCATGCGGCCGCTCATGAGAGTGCATCAAATGCACACAAGCGCCTGCACCGATGCTAAGTGCAAAGTGCGCCAACAAAACGCCACTTTGCGACCTTGAGCCCGAGTCTGAGTCGTTGTCCCCTAGGGACTTAGCTCTTATGGAAATAATTCCAAGAGAATGACAAAAAGCATAAATGCTTTCATTGAGGTGTTAATCTTTTTTTTCTCCTAGAAAAATACCCCCACATGGCACCCATGTGCACACCTCAACTCATACAAAGTATTATATTGAGACACCCACTTGGTGGTGTAGCTAATGTGGGACTATTTTTACTAGTCCAAAGGAAACAACACCAACATAAATAAGGTAATAAGTTAGTAAAATTTCAAAAAAAAATATTGTGTCGCCAGAAGTCATGTCACCAATAACAATGGCAACATGAATGTATTTTTTTTGACTGACTGAGTTAGGCCGGCAAAACTTTTTAGTTAGGCCGGGGAAACTTTTTAGTCATGCCATTTACCACCAACTTCAGCACTTTGAAAATCATAACCAAACAAAATTAGGTTTTTGGTGCCAAAATAGGAATTTTAGTAACAAAAATAGATTTTTAGTGACAAATTTTTTTTTTACAATATAAAAATAAAAACTTGCATTCATGTCGTCATTGGTGTTGGTAACATGAGCGCATGCACTCATGTCGTCAAAGTTTTAGGCGACATGTTATTTGATTTTAATTTTAGAGAGAAAATTGAACATTTGGTGACGAAATTGGGCTTTTAGTAACAATTTTTTTTTTTACCGAAGACCTGTGATTCAAAAAAAAAATTACATTCATGTCGCCAACTCTTTTGACGACATATTATTTTTGGTTATTTCTAAAGGCACATCAAAAGTTGCTCAAGACAAGTCCTAATTTTTTTGTTTTTATTTACAAGTTTGTCATCGAAATTTTTTACTTGTGGCTGTCCAAAATTTTTTTAGTCGAACTGCAAAAAAAATTGATAGTCCTTCCAATAATAAGGATTGTTAAATTTTTTGACAGTCCGATTTCTGAAAGGACTGTAAAATTTTATTACAGTCCTCGACGAGGAGCAGCAGAGCAGCGCAGCGGCGGCGGGGAGTGCAGCGGCAAGTGCGGTCCCTCTCCGTCGACTACAACCCCTCAAACCCCGACCTCTCCGCTCCTCCCCCGACCCCCCACATGTGACGCCTCGTCGACGAGGTCTCCTCCCTGACCCTCGCCGACATCGCCGACCTCACCCAGATCCTCACCGCGAAGTCCGGGATCAATGAGATCCCGACCATCGGCGTCATGGGAGCAGGTGGAGGGAGAGTCGGCGGTGGGTCGATCGGCGGTGCGGTTGGGATTGGCGTTAGGGTTTGGGGTGAGAGAGAGGAAGGGTGTGGAGACCTGGACTAACATCAAGTAATTGACTCTCATGAACAACTTTTGATGTGCCTTTAGATATTATCTTTTTTGTCGAAAATTTACTAACTTTATTATTTTACTAAACTTCGTTATCTTTTTAAAAAAAATTCTGAAGTGAACACTAGTCAATCGAACATGACGTCACATCTGAACCGGAGAAAGAGTAATCATCTTATCCTATCTATAGTACTACGGCAATTTACTATATTTTTCAGCTTGGTAGATAGGTTCATTTATGGGTCTTTTGTACGGTCTCTGTGGATAATGTTTTTTAATATGTACCGGAAGTTTTTTTTTCTTTTTCTAGCAGGGTCTCCGTAGACAAAAACAACTGATAAAGAAAGGATAGAACAACTCATGGGGAAAAAAAAAAAAGACAAGGCAAGAATATGGCATGGTCACCTGCTGATGCTTCAGCCACTTGTTCTCCGCTTGTAATGCTTTATAAGCAAGCATTACTAATTCAAGTTCCTATTTATTAGTCGAGAATAAAAGAATTAGCTACCAGAACCATCAATATAGATAAATAATAAATATCAAAAGGAATAATGAGGCAAAAATAATTAAAAAAAAGTCCACCTTTTGAAAAATTATCTTATTTTCCACCAATAATTTCTCCTGTTTCTGAAGCTCACACATGGTCTGCAATATCCCATAATAACATAAACCAACCAACTCCAACCATCATTATCATACAAAAAATAGAACTACTTATTATTTTGTTAAGCTCAAGAACAAGGAATGAAGCATGGACATTCTAAAAATTATATATCAGCAGTGTTTGTGCCGATTGTAGGACACACGTAACGAACAAACACCCCAAATACAATAGCATATGTAAAAATTAGACCCTTGATAAAGGCACTACGAAATACACTCGACTGATCCAATTGTTTTTATAAATTTCGCTCAAAAATTTGTTAAGACTGTCAAAATTTTGAGTTTTTGACTTGGATCGTCAACAGTCCATTGATGTGCACACTTTATTTAGGACTGTCAAAATTTTGACAGTCCAATCTATTGGAAGGACTGTCAAAATTTTGACAGTTTTAATAAATTTTTGAACTTGTACTGAGTAACTTTTTGAGTAAAAAATTTTATAAAAAAAATTAGGTCAGTCCTGAGTGTATTTTGTAGTGTCTTTATCATCAGCCCAAAATTAATGTATATGCTAGTGTCTCCGTCTAACCTATTTGTGCCAACATAACTTTGAAAACACAATTTCTTTTGCAAAAAACGCCTCAAACATATAATTATTTCAAGCAATTCCAAATTTCAAAAAATTATTTCTTCTATTGGAAATGTAACTATTTACCTTCCTCTTCTTTCCTGGCCGTCTGATGTCCTTGGCAGCTGAGATTCTGAAACGCGATGGCTGCTGATAAATCCCACCCCCCTGAAAATAAAAAAAAAGACCATCCACGTAAGAAATCTGAACCTTCCAACGGTCCCAACCCCTTGCCACTCTCTATACTATTCCCACCCTCCAATTTGGTTCACCTATGTTTGGGATTAGAGCTATGCTACAGGAACTGTAGAAGAAACCATAGGCCATGTGTCCGGTTCTGATTGGTTAGACTTTTTTGACTTAGGAAGGATTGACATCATTTGTTTTGTTTCGACCAATAGCAAGCTGCCACCTGGTATCTCGATTTCAACCGCAGATTCTTCAATGGTCTGTCAAATATTTTTGCAATTTTAAACTCAAGGTTCTGCTACCGGACCCCCACCGTGGCTTTCATAATTTCCGGTAGTTCGGTGCAGACGGTCTGTCAAGTATTTTTGCAATTTTGAACTCAAGATACTGCTTTTCTTCATATGGAGGTAGATGATCGGGTGGAGGGGGGAGAATATCAGACTATTATTTTCTTGGTTTTCTGTAAAGGTCCCTAGAACGTTTTAAATTTTGGTTACAATATATAGATAAAAAGACTTACCAGCTAACCAACTAAACAAACATTCAATTGTACTTTTTTTTTTTCATATTTAACTTTAACTAAATAGCATCATCATAAGCAAAAATATATTCCATGTAACAAATAAAATCCATGTGGACGGCCGCCCCCCCTCCGGGCCTAATGTGGATCTGCTTTTGACACTATGGACATAATATTAGTACTTAATAAAAATCACACGCATGGAAAAATGAAGAAACCGATTTTTAATTATTACATTGTTACCAATTCAACTAACCACCAGCTTATATGACCTCAAATTACGAACACATCAACTATAACTTATGGTGGAGGTTTTGGACTCACGTGGCATTTATTTAGTTTTACCTACATCCGTCGTTTATGGAATAAAACTCCTTATTTTTATGCATATACACAGTAAAAAGCCAAGAGGACCTTGATCAAATTATGAAACCGTGGAGAGACTCGACTAAAAAACTTATTTAATTCCATAAAATAATATAGGAATTAATTGATGGGGTGCGGCTATACGAACCTCCACTTGCCCAACCCACGCGAAAATGCAGCACATGATAACAAAATTGGTGTTCAAGTTCAAACAAAAGAACTGTACAGAAAATATTTTTAAATAATTTAATATAATGATACTATTTTGAAAATTTTGGACTGATAGAAATTGCCATCGGAGATGGCAAAAATCGAGAATTTTACGATTGACAAAAATTTAGATTTATTTGAAAATCGAAAATGTCAAATTTTTGCCAACTGAGTTGGCAAAAATTCATCAGCGGGTGGGTGGATGAGGGTTGGTTCGATTTGGTTCAGTTTTAATGTTTGATTATTATTATTTTTTAATTAGGTTTTACTTTTGAAAAAAAGAGTGATTTTGTTTAATTCTATTTAGGTTTAGTTCTATTAAAAAAAAATTTATAACAATAATTTTTTAAATAAATTAGGAAAAAATAAAATTTAACATAAAAAAATATATGCTATCATTGAACATCCAAAATTTTAAAAGTTTTCTACCGTAAAAAAAATTACGTTTGCTGTCGAGCAGACTTCGTGCGGCCATGTAAAACCCTTACTTCTGAAAACCGTATTTGTTGTATTATTACTTAGTTATTTAATTAATAATTATGAGCTAAATAGAGGAATAGATTTTTATTAATATTTTATTTGAGGTGTTTGTGTTATTAGAGGATTTATGGGGCCATTATAAAATTTTCCTAATTTATTCCATGTAGGAGACCCTTTGGACAGTCACATATGCACCAATATAATTTCTGGAATATTCTAACTATATATATATTCTAGAATATTCTAACTATATATATATATATATATATATATATATATATATATATAGTTTATATAAAAGAATATATATATATATATATATATATAAACTATATATATATATATATATATATATATATATATATATATAGTTTATTAAATAAAAGAAATAAAAAGGAAATAAAAGAAATGGGCTTGGAATCCTATTGGATCTCAAACCCGAAACCCGTTAACCTCAAACCTAAACCCAATAGGAAATATCAACAGCAGCAGTAGCAAACCAACTTTGCTTTTTCCTTCTACGCGCGTAAAACAACACCACGCGTAAAACAAACCCCAGCGTAAAAGCTTCCACCGCCTAAAAGACTTCACCGCGCGTAAAAACATAATCTTTACTGCTCCGCGCGTAAAGCAGACCTCCACCGCTCCGCGCGTAAAACAACACTCCGCGCGTAAAGCAGACTTCACCGCTTAATTCCTTCTACGCACGTGTAAAGTAAATATCAGCAGCAATACCACCGCCTCTTATCTCTATGTTATTACCAAACTCTCCTCAACCGAAACCAAAACCAATAAAAGGAAAACAGCAGCAGCTCACCCCGCATGTGACTCATCACCCACCGCCTCATTCCACCGCCTCCTTATCCCTATATATACATTACAACACTCAAAACCCCAACCCACTTCTTCTTACTACAACTCAACACTGTTGGACGTACAATATACATGACTTTTTCTCGGCAACTATACCTTGTCATAGTATGATTATTTACTTTCCATTTGATACATGCATGTTTAATTCTGCTTATATAGATATTTATGTATGTATATTTTTGGACCTACTTTATGAGACCACCCCAGTATTATGGAGCATCATTAGGTTCATTGGTCGTGACACAGTTGTTACACGAGTTGTGAGTCTCATATAGATCACGGACAGCGTGACAGGGATGGCCTCTTGTACGCATGGGTCGTGCGTTAGGGATGACTGCTGATAGAAACTTTGTATGCTAGTAGACCTGGTAGTTATCTAGAGGTATTATCATGTTGTGGATGCAACATGCATAGATCATTGGGCGGGAAGGACGACTAATAGGAGTATGGGACACCCACTTCCTCTATGCAGATTCCACACTCGACAATGTGATATGGACATTATATACTATGCAAGATTCCCCGTTCTTCGGAGCGGTGGGACGTTATTACGTTACATTGCGCCCTTGTATTGGGGGGAGCATATGTGGCATATACTAGTCAGTTGTTACGATTAGTGAATTACGTCAGCATATGTCTAGCCTACACTTTCCCATATACTCAATGTCCTCAAACTGCATTCACTTAGACGGTTAGGCAACCCCTTTGGATGTTTACTTTTCAGTACTTATTGGCATGTTATTATGTATCTTGTTACGTCCCTCTGAGGACCTGGTCCCTTTCCAGATATGGACGAGCAGGAGTATCCGCAGGAGTACAGACCTGGCCCGGATACTACTTACCAGACTGAGGAGGTCTTACCTTTGGAGTAGCTGTGATTTTGTTACCACTGTTTCAGTATAGTCATTTTGTAGTGGATTTATTTCCACCAGACTATCAGACTTGATACTCATCCTGATACTCAGTTATTATTCAGCTCTTTATTCCTACTGATTATTTGTGTTGTGGATGAGATATAGATTCTGTGTGACTTGTTGTGACAGTATATTACCACTGGTGGATTGGATATTCATGTACAGCGTACGTATGTATATGGTTTTCCATATACTGGAATTCGTATACATACGGCTGGGCGTGTTACGTATTCTTAGTCCTACGTATTTTGGGACTGGGACGTGACATGTTTTTGGTAGTGGCCCATGCAGGTCTCAGAATATATTATCTTGGTTACGTAACTGTACCAAACAAGCCTGCGTATAGGAATAAAGTATAAGAATCTCATCCACACTTGACTAAACCACACTCTTCCTTTTAACTATCCTCTGTTGGGTAAAACAAAGTTTTACGTCAAAAAATTCTTTACGCTGTAACCAGACCCTTTACCTAGCTGGCGTAAAAGCCAAATTAACTGCCTTGCTGGCGTAAAGGGCCAAACTATGAAGAAGATTGCCTCCTTTACGCTACGGTTATGACAATTGCTACCCATGTTCAATTCGTGTATGACACGTATCCCTTTGTAAGATCACGACATGCAAGCTACGTAGGTAATCATCCTGCGTAAAACTAGATGACTCCTGAATAATAGATAACCAGCGTAGAAATAGTCTGACTAGGCGTAAAATGAAAGGATAGTGATATGAGCATACTTGTTACAGCCTTAGTTTCGCAGTCATGACCAAATCTCGTGCATTAAATACAGAGATATGTCTCGAGCCCTGTGCAAGAAACAACTTTTAACGTGGCATCTGATTTTGTCTTATACTTGAGTGTAAAAACTCATCTCTTTAGATAGCGTATTCAGAAGACTCAACTTTTCTTCCTCTTGGAAGCGTAAAATGACTTGTATCAAATAGGTCATTAGACGACAACCTGGGTCTCTGCGCAAATCATCATCACAGCCGTCCTCTCGATCTTTGTGCGATACTTTTGTCAGATGTCAGGTTCACTGAATTATCTGACAAATTCATCCAAGGAAACACGAAGAGTTCACGTACAACTTTACGCTGCAACGTATGATAGACTTTACGCAGGAGATTTTTACACGCATACTTTTTACGCTGGAAATTTTGCGCAAATTTTTACACGGACTCTACGCAGCAACCTTTTACGTTCATACTTTTTACGCGCAGACTTTACGCAGAAGAATAGTAAACTTTTACGCGGACAGCTTTGAATCTCTGTTTTCGCAGACAGCTCTGAAGTCATGCTTTACGCTGACAGTTTTTGATCTCTGCTTTACGCAGACAGTTCTGAATCTTTACTTTACGCCAAACTTTCTTGAAACTCTGTTTTACGCCCACTACCTTGAGTCCCTATTTTACGCATGAGAGGCTTCATGTATGTTGCGGGTTTTCGACTGTGAAATACGCAGACAATTCCCCAACATATTTTATGCTTCTACATTCTATTTAAATACTTGCACCATGTTTGATTCCTGTACTTCGTCTAAACGTTGTGTACATCACCTGCAGAAAGATGGATATGCAGAAAGGATGTACTATCGCCGATGGCGACACAACTCATAGAGTCAATAGTCAGACTCAAGGAGAGACCTCAGCAAATCCTAGACTTCCGGAACCAGATGAACAGATTCACAATCCAGTTCCATCTGATCTTCCCATTCCACCTAATGGGACCCTTCCAGTCTCATCGACACCGCAGGATGGCCAGACACAACTATTCCAATTCTTCCAGATGATAATGCAGGAACAACGACAATAGACCGCCACACTAACTGCAGAGAAGAGGCAGCAAGCAGCAGAACAGAGACAAGAGTTCTTAGCAGCACTTGAGAGAAAGGCTGCAAATACTACTGTACCAGCTCAAGCACTAGCTCTAGAACCTCGAGCTAGAGTTGGTTCAGTAAAGGACTTTATACAGATGGGTCCGAGGCCGTACAAAGGCATTGAGAATCCAGAGGAAACTACCAACTGGATCACTCACACTCGAAAGTTATTGGAGGCATCACAACTACCTACAGAGCTGTGGATGACGGGTGTAAGGACGCTTCTCGATGGTAATGCTCACCACTGGTGGGAATCCATGGAGCGTCAGCTGGGTACAATCCAGACTTGGGAGCAGTTCCTGGAGTACTTTGAAAGGAAGTACTTCCCGGACACCATCAGAGATTCATTGTACGATCAGTTTCTTCACCTGGAGCAAGGGAACAAAACAGTTGACGAGTACGATGCCGAGTTTAGTCGCCTTAGTAAATATGGCGCTGCCCTAATTCCAGATGACTTGGCCAAGGCTAAGAGATTCCATCGCGGACTGACTCAGGAGCTCCAACACTACACTAGCTCACAGTCCCGGATCTCTAATGCCGAGTTACTAACAGAAGCCAGATTGCAAAAAACTATCAGCAGAGGAAAGGGAGGACAACTAAGGACACAATAAGGACCAGCAAGGATACAACAGGGACCGGCCATGACACAACAAGGAGGACCTATCAGACGTCCTTTAGCTCAACAACAGCAGTACCAGAATAGAGCGGGACCATACCAGATCCCAGAGAATCCCCTCTGCCATCATTGTGGGAAACGCGGACATATTAGGAGGGACTGTCGAACTCGCCTAGGGCAATGTATGAGATGTGGTTCCGGACAGCATATGATGAAAGACTGTCCTATGCAACAAACATTGACACTTCCACCACAAGCACAGATGCTAGCACTTCCAGCACCGAAGCCAGCTCAACAAATAACTAAACCAGGAGCACCTCGACCTCCAGCAGCAGGAGGATTTCAGCGAGTACCACCGCTACCTACCCAGGAGGATCAGTACTTGAGGGCTAGGCATGAACAGCCGCAGAGGAATGGGCAAGCTTTTGCAATAGAAGTAGATGACATGGATCAGGAGGTTGATGTCATAGCAGGTATCACTCTTGCTTTTATTTTTCCTACTGTGACATTGTTTGATACGGGAGCCACTATAACGCCCCGCTCCGCGCCGGCGTTATATATCAAGGTGAGTAGGCAGAACTTCGTTCTCTGATTCTTGCACGCCTTAATAATAACCTGTATTTTTGCTTGCAATGTTTTCATAAGAGAATGATAGAACCTGCCTTGCATGTTAATGAACGAACTCACCTAGCTTGTCTTTGAATCAATGCCTGCTTAACGAGAATCCTGATCGCCTGCTTAGAGTGCATGAACATGTTCACTATCGTCTATGCTTCGAGAGAACCATACTGTGCCTGAACGTGTTCAAGTGATAAGTCGGATTTCCCCGCAACAATGAGTGTATTCTGATGGTTCGTCTCGTCTGCATACTAGAGTTTATTTGATAGTGTTCCATGCATTCGCACGCGGTCGGACAATGGCTATTGGTGGAGAGCTGAACTGCATGTGTCACGGCTGCTACCATGATAGTGCAAAGCAACCATGAGTCACAGCTGCCTCTAGCATCAGATAAAGAGTCATTGGTATGCTGTTCCACCAGCTGCCGATCCTGAGATACTCGGGGACCGCCCTGCATATAGCTAAGTCATTGTGTTGGCTTGGATAGTGACTGCCCCTAAGAATGTGCATCGTGTGTCTAGCTATGTATCAGACTCTCGAGTCGCACGAGACACGCTGCGCACACCCTGAAACATGAACGGTTTGCTTGCTTGCATATTCAATATGAAACTCTGTTTCCAAACATGTTTCCAAACAAGTAATATGACTCTGCTAGCGAACTGCATGAAACGAACCTAGGTAAAACTAGAAAGATCACTAGTAATGTAATATTTTATAACATGATTACTTAGTTCCTGTTTGAGTGAATGCTTGTTTCTGTTCAGTTGATTTATCTCACCAGTACTTGTATAAAGTGCTGACCCACCAACAGTTTACTTGCTCGCAGGTACTGGATCGTCCGAGGAAGCGATAGGCGTGCCACAGTCCCGAAGACCCGGAATCCTGGTTTCGATTGATGCCCCGAGAATGCTATCGTATAAGGGGGCATAATGTATGGAACGAACGTGTGCCTTTGCTAAAGGAAACCCAAGTTGCCTCGATTGTCCCGAACACTCAGTTGGCTAATGCATTGCATTGCAACAAGTCCCTTTCCGCTGCTAACTCGATTGATGCGATGATAGCCAACTGTCACGACCCGCACCCGGTAGTTCGGGCACGAGTACGTGGGTACGTCCAGCCTACGCCGCAGAGTCGACGGTAGTACGCTGTCTAGGTCAATCCATCTAACTAGTCTAACTCATTCACAATTTAACATAGGCAAGATAATAATGAGAATAGAAACTTAAATTTTGCAACTGAAATGAATGTGACAACAAATTCAAATGTTTAATACAGGAATTTCAAATGAAATCGGGGACAAACCCGATAAATAAGATAAGAAATAGAAATGAAAGATAGCTGCTACTAGCTACTCAGCAGCAGGGGTCTCCTGTGTGGGTTCTGGCTCCTCATAGGTATCATCAGTATCCTCATAAGGACCATAATAGGTAGGGGCAAGATCCTCATCATCGCCTAAATCCACAGATCCAGTCAGGAAAGGAGCAAAGTACACAGTGCACAACAATGTTAAACTAAATATTTATGACAATTAACATTGAATATCATGTTAAGAAAATTTGCATAAAGGAAAGTTAATATCTCAGAGTCAAAACTATAAACAGGAATATGAGAAAACAGAAGTAAACGAGCAGGAAAAGAAACTATACAGTCAGCAAGAATATAACATGACCTGAAGTTATCTGTATGAACTTGTGTTTGTTTTTAGAATACTTAGTTGGCATGCAGGGGTTTATAAGGCTAATCTGGCCGTCATGAACGGCTATTAGTCACGAATAATCGAGATCCGGCTGAAGGACAGTCGTGTACCAACAGCTATTATTCACGGCAAGGGGAAGGGTAAACTACATGCCTTTCAGTATTCTCCCACCCGACATGAGAAACAAGACATGAATTCCAAATATTCAAGACATGAAATATAGTATTCTAACACTACGTGTAATCAGCAAGAGTACTAGTAGAGCAGGAAATTTAATTATCACAATATAAAGATTAACTTGAAGTGCAGGTACTTGCCTGTTGTTTGGATCTGATTAATTTTGGTTCTTGGGGGAAAAGTCCAGAGATGATTCCAAAAGCTGAAACAGACATTACCATCATGCTCAGAAGATGTCAAATAGCTAGAAACGCCTATCCTTAGGTCCAATTTGGAGACAAGGGCAAAAACGGCAGTTTCGGGTCAAAACGGGGTCCGCCGTTGGGCCCGCTTTGCACCGAAAAACGTGTCCGGGTCAAAAGTCTCCAAATTCACCAAACTTAGTGCCAACAGGTCAGGAACGCTGATACGAACCCAACGGAACTTCCAGATTTGGATTCCGATGAGCCGAACACAAAATCGCCCGTCGAGCGGGGCCTGTGGGGCCCACGACACGCGATTTCGTCAACGTTCTCAGAATCGAACCAAACTTGACCCACAGGACCAGCGTATCGCTACGAGTCCGATGGCGCAAGTTTCGTCTCGATCCGACGAGTGTACACGAAATTAGGGTGAATTGTCGAAAAGGCGGATACGGGGCGATGTCCGCGGATACGCGTTGATTCCGGTGTGCACGCACACCCGAATCAGCTTCCACGAAGACTCACACGTCCGTATCGACGGTGCGTACGTATCTGTGAAGACCGCACGCGACCAAGTCGTCCCGTTTGGCGGGACGTACTCGGTTCCGGGGTGAAACAGGGTCTGGTTTTTTCCTGTTTTTGGATCGCGGTGTGCGACCACCACAGGACGCGGTGTCCCGAATAGTTTGTCCGGACACCGAGAGGGTCATACAGGCTTCACAACGCAATTTGCGGAATTGAAAACGGAGCTACGAGGCGAAAGTTACGCGTACCTGAAGGGGACCCGAAAACAGGGTCGAAATCGTGTCCGAGTCGTGTCGGACACTGTGTCCTGTGTCCGACACAGGAACAGGGATTAGGGTTAGGGTTTCGTCGGAAAAACGGCTGCACGCGGCGGAGGGCGGCCGGAGATACGCCGGAGGGGGCCGGGGAAAGTTCGCCGGAGCGAGGCGAAGCTTCTGGCGGGTCGGCGGCGGCTCGGGGCGGCCGGCAGCGGCGGCTGCGGCTGCTGCTGCTGCGGTTTCTATCGACGGCGGCGGCGCCGAGGGAGGAGAGAGGGGAAAGGAGCTGCGGCGGGCGGTGGGTGGCGCTGGCGGCGGCTAGGCGAGGGAGGAGAGCAGCGGCGGAGCGGCGGGTGGCGGTGGTTAGGGTTAGGGCGAGGGAGTGGGGGAGACGGCCGAGGTCGGGGGTTTAAATAGGGGAGTGAGGCGGTTGCAGGTGGCCGGGGTAGGCGGAGGTGAGGGGGACGTGGCGCGGGGAGCGCGGCGAGCGGGGCGCGGGACGCGCGGCGCTGCGCGCGGCGGCCGGCGAAGGATTCGGGCGTCGTGGGGGGGAGACGGGGTCGCGCGGCGGGTCGGGCTGCGCGGGTCGGGTTCGGTTGAACCCGACCCGACCCGAAAGGGGCTGGGCTGGGCTGGTTAGCGGGCTGGGCTGCGGCCCACGGACCGCGGGCTGGAAAAAGGAAAAAATAAAAATAAAAAATAAAATAAATAAATAATAATAAATAATTAATTAATAATTAATTAATTAGAAAAATTGTTTTTAGGCATTTAAAAATAGTTCTGAGGCCCAGAAAAATCCAGAAAAATTACCCTAAGTCCAGTTTTCCATTTTACATCCAAAAATATTCTTTTCATGATATTTTAATATTATTTATTGCCAATTAAAAATCATTTATAAATTGAAAAGCTTGATTTTAATTACAGAAAATTCCCAGAAAATTCCAGAAAATTGGAAAAAATCCAAGATTTAATAATTTGAGAAATTAGGGGGTTTACAACCTACCCAACTTACAAAAATTTCGTCCTCGAAATTTAAGAATAACAAGGCACGAAAAGGAAGGCCGAGAAATAAAATACATCTCAGGGTTCAAAAAGATAGGGGTATCGCTCTCTAATCTCGTCTTCTCGCTCCCAGGTGGATTCGCCGGGAGAATGGTGCTTCCAAGCTACGCGAACCAGGGAGATAACCTGGTTCCGTAGGACTTTCTCCGAGCGATCCAGTATCTCCACGGGTTGCTCCTGGTAAGTCAGACTTGGGCCTACTTCGAGTTCTGAGTGATCCAAAATGTGGCTGGGGTCTGACACATACTTCCTCAGCTGCGACACGTGGAAGACGTTATGGACTCCTTCCAGAGAGGGTGGCAATGCCAGACGGTATGCCACTTCTCCGATTTTCTCCTGAATGCCAAAAGGTCCAATGAATCTTGGGCTGAGTTTTCCACTCCTTCCGAACCTAATGGTGCCACGTGTCGGGAAAATCTTTAAGAATACCAGCTCTCCAACCTTTAATAAAGTCACAATCAAGTCTTAGTTCCATAAGCAAAATATTTAAATTGACTTGAATTTCATAAATTTAATTACCTCAAATTCCAAGGGCCTTCGGTGGCTATTTGCCCAATGTCGTTGCCTGTCTTGAGCCACTCGAAGTCTGTCCCTTATTTGCTTTACCTTCTCAGCTGAATCGATCACCATCTCTGGTCCCAGTAGGGCTCTTTCTCCAACGTCGTCCCATGATAGCGGGGTACGACATCTTCGGCCATACAGGGCTTCAAATGGAGTCATCTCGATACTGGCTTGGTAGCTGTTATTATAAGAGAACTCCACCAGATGTAAATAGTCTTCCCAGGATCCTCCAAAATCCAGAACACATGTACGGAGCATATCTTCAAGGGTCTGGATTGTACGTTCCGATTGCCCATCGGTTTGGGGATGATAAGCTGTGCTGAATTTGAGTTGAGTTCCCAAACTGGCTTGTAAGCTCTTCCAGAAGTGAGAGGTGAATCTTGAATCTCTGTCGGAGACAATACTTACTGGAACCCCATGTAACTTAACAATATGTCTGATATATAAATCTGCCAGCTTTTCCGTAGATAGCCCTACTTTGAAAGGTAGAAAATGTGCAGACTTGGTCAGTCTATCTACTATCACCCAGATTGCATCCTTTCCACTAGGTGTCCTTGGAAGTCCGGAAACAAAATCCATTGTGATATGTTCCCACTTCCACTCCGGAATGGGTAGTGGTTGAAGCAATCCTCCAGGTCTTTGTCTTTCTGCCTTGACTTGCTGGCACACTAAACAACGAGATACGAACCTGGCTACTTCTCTTTTCATGCCATGCCACCAAACATGCGTCCTCAGGTCCTTGTACATCTTGTTGGCTCCTGGATGTATGGAGTATTGCGATCTGTGCGCTTCTTGCATAATTTCTTCTCTTATGTCTCCTTGAGGTACACATAATCTATCGCCATGCCTCAGTGATCCATCTTCATGAATTCTGAAATCTTCTACTAATCCAGCTTGCACTTGACCTCGAAGGCTTCGCAGGCCTTCGTCTTGAAACTGAGTCTCCTTGACCTTGTCTATTAAGGTAGACTGAATCTGCAAGTTCATCATTTGGCCCTCTTTTTCCTGGGATAATTACTTCAATACCCAAACTTTCCAAGTCCTCCAGCAGGTGTCTGTCCATAGTCAAGTACATCGCCATAGGATACCTGCTTAGAGCATCAGCAACTACATTTGCCTTCCCAGGGTGATATTGAAGAGTGATATCAAAGTCTTTCATTAGTTCCAGCCACCTTCTTTGCCTCATGTTTAGCTCTTTCTGAGTGAAGATATATTTTAGACTCTTATGGTCTGTAAATATTTTCACCCTTTCTCCATAAAGGTAATGCTTCCAAAGTTTAAGAGCAAAAATGACAGCTACCAATTCTAAATCATGGGTTGGATAATTCTTTTCATGTGGTCGAAGCTGTCTAGAGGCATATGCTATTACTTTCTTATTCTGCTCCAATACACAACCTAGACCTTTTCCAGAAGCATCACTATAAATAGCGAAACCTCCGGTTCCAGAAGGTAAGGTCAGAATAGGGGCAGTAGTCAGTCTTTTCTTCAATTCCTCAAAAGCATGCTGACATTCATCAGTCCAGGTGAACTCTTCATCTTTTCTTGTTAATTTTGTCATGGGCTCCGCAATTCTAGCAAAGTCCTTCACAAACTTCCGATAGTAGCCAGCTAGTCCCAGGAAACTTCTAATCTCAGCTACAGAGTCTGGAGTGGGCCAGGATTCTACTGCAGCTATCTTCTTAGGGTCTACTGCTATTCCATCTCCAGTCACAACATGTCCCAAGAATTCTACTTTGTCTAGGAAGAAAGCACATTTAGACAATTTTCCATAAAGCTTTTCCTTCCTCAAAGTCTCCAATGCTAGCCTCAAATGTTCTTCATGTTCTTCGGGGGTCTTGGAGTAGATCAAAATATCGTCAATAAAGACCACTACAAATTTGTCTAGGTATGGCTGGAAAACTCTGTTCATTAGGTTCATAAAAACTGCTGGTGCATTCGTCAACCCAAACGGCATCACTAAGAATTCGTAATGTCCGTTCCGGGTATTGAAAGCAGTTTTAGGGATGTCTTCTTTTCTCACCCTTACTTGGTGGTAACCAGACCTTAAATCAATCTTTGAAAATACCCGAGCTCCACTCAGCTGATCAAATAAGTCATCTATCCTGGGCAGGGGATACTTATTCTTAATTGTTAAGGCATTTAAGGCCCTATAGTCAATACACATTCTGGATGTTCCGTCCTTCTTGGGCACAAATAGTACTGGAGCTCCCCAAGGTGAGACACTAGACCTAATGAAACCTTTGTCTTCTAGCTCTTTGATTTGTTCATTTAGTTCTATTATCTCATTCTTGTTGATTCTGTAGGGGTTCTGAGATACTGGTGCTGCTCCAGGCACTAAGTCAATGGAGAATTCAATTTCTCGGTCTGGGGGTAAGCCTGGGAGATCCTCAGGGAAGACATCAAGGTATTCAGAGATGATAGGTGGCAATTCTTCTGTTACTAGGGCTCCACAAATTATGTTATTACCCATTTCTCTAGAACCTCTAGCAAATTCAAATTCTGGCTTGCCAGGGGGCCTGAAGATTACACTGCCTCTGTGACAGTCTATGGTGGCATGATGTTGACTTAACCAATCCATACCCAGTATAATGTCAAAACTGGGCACTGGCATTACAAGTAGTCTAGCATATAGTTCTCTTCCACATAATGTAATAGGACAATTGTTACAGGCATCACTAACCGGAATGATTCCTCCACCGGTAATGATCTTATAACAATTCCTAAGGGGTTTAGTGATTAAGTTATGCTTCATAAGGAAATCTACTGACATGAATGAATGAGAAGCTCCAGAGTCAAATAAAGTAATAGCTGGTATTGAATTTATAAGCACGGAACCTGTGATCACGTCTGCTGTGGCCTCAGCTTCTTCCAGAGTCATTGCATAAGCACGGCCTTGCTGCGGTGCACCCCTCTGTTGCTGCTGGTGCTGAGCAAAACGTTGTTGTTGAGTTGGAAGCGGGGGTCCCCTTTGTTGTGCTGCTGGGAGCCTGGCCTGGACTGGAGCCTTTGGTGCAGCTGGACGTCCTTGAGCAGCAGGATAGTCCCTCAATTGATGTGCTGGGGAACCACAATAGAGGCAAGCACCTAGCCTCTTTCTGCAGTCTTGCCAAGTGTGGCCTGGTTTTTGGCAATAGTTGCAAGGGGGAGCTCGCTGGTTCTGTCCTTGAGCCTGGGGTGCTGGAGCTCGAGGGGGAGGACGCTGATTTTGCTGCGAGGCCCTCTGCTGTTGTTGTTGTTGAAAAGGGCGTTTGTTGGGTCCCGCATTTCCGGTATCTCTTTCTCGTTTCAGTTTGTGTCCCATATCTCTCTCGACGCCTTGTGCCACGCTCAGGATTTCCTCATAGGTGCGAGCTCGGCTGGTGGTGACAGCGAGACGAATATCCGGAGATAGCCCCTTCTTGAATCTTCGGACTCTGTCCTCCGGGGTACGAACCATGTACTCCGCAAAGTGGCTTAACCTGCTAAATTCGGCAGTATATTCATCAACAGTCATGTTACCTTGTTCCAGTCTCTCGAATTGGCTTTCGAGAGCTTCCCGAGCCACTTCGGGATAAAATTTCTCCTTGAATAGCCTCTTGAAGTCCTCCCAGGTGATGTCGGGAGCAGATAGTTGGGGTTCATCTCTGAACCAGGTTCGAGCAATGTCGAACAGTTGCAGGCTTGCGGATTCCACTTTGAGATCATCGGGAACCCGGGCAGTCTTCAGGAGTCTCTCGACATTCTCTATCCACTCATCGGCATAGAGAATGCCCTCAGTTCCATAGAATTCCAGAGGCCTAAGGTTCTTGAAGTCTTTAGCACTCCCTGGCCTCTTGAGTGACGACTCCTGGGGTTTAAGAGCTTCTGAGAGGCTGGTCCGCAGAAGTGCCGTCTGTTCTTTCTGGGATTCCACTAATCCCTGGAACACTCCTATTAGCTGTGCCCCATCTAAGGTAACTGCCGGAACAGATGGGGGCGGCGGGAGTGCAAGAGTCTCGGGCACATTCGGCTCAGCTGGTTCTGATGTGCCTCCTATTGTGTTCCTGGTCTGGACCATTCTGAAAGATTAAGGGATAGGAAGATCAGAATAGAAATACTTGGAAATCAAAGGCGATAGGTAAAATTGAGCAGCAATGATATCAAGAATTGAAATAAGGACGCTATACTGTGAATGAGCTTTTCCTAGAATCCTCAATTTTATTCCATACCCTGTCCTAGGGTATTACCCTATTTTAGGATAGGACCTGCATGGGCCACCATAAAAACGTGTCACGACCCGCACCCGGTAGTTCGGGCACGAGTACGTGGGTACGTCCAGCCTACGCCGCAGAGTCGGCGGTAGTACGCTGTCTAGGTCAATCCATCTAACTAGTCTAACTCATTCACAATTTAACATAGGCAAGATAATAATGAGAATAGAAACTTAAATTTTGCAACTGAAATGAATGTGACAACAAATTCAAATATTTAATACAGGAATTTCAAATGAAATCGGGGACAAACCCGATAAATAAGATAAGAAATAGAAATGAAAGATAGCTGCTACTAGCTACTCAGCAGCAGGGGTCTCCTGTGTGGGTTCTGGCTCCTCATAGATATCATCAGTACCCTCATAAGGACCATAATAGGTAGGGGCAAGATCCTCATCATCGCCTAAATCCACAGATCCAGTCAGGAAAGGAGCAAAGTACACAGTGCACAACAATGTTAAACTAAATATTTATGACAATTAACATTGAATATCATGTTAAGAAAATTTGCATAAAGGAAAGTTAATATCTCAGAGTCAAAACTATAAACAGGAATATGAGAAAACAGAAGTAAACGAGCAGGAAAAGAAACTATACAGTCAGCAAGAATATAACATGACCTGAAGTTATCTGTATGAACTTGTGTTTGTTTTTAGAATACTTAGTTGGCATGCAGGGGTTTATAAGGCTAATCCGGCCGTCATGAACGGCTATTAGTCACGAATAATCGAGATCCGGCTGAAGGACAGTCGTGTACCAACAGCTATTATTCACGGCAAGGGGAAGGGTAAACTACATGCCTTTCAGTATTCTCCCACCCGACATGAGAAACAAGACATGAATTCCAAATATTCAAGACATGAAATATAGTATTCTAACACTACGTGTAATCAGCAAGAGTACTAGTAGAGCAGGAAATTTAATTATCACAATATAAAGATTAACTTGAAGTGCAGGTACTTGCCTGTTGTTTGGATCTGATTAATTTTGGTTCTTGGGGGAAAAGTCCAGAGATGATTCCAAAAGCTGAAACAGACATTACCATCATGCTCAGAAGATGTCAAATAGCTAGAAACGCCTGTCCTTGGGTCCAATTTGGAGACAAGGGCAAAAACGGCAGTTTCGGGTCAAAACGGGGTCCGCCGTTGGGCCCGCTTTGCACCGAAAAACGTGTCCGGGTCAAAAGTCTCCAAATTCACCAAACTTAGTGCCAACAGGTCAGGAACGCTGATACGAACCCAACGGAACTTCCAGATTTGGATTCCGATGAGCCGAACACAAAATCGCCCGTCGAGCGGGGCCTGTGGGGCCCACGACACGCGATTTCGTCAACGTTCTCAGAATCGAACCAAACTTGACCCACAGGACCAGCGTATCGCTACGAGTCCGATGGCGCAAGTTTCGTCTCGATCCGACGAGTGTACACGAAATTAGGGTGAATTGCCGAAAAGGCGGATACGGGACGATGTCCGCGGATACGCGTTGATTCCGGTGTGCACGCACACCCGAATCAGCTTCCACGAAGACTCACACGTCCGTATCGACGGTGCGTACGTATCTGTGAAGACCGCACGCGACCAAGTCGTCCCGTTTGGCGGGACGTACTCGGTTCCGGGGTGAAACAGGGTCTGGTTTTTTCCTGTTTTTGGATCGCGGTGTGCGATCACCACAGGACGCGGTGTCCCGAATAGTTTGTCCGGACACCGAGAGGGTCATACAGGCTTCACAACGCAATTTGCGGAATTGAAAACGGAGCTACGAGGCGAAAGTTACGCGTACCTGAAGGGGACCCGAAAACAGGGTCGAAATCGTGTCCGAGTCGTGTCGGACACTGTGTCCTGTGTCCGACACAGGAACAGGGATTAGGGTTAGGGTTTCGTCGGAAAAACGGCTGCACGCGGCGGAGGGCGGCCGGAGATACGCCGGAGGGGGCCGGGGAAAGTTCGCCGGAGCGAGGCGAAGCTTCTGGCGGGTCGGCGGCGGCTCGGGGCGGCCGGCAGCGGCGGCTGCGGCTGCTGCTGCTGCGGTTTCTGTCGACGGCGGCGGCGCCGAGGGAGGAGAGAGGGGAAAGGAGCTGCGGCGGGCGGTGGGTGGCGCTGGCGGCGGCTAGGCGAGGGAGGAGAGCAGCGGCGGAGCGGCGGGTGGCGGTGGTTAGGGTTAGGGCGAGGGAGTGGGGGAGACGGCCGAGGTCGGGGGTTTAAATAGGGGAGTGAGGCGGTTGCAGGTGGCCGGGGTAGGCGGAGGTGAGGGGGACGTGGCGCGGGGAGCGCGGCGAGCGGGGCGCGGGACGCGCGGCGCTGCGCGCGGCGGCCGGCGAAGGATTCGGGCGTCGTGGGGGGAGACGGGGTCGCGCGGCGGGTCGGGCTGCACGGGTCGGGTTCGGTTGAACCCGACCCGACCCGAAAGGGGCTGGGCTGGGCTGGTTAGCGGGCTGGGCTGCGGCCCACGGACCGCGGGCCGGAAAAAGGAAAAAATAAAAATAAAAAATAAAATAAATAAATAATAATAAATAAATAATTAATAATTAATTAATTAGAAAAATTGTTTTTAGGCATTTAAAAATAGTTCTGAGGCCCAGAAAAATCCAGAAAAATTACCCTAAGTCCAGTTTTCCATTTTACATCCAAAAATGTTATTTTTATGATATTTTAATATTATTTATTGCCAATTAAAAATCATTTATAAATTGAAAAGCTTGATTTTAATTACAGAAAATTCCCAGAAAATTCCAGAAAATTGGGAAAAATCCAAGATTTAATAATTTGAGAAATTAGGGGGTTTACACCAACTATCAACTTAAACGATTGGCCTTGCACGGGCGCAACCCCAGGCCCGTGCGGCATCACGTCCCCCGAAAGCTCGAACGGGCCATTCGCATAGCTCCCTTTCCTCCCTCGCACCCGCGGGACGGGCGCGGTGATTCGCGTCCGGCGCGCCGAGGCACGGTGATACGTGTCCGGTTCGTTAATTCCCGGCCGCACGGGGCGGGGCAGGGCGGAGAGGCGGCCCGGGCGGGTCCGGGGCGTGACAGCCACCCACTCATTCATATCATCTAGATTTATTGCAAAACACAATATTACCTCTACAACTTTACCTAGTTGTGTTAGAATTCTTACCGGAGGAGGAGTTATACCTATTAGTAGAATTTGTAGATCGTGTCCTGTAGTGATACATGGCAGAGAGATGAATGCCCGACTCTTAGTCCTTCCTATGCTAACTTTTGATATTGTGCTTGGAATGGACTGGCTGAGCAAGTACCACGCTTTCTTCGATTGTTTTGGAGGAAGCATTCTTTTTAAGGTACCCGGCCAACCTGAACTTGAGTTTGCACGAGGATCCACGAAAATCCTGGATGGTATGCAGCTCGCAATGGACGATATTGTCTATCATCCCATTATTTCAGAATTCCAAGACATCTTTCCAGAAGAGTTGCCAGGACTACCTCCAAATAGAGACGTAGAGTTTTCGATTGAATTGACACCAGGAGCAGCACCCATACCATAACATGTTTATAGACTGGCGAAAAAGGAGATGGTTGAACTGAAGACACAATTGAAAGAATTAGAAGAGAAATGTTTCATCCGACCAAGTGAATCACCCTGGGGAGCACCAGTGTTGTTTGTACCAAAGAAGGATGGGTCAGTGCGTATGTGCATTGACTACAGAGCCTTGAATGCAGTAACAGTAAAGAATAAATATCCATTGCCACGCATTGATGACCTATTTGATCAGCTTAGTGGAGCCAAGATGTTCTCAAAGATAGATTTGAGATCGGGATATCACCAGGTGAAGGTACGGAAGGAGGACATTCCAAAGACCGCATTCCGGACAAGATATGGGCACTACGAGTTCTTGGTCATGCCATTTGGATTGACCAATGCTCCAGCTATCTTTATGGACTTAATGAATCGAGTCTTCTATCAGTATTTGGACCAGTTCATGGTCGTCTTCATAGATGATATACTTGTCTATTCAAAGAGCCGCGAGGAGCACGAGAAGCACCTGCGGATTGTTCTAGAGACCTTGAGGAGAGAGCAGCTATATGCGAAGCTCAGTAAATATGAGTTCTTCTTGGACAGAGTTTCATTTCTTGGACATGTCATTACAGGAGAGGGTATTTCGGTTGATCTAACAAAGATCTCGGCAGTCGAAACATGGCATGTTCCTAAATCAGCAGCGGAGGTAAGAAGTTTCCTTGGGCTTGCGGGATATTACCGACGGTTCGTGGAGAACTTCTCAAGGATAGCAACACCTATGACTCGGTTGACTTGCAAAGATCAAGAGTTCATATGGACCAACGAGTGTCAAGCCGCTTTTGAAGAGTTGAAAAAGCGACTGACTTCAGCACCAATATTGACTATTCCATCAGGATCAGGAGGATATGTGATCTACAGTGACGCATGAGGAAAAGGCTTGGGATGCGTATTGATGCAACATGGGAAGGTGATTGCATATGTATCTAGACAGTTACGAGTACATGAGAAGAATTATCCAACTCATGACTTGGAACTTGCAGCCGTTGTATTTGCTCTAAAGTTATGGAGACATTACTTATATGGGAAACGAGTGAAAATCTATACAGACCACAAAAGCCTCAAGTATGTCTTCACGCAGAAGGAATTAAATATGAGGCAACGAAGATGGCTTGAGTTGATGAACGATTTCGAGATAGAGCTACATTATCACCCAGGCAAGGCTAACGTTGTAGCAGACGCGTTAAGCCGGAAGCCAGCAACTTATTTCTTAACGACACAGAGAAAATTACTGGAGGACTTGCAATGTCTTGGCATTGAAGTGATATTACCCGGAGCATACGGGACACTAGCCAATTTACAACTACAATCATCACTAGTAGAGAGAATCAAGACAGCTTTGCCTACAGACGCCAGATTCAGAAGATTAAAGGAAAGAATGGAGACCGGAGAGCAGACAGGACTGCGCATTCATGATGACGGAACATTACAATATGGTAATCGTCTTTATGTTCCAAATGGAGAGATTCGACAGGAGCTGATGACAGAAGCTCATAGTTCAATATATTCTATTCATCCTGGAGGCACCAAGATGTATCATGATTTACGACAACACTTTTGGTGGCATGGAATGAAAAGAGAGATAGCTCGTTTTGTAGCTAAATGTTTGGTATGTCAGCAAGTAAAGGCGGAGCACCAGAGAACAGCAGGGTTATTGCAACCACTTCCAATTTCAGAGTGGAAATAGGAGCACATCACTATGGATTTCGTCACGGGTTTTTTCCAAAATTCCAAGTGGTAAAGATGCAGTATGGGTAATAGTAGATCGACTCACCAAATCGGCCCATTTCTTGCCTTTTAGAGTTGGTCAATCTACAGAAGTTTTGGCGAATTTATATATGAAGCAGATCGTGAGATTGCACGACATACCAGTTAGCATTGTATCAGACAGAGATTCACGCTTTACATCGCACTTTTGGAGAAGCATGCAAGAGAGTCTTGGAACTCGTCTGAAGTTCAGTACATCTTATCACCCGCAGGCAGATGGACAGTCAGAGCGTACTATTCAGACATTGGAAGATATGTTAAGGGCTTGTATGTTAGACTTTGGAGGATCATGGGAGGACCACCTACATCTTGTGGAATTTTCTCACAACAATAGCTATCAGGCAAGCATCCAGATGGCTCCGTTTGAAGCATTGTATGGAAGGAAGTGTAGGTCTCCTGTGTGTTGGAGTGACGTGGGAGAACGTCAAATTCTGGGACCAGAGTTAGTGGTAAACACCGTTGAGACAGTTAAGAAGATACAAGGACACTTGCGAGCAGCGCAAGACAGACAAAAGCAGTAGGCAGGCCTTCATCGTCGTCCCTTGAAATTTAAAGAGGGCGATCATGTCTTCTTGAGAATATCACCTACCAGATGCACCATTCGATTCGGAGGACGCGGCAAGTTGAGTCCAAGGTATATTGGACCATTTGACGTGCTAGAGAGAGTGGGAGAAGTAGCATATCGACTTGCATTACCACCTTCACTTGAGGGAGTACATGACGTATTGCATGTATCGCAGCTTAGGCGATATGTGGCAGACAACAGTCATGTTCTCGACCATTCGGAGATCACCATTGGGCCGAGCTCGTCTTACCAAGAACAACCTGTGGGAATCCTTGATCGTAGAGAGAAAGTATTGAGGAACCAGTCTATTCCCTTGGTCCGCGTGGCATGGAAGCATGGCACGCTAGGAGAATCTACTTGGGAACGTGAGGACGACATGCGTAAACGTTTTCCGAACCTATTCGAAGACCAAGGTATAAATTTACTTTGTTAAAATTATATCTCCTACCACTCTTGACTTTCTACCATGGCTTAGTTTTAATTTCGAGGACGAAATCTTTATAAGTTGGGTAGAATGTAAAATCCCTACTTCTGAAAACCGTATTTGTTGTATTATTAATTAGTTATTTAATTAATAATTATGAGCTAAATAGAGGAATAAATTTTTATTAATATTTTATTTGAGGTGTTTGTGTTATTAGAGGATTTATGGGACCATTATAAATTTTTCCTAATTTATTCTATGTAGGAGACCCTATGGACAGTCACATATGCACCAATATAATTTCTGGAATATTCTAACTATATATATATATATATATATATATATATATATATATATATAGTTTATTAAATAAAAGAAAGAAAAAGGAAATAAAAGAAATGGGCTTGGAATCCTAATGGATCTCAAACCCGAAACCCGTTAACCTCAAACCTAAACCCAATATGAAATATCAACAGCAGCAGTAGCAAACCAACTTTGCTTTTTTCCTTCTACGTGCGTAAAACAATACCACGCGTAAAACAAACCCCAGCATAAAAGCTTCCACCGCCTAAAAGACTTCACCGCGCGTAAAAACATAATCTTCACTACTCCGTGCGTAAAGCAGACCTCCACCGCTCCGCGAGTAAAACAACACTCCGCGCGTAAAGCAGACTTCACTGCTTAATTCCTTCTACGCACGTGTAAAGTAAATATCAGCAGCAATACCACCGCCTCTTATCTCTATGTTATTACCAAACTCTCCTCAACCGAAACCAAAACCAATAAAAGGAAAACAGCAGCAGCTCACCCCGCATGTGACTCATCACCCACCGCCTCCTTATCCCTATATATATATTACAACTCTCAAAATCTCAACCTTCTTCTTACTACAACTCAACACTGTTGGACGTACAATATACAGGACTTTTGCTCGGCAAGTATACCTTGCTATAGTATGATTATTTACATTCCAGTTGATACATGCATGTTTAATTCTGCTTATATAGATGTTTATGTATGTATATTTTGGACCTACTTTATGAGACCACCCCAGTATTATGGAGCATCATTAGGTTCATTGGCCGTGACACAGTTGTTACACGAGTTGTGAGTCTCATATAGATCACGGACAGCGTGACAGGGATGGCCTCTTGTACGCATGGGCCGTGCGTTAGGGATGACTGCTGATAGAAACTGTGTATGCTAGTAGACCTGGCAGTTATTTAGAGGTATTATCATGTTGTTGATGCAACATGCATAGATCATTGGGCGGGGAGGACGACTAATAGGAGTATGGGACACCCACTTCCTCTATGCAGATTTCACACTTGACAATGTGATATGGACATTATATACTATGCAAGATTTCCCGTTCTTCGGAGCGGTAGGACGTTATTACATTACATTGCGCCCTTGTATTGGGGGGAGCATATGTGGCATATACTAGCCAGTTGTCACGATTAGTAAATTACGTCAGCATATGTCTAGCCTACACTTTCCCATACACTCAATGTTGTCCTCAAACTGCATTCACTTAGACGGTTAGGCAACCCCTTTGGATGTTTACTTTTCAATACTTATTGGCATGTTATTATGTATCTTGTTACGTCCCTCTGAGGACCTGGTCCATTTCTAGATATGGACGAGCAGGAGTATCCGCAGGAGTACGGACCTGGCCCGGATACTACTTACCAGACTGAGGAGATCTTACCTTTGGAGTAGCTGTGATTTTGTTACCACTGTTTCAGTATAGTCATTTTGTAGTGGATTTGTTTCCACCTGACTATCAGACTTGATACTCATCCTGATACTCAGTTATTTTTCAGCTCTTTATTCCTACTGATTATTTGTGTTGTGGATGAGATATAGATTCTGTGTGACTTGTTGTGACAGTATATTACCACTGGTGGATTGGATATTCATGTACAGCGTACGTATGTATATAGTTTTCCATATACTGGAATTCGTATACATACGGCTGGACGTGTTACGTATTCCTAGTCCTACGTATTTTGGGGCTGGGTCGTGACATGCCATAACTATTTGTTCGAAAATCATTTTTTCGTCAAACAATAAGTCGATTTGTATCTTTTCGACGAGAGTAACACAATTCGTGTAGAAAAAAAAAAATTATCTGAAACAAAACGCACATGTTACAGACAAAAGTATAAAATTTAAAATTTAAAAGTACCATAACTTTTCACTGAGAAATCGAAACGAATCACAACTTGTGCCAAAATGACCGTAATGAAAAGTACTATGGAATAAACCATTTCACCTTTTGACGGACTTTGAAAAATTTTAGAATCGCAAAAAAATGATATTTCGACATCCAAATTTTGCTTTCGAATTTTTTTTCGGTATTTCAATGTTAACGAGTAAAAATTGGTATCTCCAGACCCTCAAACGTTATCATCTAATATATCAGTGTGAAAATGATTAAAAATAGGACAAAATATATTTTAATTTTTTTGTGATCTATTTTGATATCTATTTTAATTATGATTTCTCATAAATATATGTTTTAAATTTTGAATATGTGTTTGGTTAGATATCCAAGTTAGTTTAAATAAAATTTAAATTTTGAATATATTATTATCCATAATAAATTTTAAATTTATCCTTAGAAAATTATATTTTGAATGATACTGGATGTCGTATATAATATTTGAAAAAATATTTTAGTTAATTTTAAATTGTCTTTCGAAAATCTAGAAGTGCCTTTTTTTCAAAAAAATCTATACCGTAATTAAAAAATATTTGATATCGTAATTGTCTGTTATAGTTATCGTATCAAATTAAAAAAAATAACAAATAGATAATTACGATATAACAGACAACATTTAAAAAATAACACATTCAAAATTTAAAACATATATTTGTAAGAAAATCATAATTAAAATAGATATCACAATTTAACAAATAACCAACAAATAAAACAAAAAACAAAAAACCAACAAAAAAAACCTAAAACAAAAACCAAATATATATATATATATATATATATATATATATATATATATATATATATGTGTGTATCCCATGTGTCAGATTTTGTAACACCCCGCTCCGCGCCGGCGTTATGTATCAAGGTGAGTGGGCAGAACTTCGTTCTCTGATTCTTGCACGCCTTAATAATAACCTGTGTTTTTGCTTGCAATGTTTTCATAAGAGAATGATAGAACCTGTCTTGCATGTTAATGAACGAACTCACCTAGCTTGTCTTTGAATCAATGCCTGCTTAACGAGAATCCTGATCGCCTGCTTAGAGTGCATGAACATGTTCACTATCGTCTATGCTTCGAGAGAACCATACTGTGCCTGAACGTGTTCAAGTGATAAGTCGGATTTCCCCGCAACAATGAGTGTATTCTGATGGTTCGTCTCGTCTGCATACTAGAGTTTATTTGATAGTGTTCCATGCATTCGCACGCGGTCGGACAATGGCTATTGGTGGAGAGCTGAACTGCATGTGTCACGGCTGCTACCATGATAGTGCAAAGCAACCATGAGTCACAGCTGCCTCTAGCATCAGATAAAGAGTCATTGGTATGCTGTTCCACCAGCTGCCGATCCTGAGATACTCGGGGACCGCCCTGCATATAGCTAAGTCATTGTGTTGGCTTGGATAGTGACTGCCCCTAAGAATGTGCATCGTGTGTCTAGCTATGCATCAGACCCTTGAGTCGCACGAGACACGCTGCGCACACCCTGAAACATGAACGGTTTGCTTGCTTGCATATTCAATATGAAACTCTGTTTCCAAACATGTTTCCAAACAAGTAATATGACTCTGCTAGCGAACTACATGAAATGAACCTAGGTAAAACTAGAAAGATCACTAGTAATGTAATATTTTATAACATGATTACTTAGTGCCTGTTTGAGTGAATGCTTGCTTCTGTTCAGTTGATTTATCTCACCAGTACTTGTATAAAGTGCTGACCCACCAACAGTTTACTTGCTCGCAGGTACTGGATCGTCCGAGGAAGCGATAGGCGTGCCCCAGTCCCGAAGACCCGGAAATCCTGGTTTCGATTGATGCCCCGAGAATGCTATCGTATAAGGGGGCATAATGTATGGAACGAACGTGTGCCTTTGCTAAAGGAAACCCAAGTTGCCTCGATTGTCCCGAACACTCAGTTGGCTAATGCATTGCATTGCAACAAGTCCCTTTCCGCTGCTAACTCGATTGATGCGATGATAGCCAACTATCAACTTAAACGATTTGCCTTGTACGGGCGCAACCCCAGGCCCGTGCGGCATCACGTCCCCCGAAAGCTCGAACGGGCCATTCGTATAGCTCCCTTTCCTCCCTCGCACCCGCGGGGCGGGCGCGGTGATTCGCGTCCGGCGCGCCGAGGCACGGTGATACGTGCCCGGTTCGTTAATCCCGGCCGCACGGGGCGGGGCAGGGCGGAGCGGCGGCCCGGGCGGGTCCGGGGCGTGACAGAATGGTATCAGAGCCGAATCGATTCTCTGGCCCAAATCCGTTGCTATGACTCTGAGATATTATCGATATGGTTTTGCAAAGAGCGTTCCATACAATAAGTCCATAGATATTCTCAAAGTACAAAATGTTTCCTGAACTTGAATTGCTTGATTGTTTCGATTGAGTACGGCGAGGGACGGCACTATCGCTGCTCGGAATATCGAGAAGTTTATCCTTGAAGTTTCGAGGACGAAACTTTTTGTTGGTTGGTAAGTATGTAACACCCCGCTCCGCGCCGGCGTTATGTATCAAGGTGAGTGGGCAGAACTTCGTTCTCTGATTCTTGCACGCCTTAATAATAACCTGTGTTTTTGCTTGCAATATTTTCATAAGAGAATGATAGAACCTGTCTTGCATGTTAATGAACGAACTCACCTAGCTTGTCTTTGAATCAATGCCTGCTTAACGAGAATCCTGATCGCCTGCTTAGAGTGCATGAACATATTCACTATCGTCTATGCTTCGAGAGAACCATACTGTGCCTGAACGTGTTCAAGTGATAAGTCGGATTTCCCCGCAACAATGAGTGTATTCTGATGGTTCGTCTCGTCTGCATACTAGAGTTTATTTGATAGTGTTCCATGCATTCGCACGCGGTCGGACAATGGCTATTGGTGGAGAGCTGAACTGCATGTGCCACGGCTGCTACCATGATAGTGCAAAGCAACCATAAGTCACAGCTGCCTCTAGTATCAGATAAAGAGTCATTGGTATGCTGTTCCACCAGCTGTCGATCCTGAGATACTCGGGGACCGCCCTGCATATAGCTAAGTCATTGTGTTGGCTTGGATAGTGACTGCCCCTAAGAATGTGCATCGTGTCTAGCTATGCATCAGACCCTTGAGTCGCACGAGACACGCTGCGCACACCCTGAAACATGAACGGTTTGCTTGCTTGCATATTCAATATGAAACTCTGTTTCCAAACATGTTTCCAAACAAGTAATATGACTCTGCTAGCGAACAACATGAAATAAACCTAGGTAAAACTAGAAAGATCACTAGTAATGTAATGTTTTATAACATGATTACTTAGTGCCTGTTTGAGTGAATGCTTGCTTCTGTTCAGTTGATTTATCTCACCAGTACTTGTATAAAGTGCTGACCCACCAACAGTTTACTTGCTCGCAGGTACTGGATCGTCCGAGGAAGCGATAGGCGTGCCCCAGTTCCGAAGATCCGGAAATCCTGGTTTCGATTGATGCCCCGAGAATGCTATCGTATAAGGGGGCATAATGTATGGAACGAACGTGTGCTTTTGCTAAAGGAAACCCAAGTTGCCTCGATTGTCCCGAACACTCAGTTGGCTAATGCATTGCATTGCAACAAGTCCCTTTCCGCTGCTAACTCGATTGATGCGATGATAGCCAACTATCAACTTAAACGATTGGCCTTGTACGGGCGCAACCCCAGGCCCGTGCGGCATCACGTCCCCCGAAAGCTCGAACGGGCCATTCGTATAGCTCCCTTTCCTCCCTCGCACCCGCGGGACGGGCGCGGTGATTCGCGTCCGGCGCGCCGAGGCACGGTTATACGTGCCCGGTTCGTTAATCCCGGCCGCACGGGGCGGGGCAGGGCGGAGCGGCGGCCCGGGCGGGTCCGGGGCGTGACAGATTTTAGCCATCTCGGATGGCTAAAATTTGGCAAATATAATTTTTTCTATTTTTGTCATCTGGGATGGCAAAAATATGACAAAATATAAAAAATTATTTTTTTATATTTTTGCCATCTGGATGACGAAAATTTGACAAAATATAAAAAAAAAAATTATTTTCGCAATCTGAAATGATAAAAATTTGACAAATATAAAAAAAATTTATATTTCACCTTTTGGGATGGCGAAAGCTTTCATTAGTTTAAATATTTCTAAAATAGCTTCATTTTAGTTAATTTGTTTAAAAAAAAAATTTGGTACAACAAATTATTTGTTCAAACAACAAGGAACGCGTCAGAGGACATTCTAGTAACCTTCCTTATAATAAATTAAGTATAAGGATAAATAATCACCATTTTGGTCCACCAAAACTAATTCGTATCCACAAGTAATGCTACGGGTACAACCAAATGCTTACAACCGCTGACGTAACGGTTATGTGACGGTCGTCCATTGAAAGAGAAGAAATAGGTGGAATCCGATGGCCGTTCGGTGGTCGTTTGCTGACTATCCGACGACAGAAATATTATATAACGACCGTCAATTGGAAGAGAAGGTGGGACCGGAAAGGCCCAAACAGCAGGAGAAGAGAGAATTGTAAGAAGGTAGTAAGCATTTGATAGTAAAATTAGCATTGTTGTTAACAAAAATGCACCGCAACATACTTTAAGCCACGAGGCAGCAATTTTTTCAAGAAACTCCCAAACTATAACAAAATTATACGATTAAAAAAAATTTCAATAACAAAATGCAAATAGGCGGGTTCTTGAGTGAGGCACCTGACCAGAATATAGACGGACGCTTCGCTTTTAGAAGTAAACAGCTTTCGAAAGCAAATTAATATTTTGCACTAAACACAATTTCATTATGGATATATTAATTACAAAATCTATAAACTACAAAAGTAGTGTCTTCTTCGCTCATTTAAAGAAAAGTACATAAAAAAGGCTAACTAGAGTTTAGCTCATGGATTTTATACCAACTTATAAAGTTGAAATTTTGATTTGTCTAATTAAATTATTATTTATTTTATTTTTTCTATTATACCCACCACTTTTTTATGTTTGACAATGCAAATTTTCTATATAGACTATAAAGAATATAATGCATAAAATAACCGTATCCAACAACTAGCTGTAACTCAACGCCTGGCCAAAAAAAAAAAAATAATAATAACTTTTAAATGCATAAAATCTTAAATAAAAAAACAATAAAATAAATAAAAACCAATCGAGTACTTTTATCGATAAAAAGAAACCGACGGAATGTTTCGACAAGGGGGCATTTCCGTAAAGATCCCCCAAACAAAAGGCGAAAAGAGAACGGACCTTGCTTACACAACCTCCGCTGACGTCATCGTCGGCGGTCCTCGTCTTCCTTTCCGCCACCTCCAAGGCCGGGATCTTCTCCATCGAGCTCGACGCCTCCTCGGATCCAGAGGCGGTACCGGACCCGGACCCGGACCCGGATCTGAAGTCCAGCGGCGTGGCGGGGCTCGTGGCCAAGGTCTTCTGACACCGGGTCCGGAGAGTATCCGGACCCGCTCCGGTCCTCGATCGCTTCCCGCGCGATCCCCACTCGACGGACACTAACGATGAAGCCGGCTCCGCCGGGACGAGATCCCGCCATGGCAGGTTCCAGCCGGGTTTCCGGAAGCGGGCGATCTGGTGCGCCGCCAGCTCAGGGTGGACGTATGCGACTTCGGACCAGGAGTCGGAGTCGTCTGTGTCGTCCATGGGGGATAGAGAAAGTGGAGATGATGAGATTGGGAAGAGAGAGAGAGAGAGAGAGAGAGAGGAGTATGGGCGACTGGAACTTACACTGTGTATTTATTTGGAGACGAGTTGGTAAGCGGGTTTGCGTGTTTCCGTCCGTTTCCTAATTATATCCGACCCGTTGATATGGAGAGTTTTCGCATAATACAATACTCACTCCTTTGGTGCAATGGCGTCTTTCTATTCTTCGTATCAAATGGCTTTTTATTATTATATATTACTTACAATATGTGCACATATGTTATGGATTATTATTAAAAATATATTATTATTAGGTAGATTAAAACACCGGCGGGAGAGGGGTTGGAGGAGGAAGGACATAATTTGGTCTATTTTTAATGAAAAAAAATGTAATTTCTAACTTAACAGAATATATCAACTTAAAAATATTAAAAATTTAGGGTAGTAAGTTGTCGAGTTTAAAAGTTGAAAAACTTAAATAATTGAGAATATTAAGTTTATATATATATATATATTCAATTTAGTAAGGATTGTTTATTAACATTTCTAATTTCTTCTACAAGCTCTCCTATCTATATTTTTAGTTTAAGACAGCTGATAACAAGCTAAATTTAGGCTTAAACATCTAACATTGTCTATAATCCAAGCTTATCAAAATATGAGGCGGAATGCGAGCCCATGATTATTGGATAAGTCAAAATAGAGCTCATCTTTAGTTCGTATTTTACTTTTAATTAGCCAATAAGAGCCCGGATGGTCAACGTTTACTCGAGGCTCCGCTCAATGACATCCCCACTCTTATGACACATTAAGACATGGTTTTTGTTATGTCCCGTTTCGCGAAAAGGCATTATGCTGGAATTATAGATGGATCAGACCGATGGAATACAAGTGGTGCGAAAAATTGAGATGCTTGGTGTGATGATGTTGTATTTCGTAACTTAGCCGAATGGAATATCTTATGTGACGTGGTTCGAATGTATGATTATGCCAAGTTAGAAGATTGTGCATCGCATCGGATCATTCTTGAGGGATCGTAGGCGAATGTGGGATCATGACATGAAAATAATAATTGTATAAGTGAGTGGATCTGTCCCTTCTCCTCTACTCCTTCATGTCCTAATAAAATGAATGCTATTATTAATTTGTTGTATGTCATAACTATATGTTGTGCTAGTCCACACAATAATAATGATGTCTTATGTTCAATGTTGTCGTAATTAATGAAACACATGAATAATGAACTACTAGTACTATTGATACAAGAATGCTATAAAGTAAGTCTGCCATGAGAAAGAAGTAATATTATGCAATTTACTTCACATGCTGGTGTAGAAGCATAAAAAATACGCCTCAGATAGATGGCGCAGTTTTCTAAAAATAAACCCAACAGTGCAAGAATGGCGCAATTTCTACTTGTTCCAGAAGAAAGATGTGCATTATCCTACTTTGGTATACTGTCTACTAATTTCAGAGGATGGCGCACTATTCAAAGAGTAGAAAAGTGACGCACTTTCTTAATGTTACAAAGGATGACGCACAAACGATCTACACTCTCTCTACATTTAATGCAGCAGACTGACAGCTGACAAAGGCAGAAATCGAAGAGTCAGAGGTCATCATTACAGCGAAAATATGGCACGCAGATCCAGGTTGTCGTTTAGCGACCCAAGCGCAGTGCCACTCTCTTCAAAAGTGCGCCATAGTGCCATCTCTTCAGAAGTGTACCACAATGCCATCTCTTCAGAAGTGTACCGTAATGTCACTCCTTCAAAAGTGTGCCTCAGTGCCACTCCTTCAAAAGTGTGCTGCAGTGTCATTTCTTCAAAAGTGCGTCGCAGTGCCACTCCTTCAAAAGTGTGCTGCTGTGTCATTTCTTCAAAAGTGCGTCGCAGTGCCACTCCTTCAAAAGTGCGTCGTAGTGCCACTCCTTCAAAAGTGCGTCGTAGTGCCACTCCTTCAAAAATGTGCCAATCTCCAAACGACTTCTAAAGTTCGCATACTATCCTAACTAACAGTGAGTAGTTATGAATGTGTGTCATACATACCGTACTTCTCGTAAAAGGTGTACAAATAACTGTCTCCCACGACCTATGCTTTTCTCGTATAGGAAGCTACGTGTCAAGCAGTGTCACGACCAGCACCCGATGTAGGAATGCAAGTCGGAAACAACGTCCAGCCTACGCCGCAGAATCGATGGTAGAAATTTGTCTGGGTAATCTATCTAGTAATATAATGAACCACCAACAATAATAATATACTCAATCACATATCTAAGATGGAACGAGCACGAATATGATAAAAAATAGAATAGTCACATACAACTCATGAGTCTCAAATAATAACATCAATGAGTCTGAAAGAATACTAACAAATAAGCTAGAGACAAATCCAGTACAAAGGAATACTAAGAAGCTACTAATCCCGGGTCATTTGTCTCAATTGGGATAAGTCCCTCCTGAGCCAGGGTCTCTGAGTCTAAACCCACAACATCCTGAGGTCCATAATGTGTAGGGTACCACTCCTCAGTATCATCTGGAAAAAATATATCCAGTCAGAAAAGGAGCAGAGTACATCTCTAACAGTAGTTCTAATCAATGATAAAACTATGTAACAATAAATATATGTAAATATACAAGATGCACAATAGATACAAAGAGATATATACAATAAGGAAATACTGGAATAAATGTAATAATGAGCAATATGACAATGAACAAGAATACTAATGACTAAGTGTGTGAGTACTAGCTTTAACATGTGATCTGCTTGGGAACTTGATACAAGATTTATGGCCTGGCTAATCATACGTGCGGTGTATGATTAACACTATTCAAGAACAAGACATGATACAAGATGGGTATGATCACACATCTACACTAAAATACTTTCCACCCTCGACTGGTATAGTAGATCCAACCATGGTATGCTATAGCACGGGATTCTCTAGAAAGGTAAAAAACTCCCCGAGGATTAATGTCTGTACATGTACAAGATAATTAATGAAACAAGGCTTGCACAAAATACACCATATACCAAGGAATAACATCTCATGACGAAATCCAGATATACCAATCTGTGTAACCATCGTGTCAAGAAACATGGATATCTACACTAGATACAATGAACATAGAGGATATCATAAATGAGAAACTATCAGAGAATGTACTCGCCTGAAGTCCAATGAATAGGTCTCACAGATGTCTGATACGGTGCCTCGAAGACCTAGATATGGAATATAACATCAATACAAGATTTCGAAAGAAAATAAGTTAAACTAGTCAACTTCTAGGTCAACAAACCATTCTAAGTCAGAAGTCAAACTAGGTCAACTCTAAGTCAAATCGGTCAAACTATGGTCAAACTATCTATTTCTAGGTTGTATGAGTCTATCTCAATGCTATTGGGTTTAAACACTAAGAATTTATGACAAGCTAAAACTTAGGATACTAGAATACCGTATCTCAGGATATGAAAAAAGGAGATATGAAATATCACACATACATATATCAAACAATATTAAATATAAAACATCCTAATTATAAATATTAAATGGATACCTTGGTTTCGAACCAACTTGGTATCGCACAACTAAACCTCAATCTTGATACCCAAACCCAATACCTTGGCATTCCCCAAATACCTTGATACTTACCTTGGTATCTCAAGGTAATATCCAAAACCTTATTTCTACTAACTACCCATTAATAAACTATATGCTACAACTAACTATTACAAATATAGTATACTAAAACACAATTAACAATTTGGAATATATATACATATATACTAATACCTAATACCTAATACCTATATATATATATATATATATATATATATATATATATATATATATATATATATATAACCGTAGAACTGTCGCTAAAAGCCATCGCTGTCGTCGCTGAAACTGCTGATACGGCTGCTGATACCGATGCTGCTATCGCGACGGTTTCCTGCTACTGTTGCTAAAAACTGCTGCCGTTGTTGTCGCTGAAAACTGCTATTGTTGCTGTTGCTATTGCTGAGCTGCTGCCGTTGCTATTGCTGCTGCTGTCGTTAATGCTGCTGCTGCTATCGCTATAGCCACTGCTGCTGTAGTAATTATTGCTGTTGTTGTTGCTGAAAATCGTGGCTGATGTCGCTAAAACCCTGGGCCCTCTTCTCTCTCGCTCTTATATATATATATATATATATATATATATATATATATATATATATATATATATTATATATATATATATATATATATATATAACTACAACTTATATAAATATGTATACACTCCTCTATATACATATATACATATTCCCAATAATACCTATAGTAGAACAACACATATATAGTTACATATACATATGTATATCCATAATATCACTAGTACGTACACCTATATATAATCATACACAATAACATATAAATATATAACTAACATATAAATATTTATATATATATATATATATATATATATATATATATATATATATATATATATATATATATATATAGATATATATATATATATATATAATATATATACTATTGACAACATAAATATATACTCATAACATATACATATATATACTATTATATTAAATAGCTATTACACATGTAAAAGAATAGCTACATATATACATAACAAATAGATGCATAGATATATGACACACTAATATATATATATATATATACACACACACACACATACATATAATTACACATTACAATAACTAAGAATAATGTGAAAAAATAGATCTAGAAATAAAGCACAACACACATGGAGCGTATCACACACCTGTATCCCACTAGATGTAGGATACGCTTGCGACACGAGTCCACTACACATGCAAACGTACCCCGAAGGACATGAGCAAGTCTAATATATTATTTATGAATAATATAAAGAGTCAAACACAAATCTACATGTCCATGTCAAAATATGACATGCATAAAGTTCCTGTCGGAGGAAAAACTCCCAAATCAACATGTATCACCAAATTATTGGGATACGACCTACACATACCCAATTGTGGATATGACACTAGCCCCAAACGCACAAGCACATGCCAAATTGATCTATAGGACCAATTGACACAGACAACAATTGTCAATATCGGAATTTCTCCAAAATTGACACAAAAAGTACCATAACTTTCTCAATAGGCCTCCTCGGAACACAAAACCAAATCCTATGGATAGCCTATGCATATGGGTTGATTTTTCATGGTTAAATCTCAGATTTAGAATCTAAATTAAGGGAAAAAAAACTGAATTGTACCTATTGGAAGATGGATTCCCAATGCAAACCTCCAAAATGTAATAAAATTGGCCTCCAACTTATAGATCCTTGCTCCTCTTTGTAGATCCTTGCTTTTCTCCTTCTAAATCCTTACTCCATTAGTCCTCCAATGGTGATTTGGAAAGGAATTAGGATAAAATTTGGTAGAAAAATGATATAGAAATGAAGGAATTTGATTGAGAGAAATTCTAGATCTAGTTTTCAAATGAAAAGAGGAGAGAGAAACTTTTTTCCCCTCTTTTAAACAGGCCGGCCCCCTCTACCCCTTCCTCAAGCCACTATGTAATGTCCATTATATACCCCTTGGGCCTCTCATGAAGAAATAATTAAGAAGGAAGCTTCTAGTCTAATGGTTTAATTAAATTAATCATCCTCCAAATCAATGGGCTTTCTACTTGGGCTCAAATCTAACAATTAATACATGTTGGACCATGAGTCTAAACTAAACTAGTTAGGTCCACTAACACAAATCCAAAATAAATAACTCATATCTAACAACAATTAAAATAATACAACAAATAATTATTTATCATGCACAATATTTTATTAATTATGAAATGACTAAAATACCCTTTTCTAGAAAATGTGGTAGTGACAAGTCTACCCTCCTTAAAAATAATTTCGCCCTCAAATTTAAAGATGAAAACTACCCTTAGAAAATAACATAACATAGCAATGAACAGAACTAACTATGAAAAAACATACCTCAAGGCACAAAAAAATATGGATAATGCTCTCGCATTTCATTCTCTCTCTCCCAGGTAGACTCCCCCGGAGAGTGATGCCTCCATGCAACGCATACCAAAGGAATAGTCTGGTTCCTCCGTACCTTCTCTTCTCCCGATCTAGAATCTCAACTGGCTACTCTGGATAGCTATGAGTAGGGCACACCTCTATCTCCGAGTGATCCAATACATGACTAGGATCTGCCACGTACCGTTTTCAACTGCGATACGTAAAACACGTTGTGTACTCCCTCCAATGCAGGTGAAAAAGTCTAGTCTATAAAGCAACTACACAGACCCTCTCTAGAATAGTGAAAGGTCCGATGTATCGTGGACTAAGCTTCCCGCCTCCACCCGAAGCAAACCGTGTCTCGTATCAGAGAAATCCTCAAAAACACCAAACCATCCACCTAGAACAAAATACAACCTTAAGAAATTAATCTATAAACAAACAACCAATAGCAAGCACAAAACAAAAATTTAAAACTATACCTCAAACTCCAAAGGTCTCCAGTGGCTATCGGTCCAATGCCGCTGTCTGTCCTGTACCACCTCGAAGTCTGTCCCCTGATCAACTGAACCCTTCTCCGCTGCATCTACAACCATCTTTGGCCCGAGCAAAAACTCTCTCTCTCCAATATCGTCCCATAACAAGGAGTACGATATCTCCGACCATACAGATCTTCAAAATGTGACATCTCTATACTAGCCTGGTAGCTGTTGTTGTAAGCAAACTCTACCAAATGGAGATGGTCCTCCCAAGAAACTCCCGAAATCTACTACACAAGTGTGCAACATATCCTCGAGAGTCTGAATAGTCATCTCTGACTGCCCATCTGTCTGGGGATGATATGTAGTACTGAACTTGAGTTGAGTGCCAAAACTCGCCTGTAAACTCCTCCAGAAATGAGAAAGTGAACACGACTATCCCGATCCGAGACTATGCTGACGGGAAACTCCATGTATCCTGACGATCTGCCTCACATACAGTCTCTGCCAGCTTCTCCATAGACAAACCCACCTTGAAAGGCAAAAAGTGGGTCGACTTGGTCAACTTATCAACGATGACCCAAATCGCGTCTTTCCCTCCTGGAGATCGTGAGAAGTCCAGACACAAAATCCATAGTAATGTGCTCCCACTTCTACTCTGGAATGGGTAATGGCTGAAGTAAACATCCTGGCCTCTGCCTCTCGGCTTTCATATGCTGGCACACTAAGCATCTGGATATAAACTATGCCACTTCCCTCTTCATGCCATACCACTACACACTCTCTCGCATATCCTGATACATCTTGTTGGCACCTGGATACATGGAAATACTGAGAGCGATGCGCTTCCTGTAATACCTCTTCATGCAGCTCCCTACTAGGCACACACAATCTAACTCCATGCCGCAAAGAACCATCATCAGCAATGGTAAAATCATCCTCCATCCTGCTTTCACCTGAGCTCTAATACTCCTCAGAGATACATCCTCATACTGGGCTGCCTTGATCATGTCCATCAAATATGAATGTATCTGCAATCCCCACATCTGTATCGCACAACTAGGAACTATCACCTCAATGCCCAAGCTCTCCTGGATGGTACCTGTAATGAGATATCAAAGTCTTTTATCAAACTCTAACCACCTTCTCTGTCTCATGTTCAGCTCCTTCTGTATAAATACGTACTTCAAGCTCTTGTGGTCCGTGAAGATCTCCATACGCTCTCCGTACATATAGTGTTTCCACACCTTTGGGGCGACGATAACTGCTGCTAACTCCAAATTGTGAGTGGGGTAGTTCTTTTCATGAGGGCGTAATTGTCTTGAAGCATAGGTAATTACTTTTCCGTGTTGTTGAAGAACGCATACCAACACCTTTTCCTGAAGCATCACTGTAGATGGTGAATCCACCTGTCCCTGATATGGCAATGTTTAAAACTGGTGCTAGTCGTCAATCTCTTCTTCAGCTCATCAAATGCGTCTTGACATTCTTATGTCCAGACAAAATCCACATCTTTCTTGGTCAACCTAGTCATTGGTTCTGCAATCTTGGAGAAGTCTTATACAAATCTTCTGTAGTATCCTGCTAGTCCGAGAAAACTCCTGATCTCAGCTACCGAACTGGGGGTAGCCCATGACTCCACTGCTTCGACCTTCTTTGGGTTAACTGTAATTCTGTTACCTGTCACCATGTGTCCAAGAAATTCAACCTTGTCAAGGAAGAACTCACACTTGGAAAGCTTTCCGTATAACTTCTCTCTTCTGAGAGTCCTCTAAGACCATCCTCAGGTGCTCTTCATGCTCTTCTGGGGTCTTCGAATATATTAGAATGTCGTCAATAAACACCACTACGAACTTGTCAACGTACTGATGGAATACCTTGTTCATCAAGTTCATGAATACTGCAGGTACATTGGTTAAACCAAATGGCATTACTGTAAATTCAAACTGGCTATATCTGGTCTGAAAGGCTGTCTTCGGTATGTCTTCCTTCTTTACCTTCACCTGGTGATAGCCTGACCTCAAGTCTATCTTTGAAAAACACCTTTGCTCCTCTCAATTGATCGAAAAGATCATCTATCCTCGGCAGCGGGTATTTGTTCTTGATAGTGAGGTTATTCAGAGCTCTATAATCGATACACATGCATACCATACCATCCTTCTTCGGTACGACATAATTACCGGTGCTCCCCATGGCGATGAATGGATCTAATAAAACCTTTGTCTTGTAGCTCCTCAACTTGCTTCTTCAGTTCTACCAACTCGTTGTTGTTGACCCTATAGACATGTTACGAAATAGGCTCCTCTCCTGGTATCAAGTCTATAGAGAATTTAACATCTTTATCTGGCGGCAAACCTGGCAAACTCCTCTGGGAAATACATCCAGGAACTCCGCTATAAGTGGATGTGGTAACTCCTTTTCTTCCATCCTGGATCCGCAAAAAGTGCCTCTGCTCCGCTTCTCTGCTCCTCTGGCGATCTCAAACTCTGGCTCTCCTGGTGGTCAAAATACTACTCTACCTTCGTGACACAATCTATAGAAGCATGGTGTTTACTTAGCCAGTCCATTCCGAGTACAATATCGTATCCCGGGAGTGGCATGACGAGTAAACTCATGCTCAATTCTCGGCCTTCCAATGACACTCTCCGATCTTTGTAATAATTACGGAATATGATAATGCCTCCTCTTATCGTGATCTTGCAAGTCCTATTTAATGGTTCCGTTTCTAAATGATGCTTAAGGGCATAAGATATTGATACGAAACTATGGGAAGCGCCAAAATCAAATAATGCAAGTGCTGGAATAGAATCGAGTAAAACTGAACTGAAATCACGTCTCCAGCTGGCTCGGCCTCCTTAGTAGTCATGGCGTATGCTCGTCCCTGTGGTGCTCCTCTCTGCTGCTGCTGTGCTGAGCAAACCTCTGCTGCTGTGGTGGAAGTGGAGGTCCTCTCTGCTGGCCTCCTGATACAATAGGTGCTCTAGTTGGTCCTTGTTTGTGGTATTAAACGAAAGAATAGGAATGTATTCAATATGGGGTTTACACAGAACCCGCCTTCTTTTGTTTACAAACAAACTTGTACAATTTAATCCTATACGAGGATATGGGAGTACCATTTATTTAATCTGGGTAGATATTGCTATAGGTGTCTGATCTGCAGTCGATCACTTTAGCCCTTGGACCACACGATGTTGAAGAAGTGCCGTAGAAGACAGGAAGCAGCTTCGAAGGTTGCAGAAGAGGGTGGATGCACGATGCCAAAGTCGTCGATCCCTACCCTTTGCCTGAGGCTCCGGGTGCTCTCTCTCTCTCTCTCTCTCTCTGGTTCGATCTTTTGATTCTTGTCGACCTGGTTTGATCTTCCAGTCTGAAGTTTTTTGACCTTGTTCGATCTTCAAGTCTGAAGTTTTTCGACCCTTGTTCGATCTTCAAGTCTGAAGTTTTTCGACCTTGTTTTCTCATTGATAGAGGTCTCTATTTATAGAGTTTTCGTGACAGTGACCACTCCGTCTATGTAACAACCGAGGAGTGGAAAGTACAGCACCCTTTTACACAACGGTTAAAGTAACCAATGCCTACGTATAGATGATCTTTTGAATGAGCGTGTGTGACGCGGGTCCAACTAAGGGGACACAATGCGTACAATTGCTACTAAGATCACGGCGTAAAAGCCACGTAGGTAGGTATCCATTGTGTAGAAGAGGTTGGCATAGAAGCCAAATGTCTGTCACCATGGCATAGAAGCCAAATAGTTATCAAACCGGCATAGAAGCCGAACAGGCGTAGAAGCCGAGTGGTCGTAGAGGCCGAACAGGCGTAGAAGCCGAGAGGGCACAGAGGCCAAACAGGCGTAGAAGCCGAAGGGGCGCAGAGGCCATGGAGGCGTAGAAGCCAAAGGGGCACAGAGGCCGTGCAGGCGTAGAAGCCGAAGGGGCGCAGAGGCCGTGCAGGCGTAGAAGCCGAAGGGGCACAGAGGTCGAACAGGCGTAGAAGCCGAAGGGGCACAGAGGCCGAACAGGCGTAGAAGCCAAAGGGGTGCAGAGGCCGTGCAGGCGTAGAAGCCGAAGGGGCGCATAGGCCGTGCAGGGGTAGAAGCCGAAGGGGCACAGAGGCCGAACAGGCGTAGAAGCCAAAGGGGCACAGAGGCCGTGCAGGCGTAGAAGCCGAAGGGGCACAGGGGCCGAACAGGCGTAGAAGCCGAAGGGATGCAGACGCTGGGTGGGCGTAGAAGCCGCTGCGTGCCGTGCCACAGTGCTGATGTGGACGTCTTAGCCAGAATTATGGCTTTTGAAGATGTAATCAAATCTCTTGCATTAAATGCCGAGATTTGCCACCATCCTGTGCATTAAATGTGGAGGCGTATTCTTTGACGGCCTGCAACCCTTTTTGCACATCAGTCGCAGAGACGTACCTTGAGAAACTGTCACCGCTCTGTGCATTAGGCGAAGAGACGTGCCTCGAACCCCGTACGGAGTGCAGATTTTGGCGCGGCAGGCGGTTTGTCTACTGCAGGACGTAAACAGCTCGCGTTTTGCCTGTGTAAAACAAGGCAGTATGTCCTTCCGTGCTTAGAAAAGCAGTTTACGCGAAGGGGACGGCGGTATTTGACAGCCTGGTCCACAGTGCTGTGCCATTATTATAGCCGTCGCTTGGGTAGTCGAGCCGTATCCCTTTGTTAGAAGTCCAGACGTCAGGTTCATTGTAGGCTTTGATAGGTTCATTGCAGGCTTTGACAGGTTCATTGCAGGCTTTGACAGGTTTACTTCGGGGAATACGAAGCGTCTCCTGTACACTTCAATGCTGCGTATGAGAAGGGATGAGTTTTATGCCCTGGAGGCGATGAGGCACCCTGTCTACGCTGAGGCAGCTTTGGACGTACTGCCTTACGCGGATGGTCCTTTGAGCTTTTTATGTTTCACGCTCTGTTCTAGCAAAAAAGGCTCTGTTTGCACGCCTGATGGCTCTGAATGCCTCTGCTTATGCTGCTCTGCACCGATATGTCGCGTATGGTCATCCGGCGTATTTTTCATGCTTCTACAAGACCCCCTTCAAAGCTTTCAAGTTCCTCGGAAGTTGGAACGCTTTGAATGAAGCATGAACCGCACCTTGTGACTCGAAACGTTTCCGAATGGAGCGTTGAAATGGTCGATGCCGACTTTATGGCGGATTTATTGGGGACCGGTGTGACCCCTTTCGCCTATAAAAAGGCTGGGGGAGTTAGCCTGTTCTCTCCATATTTTCATCACCACGCAGAGATGATCGCCGGAGTTCGCCGGGTCGATTTGAGGAAGAAGGAGATCATATTTTTCCAGCGTGTAAGGAGCCGAAAAAGATGGCGACTTTGAGCAAGTGTCCACTGCAACGATGGATCATGGAAGGATATCTTAGCCTCCCTTGCTCGGGATAATCAGCAACTTTGTATGGCATTGCCCCAGGAGAAGGGAAGGGTCATATTTGACCATACGGCTTGCAAGCGGTATCTTCTCCTGTTGCCTCTGGTGACGAGAGGCAGACAGACCGGCTGGAGTGGAGGCGGTCTGTAGGAAAGCAGATTTGCCCTGCTTTCCTTCTTTTGGAGGATGTTCATCTGCCCAGTTTTGTATCCTCCTGCCACTGATCATCTTCTTGGAAGAAGAGAAAGACCATCACCAGCGCAAGACCCTGTCCGGGCGGCTTCTCGGTGTGATCTTCGGACGATGATGGGGAAATCCTTTGTAGATGGAGTTTCCCTCATATGTAATCATGAAAATGAAAAGAAAACCCTTGTAGATTGGTTTTCCCTCATATGTAATCATGACTTTAATAAAAATCGTCTTACTTCTTCAGATGATCGTCTTGCCATACGTTGCTGTTTGAAGTATGAATATGTGCAGCTTCGACACGTCTGATTCTGTACGCCGACTCTGTAGAAAGAGTGTTAGGTCCTGTCCTTTACGCATAGTGAATAGTCCATAGAATGCTGTAGAGCATTTTGAACATTTTTAGAACTGTCCTGTTGCTAGGACTAAGGAACCGCGTAGAGCTCTGAACTTCTGATGAACAGAATCTTTGTTCAGACTTCGTCTTCAAGAGTGACTTCTCAAAAATCCCTTGGAACAGGGTCGAGGAATGGCTGTCAAAACTGCGTTTGCCATCTTGATAGATGAGGTATTCAGACTGGAGTCTGGATGAACCTCCATTTGACCCGAGAAGAGTAATTTCTCAATGTTTGAACTCTTGTATGCTTCGGGTATTTGGGATATGTTGAGGCCAAGAAGGAGTATCTTCTGTATGAACTCCTATAATTGACCGTCTTGAGTTCGAATATACGGAAAGTCAGATATCCGTAGTGTAGATGAGCTAAAAATCTTGAGTTCGTAGGCCTATTGAGCGTAGAAAGCCACCGAGCGTGAGATCATCGATTTGGAGCTGCTAAGCGTGAAAAGTCATAGGTTTGTAGCCTCTCGAGCGTAAAAACTACCGAGCACAAAGGCATCCGGACATAAAACCATAGACTAATAGCTTGCGAGCATAGAACCGTAGATCTGTTGCTGTCGAGCGTAGAAAGCTCCTTAGCGTAGAACTGTAGATTTATAGCCTGTGAATGAAAGAAATCTTCTGAGCGTAGAGGTTGCGGATCTGTTGCCTTCGAGCGTAAACTAAGCGCCACCGAGCGTGAGATCATCGATTTGGTACCTGCTGAGCGTAAAAAGTCGTAGGTTTGTGGCCTCTCGAGCATAAAAGTTACCGAGCACAAAGGCATCCGGGCGTAAAAACCATAGACTTGTAGCTTGCGAGCGTAAAACCGTAGATCTGTTGCTGTCGAGCGTAGAAAGCTCCTTAGCATAGGAACCGCGGACCTGCTTTTGCATGAAAAACTCTTCGAATTTGCTGACTGTCCGTCTTTCGAGAGTAGCGGGCTGACGTAGTACCCAATCATAACCAAATATTTAATTTGTGAGATTTGGTTTGGGTTTCGAGGAGCCGCCTAAGGATTCGAGGAGTCGACCCGAACTCTATATATATCCTAAGCTTTGGAGAGAGAAACTTTTTTATCCGTCTTCTATGAGAGAGAGCTTTGATTTCAAGTCTTTTCCCCTTGTTCTTTCTCCGAGCACTCCAAGTTTCCAGTAATGGCGCCGAAGCAAACCCTCTCCACCAAGGGAAAGAGCATAGGCTCTTCTTCTCGTGCTTCTGCTCCGGCGAGCGAGTCTTCGGTCGGTCAAGGTAAACTTCCTTCTGAGCGAAGCATTCTGCCGACGAGTAGCGCACCCGGCCTTACAGGTATAGCCATTTGGGAATGACAAAGAACCATGAAAAATCCTTCGCACACGTTGAACGTGACCGCGCTAGGTCGTCTTCTGTGCTGATAGCCTCTTTGAGGAAGATGACGCACGGAGACGTTTTCATCTTTTACGCCCACATTTCTAATGTGTCAGCGTAAGAGCTCCATGTCTTCGTAGTTGTGAGCGTAAAAGCTCTGGCTGCCGAAGACTTGGTGTATACTGTAGAATTTTAGTTTTACGCTTTGGATGGGACCTCCAGCATAATGACTAGAATTTTGGCAGTCTGGCGTAAAGCACGGACGGTATACCACCAATTACGCTTCAGGATATGACTCCTGGCGTAGGATGACCAAATTTTGTACAGTCTTGGCGTAAAGCACAGACTGTCGCTTCTTGGTCTTTTTACGTTGCAAGGTTCGTAATAACGTATTTTTTCTTACGTTTTTGCAGTCGACTTGTAAGAGTCTCCACTGGCCGAGGTGATAGGATCCGCTGCTGGGATGCTGCACTCGAACTACTTGGAGGATCTGTCGCATGTGACTTTTCCTATCTTCGGACCCCAGTATTCCGAAGGGAGGGGGATCTTGATATCGGCTCAGGACGAGCGAATGCTGCTGAGCATGATCAACGGGGAGCCCCTAACGTACGTAGACGGGGAGCAGTACCTCAAGCCGGCCTTCCTCTTTGGGGACATGATAGACAAGCAGTCCCAGACGAAGCCTAAGAGAGAACCCTGGGTTTTCCCTGCTGAGAGAGTGGTCTTGTATTTGCCCACGATGCCGAGAGATTATCCCATCTCGGCTTTCTTCCATGCCATACATTGCAGGAGGATGTCGTGGACGCTGACTCCTGATCTTCACGGGAAGTCGGGGAAGATCTTTCATCTGAAAGGAGCCGACCGGGGGTCATTTGTCAGTCGCCCCTATGGCGTCGTAACGTTGTTCAGGGGACTGTGCCCGGGCAGCGTCCCGAGTGAAGACAGTTCAATGATCCAGCCGGTACAATTGCCAACTTTCTGTAATGACTTCATGGTGCAAGGGGGGGTATACCCCAAGGAGAATCCTCGGTGCAATGGGTGGATCGTCCCAACAAATCTCCGATGGTCCTGCCTAGTTGACTGGGCTTTGAAGCATTTCCGGAGAGAGCTGGAAGTTATCGGACTGTATGCTGCCGTGAGCGTGACGAGCGTCGGGTTGCCTCCCAATCCTAACCTCTTTCTGGCACTGATGGAGCGATACATTTCGCTCACCGGGACTTTCGCCACTCCACTGGGGGAGTTGGGGTTGGCCCTCCACGAAATGGCAGCGATCTCGAGACTGCCGATGGGGGATACCCCGTATGAAGAGTACGTTCCCACCAACCGGGAGTTGGAGGACTCTGACCCTCGGGTTGCGGAGGTGTATCAGGAGCTGATGTGCCACTACCTCGCGTGTACTGCCTTTTATAATGAGCCTTCTGATTTGGCTCACACCACTAAGTGGATGTCCTACCTCTTCTTCCACCGGGCCAGGGCCGTCAAGTCGGTGAAGGTTTCGGGGGACAAGCATGAGCCCGTGAACTGCTTGGGCGTGCTCAGTGCCGAGGTCATTGAGGATCTTATGGAGGAGGCTAAAGCTCCAGATCAGTTCCTCGCTGACGGGGTTGGAAAGTACCCTGCAGGCACTAAGGCCTATAGCTACCTGAGGCGCTGCCGCAGGCCTTTATCTGAGGAAGCCAAACTGGCTGGCTTTCTCTCCTTATGGCTGCGTCGAGTAGTGGTGCCTGGCACCGCATCCGCGGACCACATTCATCGGAACATCCTGTGGCCCGTCGTCCGTCTGGTGTTTGGGGCAAGGCTGGGCTTGCTTCCTGCCATGGTGTGCCGTATACAGGCTGGCCTGAGAGCCATGACTGATGGACTGCTCGTCGACGAAGCTCGGCGTGAGAGTTTTCCCCGGGTGGAATTACCATACCTGTACTTGATGGGATGGTTAATTCTCCACAACCCCCGGGTGATGTCTCCCGGTCCTGGTAGCAGCGTGGGGAGTAGTTTCTTGCTGAACTATAAGGGCTCCCTCTGGAACGTGAACACAGTCGTGGACTGTCGGATGACGCTGGGCCTTGGTCATTGTTGGAAGCTCTTCTGCACTGTCCCTTCTGTATATTGTAATCAGTCGGGGATCAGGCTCGAGGATTTAGGCGGAGAAAAGACCAATCTTTCTCCGGAGGCCTTCAATTGGTTGGTCTGCATCAGACCCTCCCACTTGCTGTACAGAAGCGAAGATCATTGCTTCTTTGAGCCTTACTTGCCCAGTCGGTTCGCCAGGCAGTTTGGGTACGATCAGCTGTACGTGGGCAATGCCATTACCAGCTTCAGGTCCAGGGGCGGACTCATTGATGGAGCCAGGGGATGGTAGTACTTCATCATGGGCTGTACGGAAGCAATCTTCATTGTACCGGTCGCTACCCTCTCTACTGAGCTATGCATCCTCCATTCGTATGCTCAGTTCTACGTGGCGATCAACACCCTCCATCGCGATTTTGACACGCGTGGAAGTTTCAGGGTGCCTTCTTCCAAGCCTGGGGAAAGAATCGAAGTTCCCTCGGTTTCATCTAACGAGGGTGAGTCCGTCACTCCGGATGAGCCTCTGGTGTCGGTACCGAGGTGCAAAGTGCCTCCGGCTGCGGGGGCTTTGGCGGTCTCAGGGAAGCGAAGGGCTCCTATCTCGAAGAAGACTTCCCCTCGCAAGAGGAAGAAGAAGATGGCTGATCGCCCTTTCCGGATTCCTGGCATTGAAGCTCCTAGAGAGGAACCTGCTATTGGGGATGCCTCTTTGATTGGAGGTTCCCCGTCTCTCGGAGGGGGACCCTCAGTTTCGGCTGGTGGTATCGGAGAACTCCCGCTTGAGGCTGCCACTGCTGCCACTGCCTCTGGTAGTGGAATGAAATCGCCTGCGTGGCCGAGGCAAATGGGAGAATCTTCCTCTAGACCAGCAACGGAGGAAACTCCTGCTGCGCCCGTGAGCATGATCGGCGAGGTTCCAGCTGACGAACCTCGAACACGTCTTGGTGGAGGCTTGGTGGAGCTCCTGGTGATGTCGGTTGGCCCACCTCCTTCTCCAGGTATGACAGTTCGTATTGCGTCATTAAGGCGTGATATAGCTACATCGGCTGCAGACGCGGCATATATACCGTTGGCTACGGGTAAAGGTCATCTTTATGTCTCCTCTTAGAAAGATTACTATCATATTGATATCAACTTTCTTGTCCTCTTTTCAGGGGATGGTGCCCACGGAGAGTATAGCGCCGAAACGCCTTCTGGCTCTGCTCGGGCTCCTGACGATGATACGGAGGCGTTCCGCTTCGAGGAGGAAATGGCTTCGGGGGCCAGCTCGCCCGGAGTGGTTTCGTCATCTCAAGAGGAGGACGAACCCGTCGTCGTGACCTCGCCTCTTGTGAGTATGGCGATGACTTCAACCGTCGTCGCCACACCTTCTTCGGTTGCACCCCCTGTCGAGGCGGCGGCTGTGGCCACCTCGTCTGCAATCGTCCTTGGAGGGGAACTTGCCAATATCGCGGCCACTCCTGGCGTCCAACCAGATCTGGTTGCGCTGACTGAGCTGTATACCGGCACCTTCTACGCCAATTTGAACACGCTGATAACAATGGTGCTGGCGAAGAATCTGGATTTTGAGAGCCTGAAGAAGGCTTCCCAGTTTTCGATTGGGGCCGTCAGAGCGTTCGGCGATTCCGGGGTAGCTGATGCCCTGGAGGCGATGGTTAATGGGTTGGAGCAACCCATTAACAAATACTTGCAGCTGACTCGGGGCAGTTTTGAGGCCGAAGTCCAGGCCAGATACGACTCCATGACTGCGCGGCTTACCAAACAGCTGGAGAGCTTGGATAGTTCCATCAAGGCGCATAAGATGGAGACGGATAAAAAAAAAGCCGCCGTGGAGGAGGTTCTTGCTGTTGAGACGCAGTGCCAATCCGAGCATGAAGGGAATGCAGCGAGGGTCAGCAAGTTGAAGGAGAAACTCGCTCGGGCAGAGGAGTGGGCTTCTTAGTCGCTGGCAGGTCTAGGCATAGCGTCCGGTCGACTGAGCACTGCTCAACGGGAATTGGATCGTGCAGAAGCTGCGCGAGCTGGTTCTCTCCGGGTAAGGGCCAAGCTGGCCTTTACGAACAATCCTGAGGCACGGCTGGAACGGGCCCGCGCTGATGCCTTGGTTTCCAGGGGCGAGAAGGTAGCTGCACTGGCAAAGTTGATTCGCGATTTGACTGCTCCCCCGCAATGATGTACCCTTCCTTGCTCTTAGCTTCCCTAATGTAATTCTGCTCCTTTTTAGTGGAAATAAAGCGAATCTTTTTTGACTTTGTGGACCCATCATTTCGGAATGTAAATGACAAGTTTAGGTGAGAGTGATATCAGAGGTAGTATGGACATGATAAACTTTCGACGAAACTTCTTGCAGGTTATATCTATTCAGAGGTCATACGGACATGATAGAATTATGACCTAGCTAGCTTCGTTGTGGAAGTAGTTTTGTCAGAATTAGGATTCCCGCTATATTCCACTTTGGGTAGAGGAGGTTAAGCATAGTACCTCTTCAGGAATTTACCGTTGATATGAGCCATTAATAGGTCTCCATTAGGCTGGGCTAACCTGTAAGCGCCATTCGAGAACGTTGTCTCGATCACATAAGGGCCTTTCCACTTGGGCTAAAATTTCCCTTTACTCCTGTGAGTGAGAATCATCGGCCTTCTTACGGCTAAGACTAGCTCGCCGACTTTGAACACTCTTTCCTTTACTTTATGATTAAAAGCTCTGGAAATGCATGCTTGGTAGAGCGCGATGCGCTGTTGAGCTTGGAGGCGTTTCTCGTCTAATCCGTCCAGCTCCTGAAGCCTTAACAGGTCATTCTTTTCTTGAGTCAGCTCATTAGCCACGGCTATCCTGAGTAACGGGATCTGGATTTTGATGGGAAGAACTGCTTCGCTTCCGTAGACCAGTGAAAAGGGGGTACAACCTGTCGGTGTCCGTACCGTTGTGCGGTATGCCCAGAGACATTCGCCCAGCTTCTCGTTCCAGTCTCTTTTGTTCGAAGAGACGAACTTCTTTAGGAGTTTGATAATGGTCTTGTTGAAAGCTTCCGCCAAACCATTAGCAGCTGGATAATATGCCGTAGAGGCGATATTATGTATTCGATTTTTATCGCAAAACCGATGAAACGCTTGGCTGATGAACTGAGGCCCATTGTCGTGGATTATCCTTGGGGAATCCCAAAGCAATAAATGACGTGGTGCTTGATGAAGCTGATTACGTCAGACGCTTTTACCTCAGCAAGAGGGATTGCCTCCGCCCATTTGGAGAAATAATCCGTGATAGCCAGTATGAACCGGTGACCTCTGGAAGAAGACGGATGAATAGGACCAACGATGTCCATACCCCATGCTTCGAAAGGCCAGGATGCAACCGTAGGGTGTAGATATTCAGACGGTTGATGTATGAAGTCTGCGTGAACCTGGCAGGCTCTGCATTGTCTTGCATAGCTGATCGCGTTTGTGATCATAGTGGGCCAGTAATAGCCCATTCTCCTGATACGATCCTACAGTTTAGGACCGGGCTGATGCGCTCCGCATATGCCATCGTGAGCTTCCCGGATAATCTGCTGTGCTTCGTCGTCTGAGAGACATCTTAATAGCAGTCCGTCGTAAGTCCGACGATATAGGCATTGTGAAGATGCATCGAAGTAGAAGCGTAATGATCGTCTCTTGACGGATACTGCCTCTCTGGGGTCGTCTGGCAAGATTCCGTATGCGAAGAAATCTATGAAGGGACTCCTCCAGTCTCTTTCAGGGGGATCTGTGTTCACAGCGTGGCTGTGTTCTATGTGAAGGTTGTTTTTCACGCAGAATAAATCTCTGTTAAGAAGGATTACCGAATTCTGCCTTCTTATAGGAGTGGCTAAATCCGTAGCTAGACTGGCTAGGGCATCAGCTTCCAGATTCCAGGATCGAGGTACATGCTCTAGGAAGAACCCTTTGAATGTCATGGCTACCTCGACCGTCGCTTGGTGATAGGGGATGAGGTATGGATTCTGGACTTCAAATATTCCTCTGACTTGATTGACGATAAGCAGAGAATCACCGAAAGCTTCCAGGGACTCGACCCCCAGCTCTTTAGCGACTTGGAGCCCGATTAACAGAGCGTTGTATTCTGCCACATTGTTGGAGCATGGTTCATTAAGAGAGTATGTCCGGTAGATGACGAGTTTATCAGGAGTGACCAGGACGATTCCTACCCCTGAAACCACGTTTCCCTAGGGACCAGTCCTGGAGGCGCCGTCGAAGAACAGTTGCCATACGTCACTTTCGATTGCGGAATTACATTCTGCAACTTCGTCGGGGATGTCTTCGTATAATTTGGAGGCCTCCGGGATCGGATAAGCAGCTAGGAAGTCGGCCAGCGCTTGGCCTTTGATGGACTTCTGCGGGACGTACACCATGTCATATAGTGTTAACAGCATCGCCCAAGTTGCGAGTTGGGAATTAAGAATACTCGGCTTGCTCATCAGTACTCGAAGAGGGTTGATCCTGGAGATGATATGAATAGTCTGGCCGGTGACATAGTGCCGCGTCTTTTGGATAGCGAACATCAGAGCCAAACATTCTTTCTCCACTGGGTTGTACCGGTGTTCGGCCCCGACCATCATCCTGCTGAGGTAGTAGATAGCCTGTTCATATCCCACGTCGTTCTTCTGTGCGAGAAGAGCTCTTAGCGAATGATCCATCGCTCGGACGTACAGCAAGAATAGTTTCCCCATGATGGGAGGCACCAAAACTGGCAGACTGGTGAGGTAGCGTTTGATATCCCCGAATGCTTGCTGACAGGTTTCGTCCCACACGAAGGATACATCTTTCTTCATGAGATGCGAAAAGGGTTGACATCTTCCTGAGAGGTTGGATATGAACCTCCGGATATAAGCCAGACGGCCTTGAAATCCTCGAAGTTCCCTCAGATTGCGGGGCGGTCGCATTTCTACGATGGCCTGGACTTTGTCAGGGTTGACCTGGATGCCTTTGGCGGTGATAACAAATCCCAGGAATTTGCCATTAGATACACCCAGGAAGGACTTCGTAGGGTTCATCTTGAGTTAATTTTGGCGCAATAACTCGAATACCGTCCTCAAGTCTTGAATGTGATCATCCTTGAGGCGGCTCTTGACGGCTATGTCGTCCACGTAACATTCTACTGTTTTGCATAAATGTTCATGGAATATGCCGCTCATAGCCCGTTGGTATGTAGCCCCGGCGTTCTTTAATCCGAAGGGCATGACCGTATAGCAATACACTCCCAACGGGGTACGGAAGGCAGTGTGCTTCTCGTCTTCAGGATGCATCTTGATCTGATTGTATCCCGGGAATCCGTCCATGAAAGACATGCGTTCAAAACCGCAGGTGTTGTCGATCATGATGTCCGTGATGGGAAGAGGGAGCTCATCCTTGGGGCAGGCTGTATTCAGATCTCGGTAATCGATGCAGATACGTATTTTCCCATTTTTTTTCATAACTGGGATGACGTTGGCGACCCAGTCGGGATGTTGCTCTTCCCGGATGAAACCGCAGGCTATCAACTTCTTGACTTCAGCTTCGATGGCGTCCATCATGTCTGGGCGGAACCGGCGTTGGTGCTGCTTCATAGGCTTCGAGTCGGTCAATATATTGAGCTTATGAGTAGCCACCTTCGGGTCGAGGCCCGGCATGTCCTTATAATTCCACGCAAAGACATCGATATATTCTTTTATCAGCCGGATAACTTCTTTCCGTTCAGCTGGGGAAAGGTTGTTGCTAATGAATATCGGTTTTGGCGAAAGTTTACTCCCAACGTCAACCTGGACGACCTCGTCTTTGGTTGGAGGTTCCCTCTGCTCGAAGCGGAATTCCCACTGGGTATCCATTTGTTGAGCCCAAGGGTCATTCTCAAATGGCTCGGAATCTTGCTCGTCTACTTCAACAGGATCTGTCATCACCATATTTGCTGATAGTGCTTGTTTGAGAGCTTCAGGTGAGTTGGAGGGCGACGGGCCATCCTGGGAGGAGGAAAAGATGTCCTCGTCTGACTTGGAAGTCGTAAGGGAGGTGACATACCCTAACCCGAAACGAGTTTGTAGATAGCGGGGGTCGCCGCACGGCGGCGTTCGTCTACCCCTTCCGTGGTTGAGGCCTGGCCTCCGTTCCAAGTCATAACCCATGTTTTGCATGATCCTCAATGCCTGCGGGCTTTATTGGTGAATCTGCATTTTTCTAGCATCGCATCGAAAGGATCTTCCTGGTTGGCCAGTTGACTGTGCATGCGGCCGAAGACTATTGAACGCTGGCTGCTGCAGGTAGGTGGGACAATGAAGATAGAACCCTCATGCGGTCCATACGTCGTGACGACGTTGGATGATGACGCTGCTTCCCAGATATATGAACGGTAGGAGTTTATAGCTTCCAAGAATTTTTGTGCTATGGGTTCTACCTCGTCACGGGGAGTGGATTCCTGATTTGGAATCTGAGCATTAATGTACTGGAAAAGAGGATGTTTATTATCATCTGGAACTCCATTCCTGGTCGTGTTTACATCGGTCGGCTGCCCGTTGCGTCGAAGATTGATGACCAAAGGTGGAAGCTTTTGGTTCAGAGCGACCGCTGGAGGATTGCTTCCTTTTCCTGAGCTGGATTTGTTCAGGTGAATGGCCATAGGCTCTATGGCTTTTGGACGAGTGGTTCGTCCTTTCACTCTGATTGACAGCGGTAGTGCGGCAGAGGGTTCTCCTGGCTCCCGGTGGGATTCCTTCTCCGTCTTGCCCGACATTTCTTCCGTGTGGTCCTGAGAGTACAGCACGGCATCGGAATAGTAGGACTCTACTCCTTTAAACGGGTTTAGGTCGGCAACCTCCGTTTGTACCATTCCTTGGGGGTCTACATATTTAAGACATTGGTGTAGAGTTGAAGGAACGATGTTGTGATCGTGGATCCACGGTCTTCCCAGCAAAATATTGTAGGATACCTCTGAATCGATCACGTAACATGTGGCCACCGATCTGAGGTTGCCAATCTGGATCCTCAGGCGAATCTTCCCCAACGGCTTACTTCTTCCGGCGTTGAAACCCACGATTTGTAGTGGAGGTGTAAGCCAGTTCGCTGGTAGGAATCCTCAATGGTCTGAGCAGACTGTGAGGGATGATGCTGATCGATGATCCCGGATCTATGTGAATCCGATCGACCTCCATGGAACCGACGTACCCGATGTAATAGAGGGGCCTGTCATGCTTGTTATGTTTTAACAGCATGTCGTCTTGGGTGAAGGTGATATTTGGGACCACCTCCATCACACTGTGGCATTGAGGACACACCACTGGTTCTTCGTCGGGGGACTTGAGCTGGGTCAAGCACGCCTCCGCCTGCATCAGCGCTTCACTCAAGGCTAGACGAGTGTCTTGGGAGAGCCTGAGTAGCTCGAAGATGGAGAGCCTGGCCGGTGTATTAGCCAGTTGGGCTAGGATGTCGAAGTTGTATGGCTTCTCAAAACCTTTGTTTGGAATGTTTTTCACAGGTTTATCAAAGCGCACTTCTCTTTGCTTCCCTTTGTCCACCGACATCTGTTTTGAAGGGCTGGCCTCCGGTATGACGGGGCCTGGTCCTGCAGGTTTGGCAGTTGAAATGTCCGCCGGTGCATCCTCCTGACTTGCTCCGTAGTCGTTGAGGTAGGCTTTCCCTGAACGGGTTGCAGCAAGTACCTCATCTTCGTCTGATGGCGAAGAAGTTGCGACCATATGGCATGGTTTGCACTTGGAGCTTCTTCTAGACGTAGCTTTAGTAGCTTTAGTCTCTTCCTCGAGCTCTGACACCCAATCCGGATGAACCCACATAATCTCGCCCTGCCGGGTGGTCAGGGGTACCAGGTCTAGGTTTTGATCTCTAGCTGGAGGAAGATTGACGATGTCTATCGTAGCTCGGGAGATGGGCGTGACACCGTTCATGACTTCCTGGGAAGGCAGATCGCCGAACCGCAGAGAGATCATGTTGGCTGTGACCGTCTTCTCGGTGTTGTGCAGAGTGATGGCCTTAGCATCGATCAACCCCTGGATCTTCCTTTTCAGTACGTAACACGCCTTTGTTGGGTGGTGTACGTATCTGTGGAAGATGTAGTATCTGGGGTCGTCAGTACTACCGACTTCTTGGGGCCGCCTTAGCTCCGGAAGGGTGATTTTGCCACTTTTGACGAGACACTCGAATATACTAGGGATATCATCGTCGTCGAAAGAGTAGACTTCGACGGGCCTGGAAGTCCCGGGCTTCGTCTGCGTGGTCGCTGCCATCTTTTGTCTGGACGTATTGACCGTCAGAGCTTCTTTTCCCTTGGAGCTGCGAGGATGGTCGTTGCTGGGAGATGAGCTTTTGCCTCTATCGGAGGAGGAGATCATGATGCCATTGTCGCGCGCCTTGCGACTATTGTCTTCGGCGGCCACTGCCGAGACGATGAACGAGGGCCACTCATGGAACTGATATGGTCCTGTAAACACCGAGACTACAGGAAGGAGGTTCTTCCTGCAAATGTCTACTAATGTCGAGTCTGGAACTCCTGGAGGCATCTGTAAGGTGGCCTGACGAAAATGTTCGACGAAGGTGCGAACATCCTCCTTTTCCATTTGCTTGACTTCGATGAGAGAGGACATAGACATGTCCATTCCACCCTCGTAGAATCGCGTGAAGAATAAAGCTTTGAAATCTTCGAAGGAAGTAATGCAGTTGTCCGCCAAGCTATGGTACCACTGATAGGCTACTCCTGAGAGGCAGCCTTTAAACACCCGAGTGAGGAGGGCGTCGTTCCCTTGTAGCAACATCGTCATCATACTGAAATAGTTCATGTATTGACTTGGTGATGTTTTTCCTTCGAACAGAGCCATAGTCTGAGGTTTGTACTTCGGAGGAAAAGGGACTTCTTCCCAGATAGCTGGGTAAGGCTGGTTGATTCCCAGTTTTTTGAGCTGATCTTTATTCTTCAAGGCGTCAAACTGGGCTTTCAATTCCCGTACTGCCTGCATCGGATTTTCAGTTGGAAGCGGGGCTACGGTGTAGTGTGGAGTAGGTTGTACCGTGACTCCAACGGGAGGTGATATGTTCACCGAGCGAGGAAGCGGAGGAACTGCTGACTCTTGATCTAGAGCGGGCTCTTGGCTTGGGTTGGATGGTGGCAAGTCCACCCCCACAAGTATCTGAGTTGGCAGGACCGACGCTTGAGCCATGGCAGTTGCGTGCTGAGTTAGCATTATCTGGTGCATGTTCTCCATTACGGATTGCATTTGTTTCAGAGACGTCTCCAGCACAGTGATGCGTTATTCCGCATTTCCTGAAGGCGAAGCTTCCTCGCGTTCATCTTCAACAGCGTAAACTCCCATTTCCCTGGGCGTCATCGAAGGATTAGTATAGGTCGCTGCAGAAGTCGACTCTATACTCTCAGCATCTGATCTGGGAGATTGGCGACCCCCAGCGTCGGAATCCGATGAGTACGGAGCTGGTTGCTGTGACCTTGCACGGGTGTTTTGGAACACTCCAGCTTCAGTATTCCTGAGGAGGTCTTCGAATCTCCTTCGACTCGGAGGCCCAGAGGGATAACGTCTTGAGCTTGACCTCCTTCTAGGTATGCGTGAAGCCATGTTCACGGATGCATACGCGGGCTCTTCTTCCGGAAAAGACTGAGAGTAGCTCAGTCGGTCAAAAACTGACCGTTTTGCTTTAGAACAGCAGCAGTCAATCATAATTTTATGACTATTACAACATTGCTCGCTAGGGGGCATAATAGACATGTTGGAAGATCCCCTCTCCTTACGCTTCTGGATTAGGCATTCGCGTAGGTCAGGAGTAGCGACCTGAGCTTGCTTTAAGTCGTGGGACTTCGCCTGGCGTAATATGGAGATTCGCTCAGACTGGCATAAAGCTGAAGAGGTCCTCAGTCGGCCGTTGGCTTCCCGCGTAATCCGGAGGATAGGCAGATTGCTCCTTCGCTGGCGTAACGGCCGGGGAGTTGAGTACTCTGCTGCTTGCTTCCCCTCGCAGAGATCACAGCGTTCATCTGGTCCCTCGTAGAGGTCAGATGTTGTCTTGCGCCTGGGGCATGATTTGTACTTCTGACCTGGCGCTGAGGCATCACCAGAAGTTCGATCTGTACCGCGCGTAGCGGAAGACTGGTTTCTGCCCGTAGAGCGTAGTGGATACTTCTGGGTTAGCGCTGAGGCTTTGCCCAAAGTTTTGTCTGTACCGCGTGTAGCAGGAGACTGGTTCCTACGCGTAGAGCGCAGTGGATAGTTCTGGGTTAGCGCAGAGGCTTTGCCCGAAGTTTTGTCTGTACCGCGCGTAGCGGAAGACTGAATTTTCTGTGCAGGGCACGGAGGGAGCAGTGCTACAACCTCATTGGTCGGAGAGATCGGAGAGATCGGAGAGTCCACAGGAACGGTAGAGGATGTCTTGGGCATCCACACTTTGCGCAGCTTTCTGTTGTCTTGGACGGAGAGAGAGTGAGAGCTACCCCCGGTTCGAAGCATGTCTTCATAGGCAGACTAGTCGAAATGGACGACCAGTATCTTCTTCAAGGATCCTACGGATACCGCATCGTGTTGAGCAATTGCTTCCTCGTCAGAAGAGAAAGATGACCCCAGCAGAGTCGCCATCTTGTTTGTGGTATTAAACAAAAGAATAGGAATGTATTCAATATGGGGTTTACACAGAACCCGCCTTCTTTTGTTTATAAACAAACTTGTATAATTTGATCCTATACGAGGATATGGGAGTACAATTTATTTAATCTGGGTTGATATTGCTATAGGTGTCTGATCTGCAGTCGATCACTTTGGCCCTTGGACCACACGATGTTGAAGAAGTGCCGTAGAAGACAGGAAGCAGCTTCGAAGGTTGCAGAAGAGGGTGGATGCACGATGCCAAAGTCGTCGATCCCTACCCTTTGCCTGAGCTCCGGGTGCTCTCTCTCTCTCTCTCTCTCTCTCTCTAGTTCGATCTTTTGATTCTTGTCGACCTGGTTTGATCTTCCAGTCTGAAGTTTTTTGACCTTGTTCGATCTTCAAGTCTGAAGTTTTTCGACCTTGTTCGATCTTCAAGTCTGAAGTTTTTTGACCTTGTTCCTCATTGATAGAGGTCTCTATTTATAGAGTTTTGGTGACAGTGACCACTCCGTCGGTGTAACAACCGAGGAGTGGAAAGTACAGCACCCTTTTACACAACGGTTAAAGTAACCAATGCCTACGTATAGATGATCTTTTGAATGAGCGTGTGTGACGCGGGTCCAACTAAGGGGACACAACGCGTACAATTGCTACTAAGATCACGGCATAAAAGCCACGTAGGTAGGTATCCATTATGTAGAAGAGGTTGGCATAGAAGCCAAATGTCTGTCACCATGGCATAGAAGCCAAATAGTTATCAAACCGGCATAGAAGCCGAACAGGCGTAGAAGCCGAGTGGTCGTAGAGGCCGAACAGGCATAGAAGCCGAGGGGGCACAGAGGCCGAACAGGCGTAGAAGCCGAAGGGGCGCAGAGGCCGTGGAGGCGTAGAAGCCAAAGGGGCACAGAGGCCGTGCAGGCGTAGAAGCCGAAGGGGCGCAGAGGCCGTGCAGGCGTAGAAGCCGAAGGGGCACAGAGGCCGAACAGGCGTAGAAGCCAAAAGGGCACAGAGGCCGTGCAGGCGTAGAAGCCGAAGGGGCGCAGAGGCCGTGCAGGCGTAGAAGCCGAAGGGGAACAAAGGTCGAACAGGCGTAGAAGCCAAAGGGGCACAGAGGCCGTGCAGGCGTAGAAGCCGAAGGGGCACAGGGGCCGAACAGGCGTAGAAGCCGAAGGGACGCAGACGCTGGGTGGGTATAGAAGCCGCTGTGTGCCGTGGCACAGTGCTGATGTGGACGTCTTAGTCGGAATTACGGCTTTTGAAGATGTAATCAAATCTCTTGCATTAAATGCCGAGATTTGCCACCATCCTGTGCATTAAATGTGGAGGCGTGTTCTTTGACGGCCTGCAACCCTTTCTGCGCATCAGTCGCAGAGACGTGCCTTGAGAAACTGTCACCGCTCTGTGCATTAGGCGAAGAGACGTGCCTCGGACCCCGTACGGAGTGCAGCTTTTGCTGCGGCAGGCGGTTTGTCTACTGCAAGACGTAAACAGCTCGCGTTTTGCCTGTGTAAAACAAGGCAGTATGTCCTTCCGTGCTTAGAAAAGTAGTTTACGCGAAGGGGACGACGGTATTTGACAGCCTGGTCCACAATGCTGTGCCATTATTATAGTCGTCGCTTGGGTAGTCGAGCCGTATCCCTTTGTCAAAAGTCCAGACGTCAGGTTCATTGCAGGCTTTGACATGTTCATTGCAGGCTTTGACAGGTTCATTGCAGGCTTTGACAGGTTTATTGCAGGCTTTGACAGGTTCACTTCGGGGAATATGAAGCGTCTCCTGTACACTTCAATGCTGCGTATGAGAAGGGATGAGTTTTACGCCCTGGAGGCGATGAGGCACCCTGTCTACGCTGAGGCAGCTTTGGACGTACTGCCTTACGCGGATGGTCCTTTGAGCTTTTTATGTTTCACGCTCTGTTCTAGCGGAAAAGGCTCTGTTTGAACGCCTGATGGCTCTGAATGCCTCTGCTTACGCTGCTCTGCACCGATATGCCGCGTATGGTCATCCGGCGTATTTTTCATGCTTCTACAGTCCTCTCTGAGCTGCTGCTCCTCATTGGCGAGTTTTGAACAGCTGGGCAGTTCCTCAGCTGATGTGCTGATGATCCACATGACAAGCAAGTACCCAACCTTTTCCTGCAGATGTCCCTTATATACCCCATTTTTCCGCAATATGCACACTGGGTAACGGGCTGATTTTGTCTCTGTGGTTGCTGCTGCTGGATATGTTCTCGAACTGGTGTCTGTTGCTGGTGTTGCTGCTGGTACGGCCTCTGCTGTTGTTGTTGAAAGTGTGGGCGCTTGGCCTGTCCTGTGTTACCAAATGTTGCTCCAGAAGTGTCGCGTCCTCTCTTGGGCCTGAGGTCCAAGTCATCTTCGGCAATCTGGGCATCCATCACAATACCCTCAAATGTTGCATTACGTTGTCCCGAAGTATGAGACTTGATCTCTCTATTCAATCCCTATCTAAATTTCCTTGCTCTGTCTCCTGGGCCTTGAATCATAGACGGCGCGAATCGACTCAATCGACAAAACTCTGCGGCGTATTCGTCGACCGACATGCCTCCTTGGATTAAGTCATGGAACTGACTTTCTAATGCTCCCAAGGCTATGCCAGGAAAGAATTTCTCCTTAAAGAGCTCCTTGAAGTCCTCCCAAGTAAGTCCTTCAACAACGAGTCTCGGTTCTATACAATACCACGTCAGCGCGATATCAAACATCTGACTGCCAGCAGCCTCGATCTGAAGAATCTCCGGGATCTGTGCCAAACGCAAGTTTCTCTCTATGTCCTCTAACCAATCGTCAGCATAGAGTATTCCTTCTATTCCCTTGAACTCTCGAGGCATCATTCTCTTAAAGTCCACTATGGTACCTGGCCTCTGTTGTTGCTGGCTATGTTGTTACGGTTGTCGTGCTACTCTCTCCACAGCTTGGAGAGCCACCTGATGAGCATTCTCCATGCTTTCGCTCATCAGTTCGGTCTGCTTCTACTTGCACTCTCTGAGCCTCAGCTTGAACACGCTAAGCTTTTGCTGTTACTCTCTGGGCCTCTAGCATGCCCTGCATTAGTGCGAACATCTGTGCCCCGTCAGTGGACACTCCTCCGGGAATCGGTGTCGGTGGTGGTGGAAGGTTGTCTGTCATAGCTGGGGCAATCCTCTGAATATGTGGAGGAGGAATCCCGTTAGCTGCAGATACTCCCATATGAACAGGAGATGTAGGAGGAACTCCAGGTGTCTGTTCGTCAGGTTGAGAGGTGGCAGAGCTCTCTGAAATTGCTGCTCCCACTCTTATGGATCTAGTATTCGGCGGCATCCTGAATACAGATCAAAAGGATCAATTAAGGTGATAGATACGATATTATCAAGGAAGGACAGTAAAATGCTAAAGGAAGCAATTAATTAGAATACTATTGTGAAGATCAGAATTTCCTAGTGTGATTGAGCATACTCTCATCCTAGATCATATTTCCTATATCCTATTGCAGGCTCGCAGCAGTACAACTAAGTTGTCGCACTACTACGATATCGCATAATTTGTGAAACTTGACCTGCATGGGCCGCCACTAAAAATGTGTCACAACCCGCACCTGGTATAGGGGCACGAGTGCATGGGTATGTCCAGCCTACGCCACAGTATCGGCGGTAGAACGCTGTCCGGGTCACAATGAGTACTAATATAACTAAATATCTGTCAATGATATCCATCTCCATAAGGAGGACAATATACATCTCACAATATCTCATAAATGTAAACTCAATCACAACATCTATAAGAGTATAAGGCACGATAAGAGATAAGAAAAATGACATAGTTAAACACCATGTCTCAATATAAGGATAAATCATAGTCTGGCTGTCCAACATAAAGTCTCCACAAGTCTTACATTAAACTTAACATAAGTCTAACCATAAACTGAAATAAACCTCAATAAGTCTCAGATGCATAATATAAATACTATCTAGATAGCTGCAGGCAGTGTTTCATATAAAGAAATAGTCTCCTCTAAGATCTCTGGTGTGTAATCTGCATCTATACCCGGTCCATAGTGTGTGGTACAGAATTCCTCAAGATCCTCTGGAAAAAATATCCAGTCAGGATTGGAACAAAGTACAAGCACTAACAATAGTTCCACATATATTGACAAAAACTATAACACAATGTAAAGAAATACAAGACAGATATGAATACTGGCAATAAGAAAAACTGGAATAATGAAGTACTGGAAATAAATGGAATAGATGGAATACTGGAACATATGTCATCATCAATGTACATCTAGCAATGAAATAGAAATACAAGTACACGCTAGAACAATGAACTTGTATATATGTGAATGTTAGAATCATGACTAGAACATAAGGAATGCTATATCAATATACTAGAGATACATGTCAAGAACATCTAACTAAGTGTGTGAAACATCAGCATATCATGTGATCGGCTTAGGACTGATCATGCTTGCTATGTATGACTAGCTATGATTCATGTAAGGTCAGGCTAACCATCCGGATAGCTATGATGCAAGCAATAGTCAGGCTAGTCACACATAACAGGCTATGAGGCATGTTGTCATGCCCCAGTCCCAAAATACATAGGACTAGGAATACGTAACACGCCAGACGTATGTATACGAACTCCAATATATGGAAACCATATACACACGTACGCTGTACGTGAATATCCAATCCATAGTGGTAATATACTGTCACAACAAGTCACACGCAATCTATATCTCATCCACAGCAATAAATAATAGATAAATGGAAATCAATAACTGAATATCAATAAGCAGTCTCAAAGTATGATAGTTGGGCGGAAAATCCACTGCAAATCGACTATAATAAACTACTAAAGAGAGAAGAGAATAAACTCTAATATAAGAATAAATGTCTCGAAAAAGAATAGCAACTAGAATCTCTAAACAGATGCAACGAATCACATATAATCCGAAGGTAAGACCTCCTCAGTCTGATTGGTAGCGTCAGGTCCAGGTCCATACTCCTGGGGTACTCCGGCTCATCTATGCCTGCAAAGGGACCAGGTCCTCAGAGGGACGTAATAAGATACATATAAACATGCCAATAAAGTACTGAAATGTAATAGCCATTGGGGTCGCCTAACCATCTATGTGAATGCAGTTTGAGAACAACTTTCCAACAAGTGGGTTATCTGGCTGAAAACTGGGATTCACATGACTCTCTCGGAGAATCAGGGGCCTCAAAGCATATCTTCTTTTGAACGACAGAGGCCGCCAAGTAGTATAGGGGTCATCACCGTCCGTATCTCCAGCGGAGGTTCCGGGTTACAAAAGGAAAAAGTGAAAAGGAGCCTAAATGCCTTACTTGTTGTTCTCCCCACCCAATGGTCTAAGCATGTCATGTCCATGACACGATAATACCTCTAATAACCGCCAGGTCTACTAGCATGCAAAGTTTTTATTGGCAGTTATCCCTATCCGTCGCACGACCTATACGTACCAGTGGCCAGCCGAGTACGCAAGTCCGTGTCCTACATGTGACTCACACTCGTATAAGAATAGTGTCATGGCCAATGAAACATAAATGCCTCATGAAGATGGGGTAGTCTCATAAAGTAGGTCCAATGCATATACATAAATAAAAATATAGTACGACGACACCGTCGTTGCACCCAAGTTTTCTTGGACGCACAATTTATATAGCAGTTAAAATAAATGAACTAAAATAAGCAGAAATAAATATGCATGACCCATATGGAATATAAATACAGTACAATGGCAAGGTATACTTGCCTGGCAAGAATCTGTAAAGTGTACGCGCCCAAATGTCAAGGACACGGAATCTGGAACTAAGGCCTCCGAACAAACGTCTTCGGATGCAGAAATAAACATCACCAATGTTTTCGGAATGAGCAAAATAGCTAAAAAGTACTTACCTTTCGTCCAATTTGGACACAGGAGCAAAACGGTAATTTCGGATAAAAGTGGGGTCCATGTGTGGCCCACTTTGCACCGAAAAATGTTCCAAGGGTAACAGTCTCTAAATAGGACAAATTATAGGTCAAACAAACTCTACATGTCAATAGGAACCCAACGGTATGCCCAAACATGGATTTCGATGGGCCGAACACAATTTTGCCCAAAAAGTTAACCGTGGGGCCCGCCAATTGGCGACTTGGTCAACTATCTCAGAATTGTGTGAAAATTGGGTCACCGGACCAGCGTGTTACCACGAGTCCAGTGGTGCAAGTTTCGTCGCAATCTGACGAGCGTGCACAAAATGCGCGCGACTTTTGCAAAAGTTGCGACACGGGATTTGTCCGTGGATACGGGCTGATTCTGGCACGCAAACGCGTCTGAATCAGTTTTCGCAAACTCTCACGTGTCTGGTTACGCTGTGCGCACTGTTCGATACACTTGGTACACGGCGGGGCGGTCCCGTTTGGCAGGGCGCGCTCCGTTTCACAACTTTTAGAAATATGGAAAAGTGTGTTCGTAGGGTTTTCCAACGAATTTAATTCTATCTACGGCAGTTAATAATCTAGGGTTATTTAACAGAAATTAAACTAGGTCAAGTGGTCTACACTTACCAAAAAGAATCATCTAATTTGGATCTCTGTGGTGGGAGATACGAATCCGGAAACATGGGTGATCATCGCAGTTTTCTGCGATCCCAGAAATTGGTCTATTTCTGCCAACTTTGGCGCTATTTTTGCCTATGGTTATGCGTTGTTCGAGGTCTACTATCACACAGATATGGAAGAGGGTTAAGGGATGAGCATACCGGTGAAGACGGGGTTGCGTTTGGTTGAGTGACACGACGAGAAACAACTCCGGAACACATGTACCTCACTGCGGAAATCTGCAGTGTGTGGGGTGCACGGGGTCGCGGTCGTCGGGGTCAGTTTAGACGGCCTGGCGGGGTTCTCCGACTATGGTGGCAGTGCTCTCTAGGTCTAGATGGAAAAAGAAAGGGTTTTGATGATCTAGGTTTAGGGTTTGGGATGAAATAAGTGAATATATATATGAATATAAGAGAGAAGAGGGGTCGGGATTCACGGTTGTGTATGCGGGCTAATGGGTATTTGGGCTTGCTGTGCAATTAGGGGGCGGGTTGCTTGGGATGTAGTAGTCTGCTAATTTCCTAAGGGGTTTGGCTTGTTTGTTCCAGCGGATGACTACTTTTGGTTTGGGTAGTTAATAGTTTAGTTAGTAATGAAAAAAAAATAGGGAATAGTTAATGTATTTTTTTTCTTTTTTTTCTAATCTTTCTATTTTATATTTTCTTTTAAATATATATATATATATATATATATATATATATATTATATATATATATATATATATATATATATATACTTATAGAAATTTTTTAGATTTTTACTAATACATACCATTAAGCTAGCAACTGCCCAATGGGTCTCCTAAATGAAATAAATTCGAAAATTTTTCTAATGGTCCCATAAATCCCCTAAGTGCACGAACATCTAAAATAAAAATTAATAAATATCTATTTCTCCTAATTAGCCACTAATTACTGCTATTTAATTATTAATTAATAATTAAAAAGGATATATACGATTTCTAGGAATAAGGGTTTTACATTCTACCCAACTTATAAAAATTTTATCCTCGAAATTAAAACTAAACCACGATAGAATGTCAAGGATGGTATAAGATATAAATTAACAACGTAAATTCATACCTTGGTCTGCGAATAGGTTCGGAAAACGCTTGCGCATATCGTCCTCGCGCTCCCAAGTTGATTCTCCTGGCGCGCCAAGCCTCCATGCTACGCGAACCAAGGAAATAGACTGGTTCCTCAACACTTTCTCTCGATGATCAAGGATTCCCATGGGTTGCTCTTGGTATGACAAGCTCGGCCCAATAGTAATCTTCGAATGGTCAAGAACATGACTGCTGTCTGCCACATATCGCCTGAGCTGCGACACATGGAATACGTCATGTACTCCCTCAAGTGAAGGTGGTAGCGCAAGTCGATATGCCACTTCTCCAACTCTCTCGAGCACGTCAAATGGTCCAATATACCTTGGACTCAACTTGCCGCGCCCTCCAAATCGAATGGTGCCTCTAGTCGATGATATCCTCAAGAAGACATGATCGCCCTCTTTGTACTCCAAGGGGCGACAATGAAGGTCTGCCCACTGCTTCTGCCTGTCTTGCGCTACTCGCAAGTGCTCTTGAATCTTCTTAACTGTCTCTACGGTGTTGACCACCAACTCTGGTCCCAGAATCTGACGTTCTCCCACGTCACTCCAACACACAGGAGACCTATATTTTCTTCCATACAATGCTTCAAACGGAGCCATCTGAATACTCGCTTGATAGCTATTATTGTAAGAAAACTCCACAAGATGTAGGTGGTCCTCCCATGATCCTCCGAAGTCTAACATGTAAGCCCTCAACATATCCTCCAATGTCTGAATAGTATGCTCCGACTGCCCATCTGTCTATGGGTGGTAAGATGTACTGAACTTCAGACGAGTTCCAAGACTCTCTTGCATGCTCCTCCAAAAGTGCGATGTAAAGCGCGAATCTCTGTCTGATATAATACTGACTGGTATGTCATGCAATCTCACGATCTACCTCATATATAAGTCAGCTAAAGCTTCTGTAGACTGACCAACTCTAAAAGGTAGAAAATGGGCTGACTTGGTGAGTCGGTCCACTATTACCCACACTGCATCTCTTCCACTTGGACTATTGGGAAAACCCGTGACGAAGTCCATAGTGATGTGCTCCCACTTCCACTCTAGAATAGGAAGTGGTTGCAATAATCCTGCTGTCCTTTGGTGCTCCGCCTTTACTTATTGACATACCAGACATTTATCTACAAAGCGAGCTATTTCTCTCTTCATTCCATGCCACCAAAAGTGCTGTCGTAAGTCGCGATACATCTTGGTGCATCCAGGATGAATAGAATAAATCAAACTATGAGCTTCTGTCATCAGCTTCTGTCGAATCTCTCCATTTGGAACGTAAAGACGATCACCATATCGTAATGTTCCATCCTCATGAATGCGCAATACTGTATGCTCTCCGGCCTCTGTCCTTTCCTTCAGTCTCTTGAATCTGGCGTCTGTAGGCAAAGCTGCCTTAATCCTCTCTACTAATGATGATTGTACTTGCAAGTCAGCTAGTGTCCCATTTGCTCCGGGTAATATTACTTCAATGCCAAGCTCTTGCAAGTCCTCCAATAGTTCCCTCTGTGCTGTCAAGAAGTAAGCTGCTGGTTTCCGGCTCAACACATCTGCTACCACGTTAGCCTTGCCTGGATGATAATGTAGCTCTATCTCAAAATCTTTCATCAACTCAAGCCATCGACGTTGTCTCATATTTAACTCCTTCTGCGTGAAGACGTACTTGAGGCTTTTGTGGTCTGTATAGATCTCCACTCGTTCCCCATAAGTAATGTCTCCATAGCTTCAGAGCAAATACAACGGCTGCAAGTTCCAAGTCATGAGTCGGATAATTCTTCTCATGCACTCGTAACTGCCTAGATGCATATGCGATCACTTTGTCATGCTGCATCAATATGCATCCCAAGCCTTTCCTTGATGCGTCACTGTAGATCAGATAACCTCCTGATCTTGACGGAATAGTCAATACTGGTGCTGTAGTCAGTCGCTTCTTAAACTCTTCAAAGGCGGCTTGACACTCGTCGGTCCATATAAATTCTTGATCCTTACAAGTCAAACGAGTCATAGGTGCCGCTATCCTTGAGAAGTTTTCCATGAACCGTCGGTAATATCCCGCAAGTCCAAGGAAACTCCTCACCTCTGCTGCTGATTTAGGAACAAGCCATGTCTCAACTGCGGAGATCTTCTCTGGATCAACAGAAATACCATCTCCTGTTACAACATGCCCAAGAAATGAGACTCTGTCCAAGAAGAACTCACATTTACTGAGCTTTGCTCTCTCCTCAAAGTCTCTAGAATAATCCGCAGGTGCTTCTCATGCTCCTCGTGGCTCTTCGAATAGACAAGTATATCATCTATGAAGACGACCACGAACTGGTCCAAGTACTGGTGGAAGACTCGATTCATCAAGTCCATGAAGATCGCTGGAGCATTGGTCAATCCAATTGGCATGACCAAAAACTCGTAGTGCCCATATCTTGTTCTGAATACGGTCTTCGGAATGTCCTACTTCCGTACCTTCACCTGGTGATATCCCGATCTCAGATCTATTTTTGAGAACAACTTGGCTCCACTGAGTTGATCAAATAAGTCATCAATGCATGGCAATGGATATTTGTTCTTCACAGTCACTGCATTCAAGGCTCTGTAGTCAATGCACATACGCACTGACCCATCCTTCTTTGGTACAAACAACACTGGTGCTCCCCAAGGTGATGCACTTGGTCGGATAAAACCTTTCTCCTCTAGTTCTTTCAACTGTGCTTTCAGCTCATCCATTTCCTTCTTCGCTAGTCTGTAAATATGTGATGCTATAGGTGCTGCTCCTGGTGCTAATTCAATTGAAAACTCTACGTCTCTGTCTGGGGGTAGTCCTGGCAATTCCTCTGGAAAGACGTCTAAAAATTCTGAAATAATAGGATGATAGACAACATCGTCCATTGCAAGTTGAATACCATCCATGGCTTCTGTGGATCCTCTTGCAAACTCAAGTTCAGGTTGGCCTGGTACCTTAAAAAGAATGCTTCCTCGAAAATAATCGAAGAAAACGTGGTACTTGCTTAGCCAGTCCATTCCAAGCACAATGTCAAAAGATGACATAGGAAGGACTAAGAGTTGGGCGTTCATCTCTCTGCCACATATCACTATAGGACACGATCTACAAACTCGGCTAACTGGTATAACTCCTCATCTGGTAAGAATTCTAACACAACTAGATAAAGGTGTAGAAGCAATATTGTGTTTGGCAATAAAACTAGATGATATGAATGAGTGGGTGGCTCCCGTATCAAATAATGTCACAGCCAGAAAAGTAAAAGCAAGAGTAATACCTGCTATAACATCCACCTCATGATCCATGTCATCTACCTCCAATACAAAAGCTCGCCCGTTCCTCTGCGGCTGTCCATGTCGGGCCCTCATATACTGCTCCTCCTGGGTGGGTAGCGGTGATCCTCTCTGAAATCCTCCTGCTGCTAGGGGTCGAGGTGCTCCCGGTCCAGTCATCTGCTGAGTTGGCTTCGGTGTTGGAAGCGCTAGTCTCTGTGCTGGCGGTGGTAGTGTCAATGTCTGCTGTTTTGGACAGTCTCTTGCCAAATGATGTCCGGAACCACATCGTAAACACTATCCCAAGCGGCCTCGACAATCTCTCAAAATATGTCTGATTTTCCTACAATAATTACATTGGGATTTCACCGGAATCTGGTACGGTCCGGCTCAGTGTTGCTGATGCTGCTGTGCCAAGGGACGTCTGATAGGTCCTCCCTGTTGTGTCCTTGTCGGTCCCTGCTGTGTCCTTGCCGATCCTTGTTGTGTCCTCAGCTGACCTCCCTTTCCTCTGTTGATAGTTTCTTGCAATCTGGCTTCTGTCAGTAGTTCAGCATAAGAGACTCGGGACTGCGAGCTTGTATAATGTTGTAGCTCCAGGGTCAGTCCTCGATAAAACCTCTTAGCCTTGGCCAAGTCATCTGGTATCAGGGCATCGCCATATTTGCTGAGTTGACTAAACTCGGCATCATACTCGTCTACTGTTCGGTTCCCCTGCTCCAAGTGAAGAAACTGATCGTATAGTGCATCTCTGACGGTGTCCGGAAAGTACTTCCTCTCGAAGCACTCCAAAAACTTCTCCCAAGTCTGGTATGTACCCAACTGGCACTCCATGGATTCCCACCAGTGATGAGCATTACCATCTAGAAGCGTCGGTACACCCGTCATCCATAGGTCCGTAGGTAACAACGATGCCTCCAGTAGCTTCTGTGTGTGAGTGATCTAGTTGGTAGTCTCCTCAGGGCTCTCAGTGCCCTTGTACGGCCTCGGACCCATCTGAATAAAGTCCTTTACTGATCCCACTCTAGCTCGAGGGACTGGAGCTAGTGCTTGGGCTGGTACAGTAGCCTGTGCAGCCATCCTCTCAAGTGCTGCCAAAAATTCTTGCCTCTGCTCGGTTGCCTGCTGCCTCTGTTCCTGTATCATTATCTGGAAGAATTGGAATAACTGCGCTTGGCCATCTTGTGGTACTGGAAAAGCTGGAAGGTTCCCAATAGGTGAAGCGGGAAGATCAGATAGAATTGGAGTGTGAGTCTGTCCATCTGGCCTTGGAAGCCTAGGAATCATTGGGGTCCCTCCTTGAGTCTGACCATTGACTCCAGAAGTTGTATCACCATCGGCGATAGTACATTCATTTTGCATATCCATCTCTCTGTAGGTGATGTACGAAACGATTAGAAGAAGTACATGAATCAAACAAGATACAAGTATTAAATAGGAAGGATGAGTTTCAGTCAAACGTGGATGAGATCCTTATACTCTATTCCTATACGCAGGCTTGTTCGGTACAATGACGTAACCGAGATAATATATTCGGGACCTGCATGGGCCACCACCAAAAACATGTCACGCCCCAGTCCTAAAATACGTAGGACTAGAAATACGTAATACGCCAGCCGTATGTATACGAACTCCAATATATGGAAACCATATACACACGTACGATATACGTGAATATCTAATCCACAGAGGTAATATACTGTCACAACAAGTCATACGCAATCTATATCTCATCCACAGCAATAAATAATAGATAAATGGAAATCAATAACTGAATATCAATAAGCAGTCTCAAAGTATGATAGTCGGGTGGAAACAAATCCACTACAAATCGACTATAATAAACTACTAAAGAGAGAAGAGAATAAACTCTAATATAAGAATAAATGTCTTGAAAAAGAATAGCAACTAGAATCTCTAAACAGCTGCAACGAATCACATATAATCCGAAGGTAAGACCTACTCAGTCTGATAGGTAGCGTCAAGTCCAGGTCCATACTCCTGGGGTACTCCGGCTCATCTATGCCTGCAAAGGGACCAGGTCCTCAAAGGGACGTAACAAGATACATATAAACATGCCAATAAAGTACTGAAATATAACATCCATTGGGGTCGCCTAACCATCTATGTTAATGCAGTTTGAGAACAACTTTCCACCAAGTGGGCTATCTAGCTGAAAACTGGGATTGGCATGAATCTCTCGGAGAATCAGGGGCCTCAAAGCATGTCGTCTTTTGAACGACAGAGGCCGCCAAGTAGTATAGGGGTTATCACCGCCAGTAGCTCCAATGGAGCTTCCGGGTTACAGAAGGAAAAAGTATAAAGGAGCCCAAATGTCTTACTTGTTGTTCTCCCCACCCAATGCTCTAAGCATGTCATGTCCATGACACGATAATACCTCTAATAACTGCCAGGTCTACTAGCATGCAAAGTTTCTATTGGCAGTTATCCCTATCCGTCGCACGACCTATACGTACTAGTGGCCAGCCGAGTACGCAAGTTCGTGTCCTACATGTGACTCACACTCATATAAGAATAGTGTCATGGCTAATGAAACATAAATGCCTCATGAAGATGGGATAGTCTCATAAAGTAGGTCCAATGCATATACATAAATAAAAACATAGTACGACGACACCGTCGTTGCTCCCAAGTTTTCTTGGACGCGCAATTTATATAGCAGTTAAAATAAATAAACTAAAATAAGCAGAAATAAACATGCATGCCTCATATGGAATGTAAATACAGTACAATGGCAAGGTATACTTGTCTGGCAAGAATTTGTAAAGCATACGCGTCCAAATGTCAAGGACACGAAATCTGGAACTAAGGCCTCCGAACAAACGTCTCCGGATGCTGAGATAAACATCACCAACGTTTCCGGAATGAGAAAAATAGCTAAAAAGTACTTCCCTTTCGTCCAATTTGGACACAGGGGCAAAACGGTAATTTCGGATAAAAGTGGGGTCCACGTGTGGCCCACTTTGCACCAAAAATGTGTCAAGGGTAACAGTCTCTAAATGGGACAAATTATAGATCAAACAAACTCTAGATGTCAATACGAATCCAACGGTATGTCCAAATGTGGATTCCGATGGGCCGAACACAATTTCGCCCAAAAAGTCAACTATGGGGCCCGCCAATTGGCGACTTGGTCAACTGTCTTAAAATTGTGTGAAAATTGGGTCACAGGACCAGCGCATTACCACGAGTCTAGTGGCATAAGTTTCGTCGCAATCTGACGAGCGTGCACAAAATGTGCGCGACTTTCGCAGATGTCGCGATACGGGATTTGTCCGCAGATACGAGCTAATTCCGGCACGCACACGCTTCCGAATCAATTTTCACGAACTCTCACATGTCCGGTTACGCTGCGCGCACTGTTCGGTACACTTGGTACACGGCGGAGCGGTCCCGTTTGGCGGGGCTCGCTCCGTTTCACAACTTTTGAAAATCTGGAAAAGTGTGTTCGCGGGGTTTTCCAACAAATTTAATCCTGTCTACAGCAGTTAATAATCTAGGATTATTTAACAGAAATTAAACTAGGTCAAATGGTCTACTCATACCAAAAATAATCATCAAATTCGGATCCCTGTGGTGGGAGATACGAATCCGGGAACATGGGTGATCACTGTAGTTTTCTGCGATCCCAGAAATTGGTCTATTTCTGCCAATTTGGCGCTGTTTTCGCCTATGGTTACGCGTTATTAGAGGTCTACTATCACACAGATATGGAAGAGGGTTAAGGGGTGAGCATACCGGTGAAGATGGGGTGGCGTTTGGTTGAGTGAGGCGGCGAGAAACAACTTTGGAACACAGGTACCTCGCTGCGGAAATCTGTAGTGCACGGGGTGCGTGGGGTCGCGATCGTCGGGGTCGGTTTGGACGGCCTGGCGGGGTTCTTCAGCTGCGGTGGTGGGGCTCTCTAGGTCTAGATGGGAAGAGGAAGGGTTTGGATGATCTAGGTTTAGGGTTTGGGATGAAATAAGTGAATATATATATGAATATAAGAGAGAAGAGGGGTCGGGATTCACGATTGTGTACGCGGGCTAAGGGGTATTTGGGCTTGCTGTGCAATTAGGGGGCGGGTTGCTTGGGATGTAGTAGTCTGCTAATTTGCTAAGGGGTTTGGCTTATTTGTTCCAGTGGATGACTACTTTTGGTTTGGGTAGTTAATAGTTTAGTTAGTAATGGAAAAAAAGGAATAGTTAATGTTTTTTTTTTCTAATCTTTCTCTTTTATATTTTCTTTTAAATATATATATATATATATATATATATATATATATATATATATACTCATAGAAAAATTCTAGATTTACACTAATACATACCATTAAGCTAGCAACTGCCCAAAGGGTCTCCTACATGAAATAAATTCGGAAAAATTTCTAATGGTCCCATAAATCCCCTAAGTGCACGAACACCTAAAATAAAAATTAATAAAAATATATTTATTCTAATTAGCCACTAATTACTACCATTTAATTATTAATTAATAATTAAAAAGAATATATACGATTTCTAGGAATATGGGTTTTACACATGTAATGGTCTGGCTGCACCGACGTGAGGTGTGGGTGAGCTATGATGCATATAAAGTTTGGATATGATCACATAAGCTACTAATATTTCCCCGTTTTTCCCCGCTAGCACGATGGAATCCAAATTATGACTCCTCATGACATGTCTCGATAATGCCAACTCGTGTAAATAACAGTGTCAGAGTCATGTACGCTATACAATAAGAATTATAGAGATAATCAATATAATGGAAACTGTCAGAGAATGTACTCACCTGTGCACCTTAGCTGGCAATATCAATGTCCTGTTTCCAAAGTATCGTCTGAATGATCCAACAGTCCTATAGACATATCATATAACACAATACTGCATCAGACATTACTCTAACACACAATCAACACAATGATCTCAGAGACTACGCTAGGGGGTCATGTCTGTAGTTGCTGTGCATAACAAACAGTCGATGATACGGGTCTTGCCAGTACGTCGGTGTACATATGGCAGTCTGCTAACATGTTATCTGGTCACAGGTCAATGCAACTACGGGGTATCCGTGGTCGCATTCAAGTCATCTAGTACATATAATACGTAGTACATAATATTATCTAGCAATAACATTAACTCTAATTAATTGCAACTTATAATAGATATAGGTATATATATATATATACTTACAATAAACATATACACCAAATAAAATACATATACAATGCATATACATATGTGTATATATATACTAATTGAGTTCATACTATATATATATATATATATATATATATATATATATATATATATATATATATATATATATATATATATATATATATACCTTCAACATATACTAATACGTATAACAATACGTACATACCAATTATATACCAATCCTATCATATACTAAATATACCATGGCATACATACGTATGCAATACGATGAAGATCTACGCGTATGCGTGTACGTGTATATGCACGCAAGGGGAAATCGAACCTGGGTACGTGGGACAAGACGTGCGCATCGAGGTCGTCATGGGGTGCTGGTGTCGGTTGGCAGCAGTTCAGTGGCTCCGGGCTTCTCCGGTTCAACGGTCGTCGACGGTACAGCGAGTCCGGGCGACGTGTACAGCGGGGATGGCGAGGTCTGGGTTGTGCATGCGAGTTCTGGCTGGTCGAGTTGCTGGTTTCAGTGCTCCGGTGAAGGACGAGACGGGTGAGGGTCGAAGTTCGACGGTCTTCAGTTCAGCGGGTTCGTCGAAGTCGGGTTGCTGTCGAGAGCAGCGGGTCGTCGGGCTTCAGCATCGGTCCAGGCGGTTGTCAGTTGCGCCGTTTTGGCGTCATGGAGGGGATGAAGTCTGTCGGGGATGGGAACAGTCGAGATGGATGGTGGTGGCGACCGGCGGGGTCGCGCATTGTCTGGGCGGAGGAGATCGGTGAGTCGGTAGGGTTGTCGTGTGGAGTAGGGGATGAAGTGCTGCTACAGGCGGTCGGCTCCGATCGAGGGGGCTTGGTCGACGGCGTTCAGCGGTTGTAGGTCGGGGTTGTCGTCGGTAGGGAGATGGCCGACGGGTTGATGGGAATAAGGAAATCGGATAAATATGGGTTTTAGGTTTTAAGGAAAAGAAGAGAAAAATAAAGGAAATGAGTATTTATATGCAATGGGTTTGGGTTGACCTAGGAATAGGCTTGGTCAAAACCCTCTTGGGATTGGGCCTTGCCATGGATATTTCAATGGCTAGGATTTAAATGGAATTAAAATGGAAGGCTAGGATGCATTGGTTCACAGTTTTGAGGTCATGGCTCAAGGAGGTTGATGCTAATTTACACACTCCCAAAAATTATGGAAAAATACACATGAAGGAGAATTAGATTTATTAACGTGTTGAGTCCAACGGGATGGACACCTTAATGCCTTATGCACAATAAGTGCCCAAAAATTAGAAAATTACACGAAGTAAGATTTATGGTTTATTTAATTAAAAAAGATGTAATTGGTGTTCTAAAATTAATTAGAAGTACAAGGGTCTGAATTTAAGTAGGACACAAGCATCATGAATGAAGTAGACTCAGAATAGAATATTATCCTAATTTGGGTTGCTCAAAATAGGTCGAGGTCGTATCTCCAATTCGATTGGAACACACGAGGGTACAAAGTTAGATTTATAGGGAATTAATTGTAGTCGGTCGCGATGAATGCTGTGTGCTAAAATAAAGCACAACAAGACATGGTTATGAGTCTTACAAAGATCAAAGTAACAGTTTGGAACGTCTAGGACAAGGGTGTGAAATCAGTTGGAAGACAATGGCTAGTGTAGTGCTCTAATTATCGAAGCAACGATAAAGTGCAGCAATCAAATAAAAATTACAGCAATTTAAATATAATTAATTATGATGCAAATCATTTACTCATTAATTCTGAAAAGATGAAAATACCCCTAATCTGAAATATGGGGGTGACAAGTCTACCCTCCTTAAAAGAATTTCGTCCCTGAAATTAAAATAAACTAGCACAAGAACAAACAATCAAACAAGGAATTATACCTCAAGTTTCGAAGAGATACGGATACTGCTCGCATATTTCGTCCTCTCTCTCCCAGGTTGACTCTCCTGGAGAGTGATGTCTCCATGCAACACGGACCAAGAGAATAGTCTGGTTCCGCAATACCTTCTCTCTACGATCTAAGATCTCAATGGGTTGTTCAGGATAGCTGAGTGTCGGTCCAACTTCGATCTCCGAGTGATCTAGTACGTGACTAGGATCTGCCACATACCTTCTCAGCTGCGACAAGTGGAACACGTCATTCACTCCATCTAGAGCAGGCGGCAAGTCAAGTCTATAGGCCACTGCACCGACCCTTGCAAGAATACTGAAGGGCCCGATGTATCATGGACTAAGCTTTCCGCCTCTACCAAAATGAATCGTGCCCCGTGTCGGAGAAATCCATAGGAATACCAAATCGCCAACCTAGAACGAATAATCTTAATATACAATCTAAAACAAAACAATCACAAACCAAATAAAAATAAAACCTATACCTGAAACTCTAGGGGTCTACTGTGGCTATCGGCCCAATGCCGCTGTCTGTCCTGCGCCACTCGCAGTCTGTCTCTGATAAGTTTTACCTTCTCTACTGCATCCATGACCATTTATGGTCCTAACAAAGCTCTCTCTCCAACATCATCCTAAGATAATGGTGTACGACATCTCCTTCCATATAATGCCTCAAATGGTGATATCTCAATGCTGGCCTGGTAGCTGTTGTTTTAAGCAAACTCTACTAGGTGCAGATGATCCTCCCAAGAACCTCCGAGATCCAAAACGCAAGTGCTTAGCATATCTTCAAGAGTCTGAATAGTCCTTTCAGACTGTCCGTCTGTCTGGGGGTGATACGCGGTACTGAACTTGAGCTGAGTGCCCAAGCTAGCCTACAAACTCCTCCAGAAATGGTAAGTTAAATGACTATCCCGATCTGAGACAATACTCACAGAAACTCCATGTAATCTGACAATCTACTGTACATATATCTCTGTTAATGTACCCACTTTGAATGGTAGAAAGTGGGCTGATTTGGTCAACCTATCCACGATGACCCAAATCGCGATCTTTCCTCCTGGAGAATATGGAAGTCCTGAAATGAAATCCATAGTCACATGCTCCCACTTCCATTCTGGAATGGGTAAAGGTTGAAGAAATCCTCCTGGCCTCTGTCGATCTGCTTTTACCTGCTGGCACATTATACATCGGGATACAAAGTGTGCTACCTCGCACTTCATACCATACCACCATACATGTTCCCTCAAATCTTGATATATCTTGTTGGCTCCGGGATGCATCGAGTACTGAGAGCGATGTGCTTCTCGCAAAACTTCTTCATGCAGCTCTCCACTTGGCACACACATCCTCGTGCCATGCCGTAAGGATCCATCATCCGCAATAATGAAGTCGTCTGTCTATCCTGTCCGAACTTGTGCTCTAATATTTCTTAGAGTCTCATCATCATACTGAGCAGCTATAATTCTGTCCATCAGCTCCGATTGTATCTGCAATTCCCACATCTAAATCTCAACTCCTGGAACTAGTACTTCAATTCCCAAGCTATCAAGATCAGCTAATAAATGTCTATCTGAAGTCAAGCACATAGCCATCGGATACCTGCTCAAGGCATCGGCGACTACGTTAGCCTTTCCTGGATGGTACTGTAATGAGATATCAAAGTCTTTCATCAACTCTAACCACCTTCTCTATCTCATGTTCAGCTCCTTCTGTGTAAATACGTACTTCAAGCTCTTGTGGTCCGTGAAGATCTCCACACGCTCTCCGTACAGATAGTATTTCCACAGATTTAGGGCGAAGATAACTGCTGCTAACTCCAAATCGTGAGTGGGGTAGTTCTTTTCATGAGGGCATAATTGTCTTGAAGAATAGGCAATTACTTTCCCGTGTTGTCGAATAACGCATCCCAAACCTTTTCCTAAAGTATCACTGTAGATAGTGAATCCACCTATCCCTGATGGCAATGTTAAAACTGGTGCTGTCGTTAATCTCTTCTTCAGCTCATCAAATGCGGCTTGATATTCTTCTGTCCAGACAAAATCCACATCTTTCTTGGTCAGCCTAGTCATTGGTTCTGCAATCTTGGAGAAGTCTTGTACAAATCTTCTGTAGTATCCTGCTAGTCCGAGAAAACTCCTGATCTCAGCTATCGAACTGGGGGTAGCCCATGACTCCACTGCTTCGACCTTCTTTGGGTTAACTAAAATTCTGTTACCTGTCACCATGTGTCCAAAAAATTCAACCTTGTCAAGGAAAAACTTACACTTGGAAAGCTTCCCACACAACTTCTCTCTCCTGAGAGTCTCTAAGACCATCCTTAGGTGCTCTTCATGCTCTTCTGGGATCTTCGAATATATTAGAATATCGTCAATAAACACCACTACGAACTTGTCAAGGTACTGATGGAATACCTTGTTTATCAAGTTCATGAATACTGCGGGTGCATTGGTTAAACTAAATAACATTACTGTGAATTCAAACTGGCCATATCTGGTTCGAAAGGCTGTCTTCGGTATGTCTTCCTTCTTTACCTTCACCTGGTAATAGCCTGACCTCAAGTCTATCTTTGAAAACACCTTTGCTCCGCTCAATTGATCAAAAAAATCATCTATCCTCGGCAGCGGATATTTGTTCTTGATAGTTTTATTCATAGCTCTATAATCGATACACATGCGTACCTTTCCATCCTTCTTCGGTAAGAATAATACCGGTGCTCCCCATGGCGATAAACTAGATCTAATAAAACCTTTGTCTTGCAGCTCATCAACTTGCTTTTTCAGTTCTACCAACTCGTTGTTGTTGACCCTATAGACATGTTGCAAAATAGGCTACGCTCCTGGTATCAAGTCTATAAAGAATTTAACATCTCTGTCTGGCGGCAAACCTGGCAACTCCTCTGGAAATACATACAGGAACTCCACTATCAGTGGATGTGGTAACTCCTCTTCTTCCATCCTGGCTCCGCAAAAAGTGCCTCTGCTCCGCTCTTCTGCTCCCCTGGCGATCTCAAACTCTGGCTCTCCTGGTGGTCGAAATACTACTCTACCTCCGTGACAATCTATAGAAGCATGGTATTTACTCATCCAGTATATTCCGAGTACAATATCGTATATTGGGAGTGGCATGACAAGTAAACTCATGCTCAATTCTCGGCCTTCCAATGACACTCTTCGATCCTTGCAATAATCATGGACTAGGATAATGCCTCCTCTTGTCGTGATCTTGCAAGTCCTATCTAATGGTTCCATTTTTAAACGATGCTTAAGGGCATAAGATACAGATACAAAACTATGGGAAGTGCCAGAATCAAATAATGCAAGTGCTGGAACAGAATCGAGTAAAACTGAACCTGAAATCACGTCTCCAGCTGGATCGGCCTCCTTAGTAGTCATGGCATAAGCTCGTCCCTATGGTGCTCCTCTCTGCTGCTGCTGGTGCTGAGCAAACCTCTGCTGCTGTGGTGGAAGTGGAGGTCCTCTCTACTGGCCTCCTGGTATAATAGGTGCTCTAGCTGGTCCTCTCTGAGTTGCTACTCCCCCTGGAATGCTATATGTGAAAGCTAGAATCATGACTAGAACATAAGGAATGCTATATCAATATACTAGAGATACATGTCAAGAATATCTAACTAAGTGTGTGAAACATCAGCATATCATGTGATCGACTTAGGACTGATCATGCTTGCTATGTATGACTAGCTATGATTCATGTAAGGTCAGGCTAACCATCCGGATAGCTATGATGCAAGCAATAGTCAGGCTAGTCATACATAACAGGCTATGAGGCATGTAATGGTCAGGCTGTACCGACGTGAGGTGTGGGTGAGATATGATGCATGTAAAGTTTGGATATAATCACATAAGCTACTAATATTTCCCCGTTTTCCCCAGCTAGCACGATGGATTCCAAATCATGACTCCTCGTGACAGGTCTCGATAATGCCAACTCATGTAAATAACAGTGTCAGAGTCATGTACGCTATACAACAATAATTATAGAGATAATCAAAATAATAGAAACATTCAGAGAATATACTCGCCTGTGGTCCTTAGCTGGCAATACCAATATCCTAGTTCCAAAGTATCGTCTGATTGATCCAACAGTCCTATAGACATATCATATAACACAATACTGCATCAGACATTACTCTAACACCCAATCAACACAATGATCTCAGAGACTACGCTAGGGGGGTCATGTCTGTAGTTGCTGTGCATAACAGACAGTCGATGATACGGGTCTTGCAAGTACGTCGATGTACATATGGCAGTCTGCTAACATGTTATCTGGTCATAGGTCAATGTAACTATGGGGTATCTGTGGTCGTATTCAAGTCATCTAGTACATATAATACGTAGTACATAATATTATCTAGCAATAACATTAACTCTAATTAATTGCAACTTATAATAGATATAGGTATATATATATATACTTACAATATACATATACACCAAATTAAATACATATACAATGCATATACATATATATATATATATATATATATATATATATATATATATATATATATATATACTAATTGAGTTCATACTATATATATATATATATATATATACATATATATATCAATATACCTTCAACATATACTAATATGTATGCTAATATGTACATACTAATCATATACCAATCCCATCATATACTAAATACACCATGGCTACACACGTATGCAATACGATGAAGATCTATGCGTATGCGTGTACGTGTATATACACACGAGGGGAAATCGAACCTGGGTACGTGGGACAAGACGTGCGCGTCGAGGTCGTCGTGGGGTGCTGGTGTCGGTTGGCAGCAGGTCAGTGGCTCCTGGCTTCTCCGGTTCAGCGGTCGTCGACGGTACAGCGAGTCCGGGCGACGTGTACAGCGGGGATGGCGAGGTCCGGGCTTTGAGGGCGAGTTTTGGCCGGTCGAGTTGCTGGTTTCAGTGCTCCGGCGAAGGACGAGACGGGTGAGGGTCGAAGTCTGGCGGTCTTCAGTTCAATGGTTCGTCAAAGTCGGGTTGCTGTCGAGAGCAGCGGGTCATCGGGCTTCAGCAGCGGTGCAGGCGGTTGTCGGTTGCGCCGTTCCGGCGTTGTGGAGGGGATGAAGTCTGTCGGGGATGGGAATAGTCGAGATGGATGGTGGTGGCGACCGGCAGGGTCGCGCGTTGTTTGGGCGGACGAGATCAGTGAGTCGGTAGGGTTATCGTGTGGAGGATGTAACACCCCGTTCCGCTCAAGCGGACTGCCGTTGCAAACGACAAAATTGCAGCTGTCCCGACCCGCCTTGCCTCAAAAGAGAAGCAAAAGATATCCAGACTTGTCCCTACAGGAATCAGCTTAGGCTTTCAGAGGCTCGTCCGACGTATCGCTCTACCGAGGCGAATCATCGCTAAGGTGGGTGGCTACGGTGAACTTGTCTTTGCTTAGCCAGCACACATAAAATTTGGAATATTCATGCTAGTCGCTAGGTGATTCACCCCCTGCATGCTAATAAATCCAACGCACCTAGCTAAGGGAATAATCCTAACTTGTATTGCTATGCTAGAACATGGAAAATGAAATACTGCTTATATATGTTCAGACCCTTGCATGCTAAGTCCCTAACAGTTTCATCTCGGCTTACCTTCGGGCCCGAGCAAATGTGCTGCTTATGTCCCTTAGAAACGCATGCTTGTCTGCTTGAATGTTACCTTGTTTTTATACAAACTCCGGAAGACTACTAAGTAGTCCTTCCGTGCCCGATTGATCTTGGCAAGTTATTCACTGTACAGAAATCAAGATCCAAGTATCTCGTGTACTCGTGTACTCGTGTTCCAGTGCACTCGTGTTCTTGTGCACTCGTGTTCTCGTGTATCTCGTGATAATTGAAAGACCCAAAAGAAAGTGCATGTCGTGGACAACTCGGAAATGAGGTATAGTTCCACGGACGGTAACCGGGGCACTGGGGCCGATCCGATCTGGATGGAACTTCGCGTGTGGTCCCTCGTGTTCGGGCGAGTGGTTTGCAGCATATCGTGTACTTTTGTTGCATTCCACTTTCCCGGGACCACATCACGTGTGTAGCCCATCGTGTACGGGCAAGATGGTTTGTAGCGCATCGTGTACTTTATTGTATTCCATCTTAGCTTGGACTACTTTATGTGCAATCCATCGTGTACGGGCGAGATGGTTCGTAGCGCATCGTGTGCTCTCGTTGCGTTCCACTCTCGTCTAGGATTAGTCCTTTATGGCCTTGCCAGCGACTCATGTTCATATAGATAAGTCATCCTCGCTTAGCGGCTATCCGCGTGCGAGTCATTGCATCGCATCAAAGAACAACTGAGCACACCGAATACTGTCCCGTTCAACGACCCTCGTGTTTGCATATGCTATGCCCCTGAATGTTTATACTTGCCATGCTTGAATTAACAATGTTTGCCTTGGACAGGGAAGGAGATGGTAAGTTGGTAATTCTCGCCGTGTTTCCTCTCATGTTGCACGGCGCACTGCCCGACACGTTAGGCTATTCAATATTTGCATGAAACTGATCCTAAGGCAACTAGAAAGACAACTTAATAGTTGGTGCACGGAACTTATATTACGTGTTTGGATTTATTAAGCGGGCGAGTAGCTTCGCCACCAGTGCATTCAATGTACTGATAATCTATCAGTTTGTATGCAGGGTGCGGGAGAACCTCGTTCGGTGCGGATGCCTCCAACGTGCGTGCTTAGGCGTGAAGATCACTCCGAAGCAATGGTGTATCCGGATCAGAAGCACATATACAAGATATAAGGTTGGAACATAGCCCGAACTCGTCTGAATATTGCCTGTACTCCACAGTTGTAGCCACTTGGCACGCTTTATGTTTTAGAGAGAGAGGCTTGAGCGACTTGTAATCTCGGCTATACGCCGTCTGTAACACATGTTCATATCAATAAAAGAGCTTGCTTTACTTCAACTTGTGTTTCAATGCTTCCGCTATATTTGTCGACTCAGTGAACCTGTTATCGATCGCCTATGCGTTCATGACTCCGCTGCACTCGAACAATCTGTGCGACTCTGTGGCTTAGAATTCTTACCGCCAGCCAATGAATTACGGCCTTGCACGGGCGCGGTTCACGCTCGTGCAGCATCACGCCCGGATGGGTTAAGCGATCGTTTCGCGGGAGCGCTGGCGAGGGTGATTTTCGCCTAGCGGGAACGGCCGATTGCCTGCGGGAGATCGGGGCGTGACATATTGGTATCAGAGCCTGGCTTCTACGCCTTTGGACTTCGATTCGATATCTCTGTTTCGAAAGCTCGTTCGTGGGTTATGTGCACGCTCTCTCTCAATGCCTCGATGGGATGTTCCAACAATAAGTCTAAATACTTTCAAAATACATTTTGAATGATATGATTGCTTGTCTGGTTGTATGCTGCGAGTGGCCTTTGTGCCAACCTGTGTGAACCCTTGAGAATATCGCTAGTAGCTTGTCCAATTTTCACTAACTCTAAGTTTGGTTGAATGCATCTATTCGAGGGACGCCTTAAACTAGTGCACCATCCAAGACTTAAGAAAAGGTGGAACTCGAGTGCTGAGACTTCGCTATCACTGAGCTGGTTGACGTGTTCACGCTAGAGGGGCCCTTCGAAAGTGCGCATGATCCAGTCTAAGCGATATGCTGATTTCGACGCTTGTGCAAGTGAATATCCAAATGAACAAGTACAACGACTTGTTTAGGATTGCCTCAACCCTAGATTACTGCTTGTCCTCAGAAAGTCTCGAGGACGAGACTTTTTCTGAGTTAGGTAGGATGTAACACCCCGTTCCGCTCAAGCGGACTGCCGTTGCAAACGGCAAAAGTGCAGTTGTCCCGACCCGCCTTGCCTCAAAAGAGAAGCAAAAGATATCCAGACTTGTCCCTACAGGAATCAGCTTAGGCTTTCAGAGGCTCGTCCGACGTATCGCTCTACCGAGGCGAATCATTGCTAAGGTGGGTGGCTACGGTGAACTTGTCTTTGCTTAGCCAGCACACATAAAATTTGGAATATTCATGCTAGTCGCTAGGTGATTCACCCCCTGCATGCTAATAAATCCAACGCACCTAGCTAAGAGAATAATCCTAACTTGTATTGCTATGCTAGAACATGGAAAATGAAATACTGCTTATATATGTTCAGACCCTTGCATGCTAAGTCCCTAACGGTTTCATCTCGGCTTACCTTCGGGCCCGAGCAAATGTGCTGCTTATGTCCCTTAGAAACGCATGCTTGTCTTCTTGAATGTTACCTTGTTTTCATACAAACCCCGGAAGACTACTAAGTAGTCGTTCCGTGCCCGATTGATCTTGGCAAGTTATTCACTGTACAGAAATCAAGATCCAAGTATCTCGTGTACTCATGTACTCGTGTTCCAGTGCACTCGTGTTCTCGTGTTCTTGTGCACTCGTGTTCTCGTGTATCTCGTGATAATTGAAAGACCCAAAAGAAAGTGCATATCGTGGACAAATCGGAAATGAGGTATAGTTCCATGGACGGTCACCGGGGTACTGGGGCCGATCCGATCCGGATGGAACTTCGCGTGTGGTCCCTCGTGCTCGGACGAGTGGTTTGTAGCACATCGTGTACTTTCGTTGCATTCCACTTTCCCGGGACCACATCACGTGTGTAGTCCATCGTGTACGGGCAAGATGGTTTGTAGCGCATCGTGTACTTTGTTGCATTCCATCTTGGCTTGGACTACTTCATGTGCAATCCATCGTGTACGGGCGAGATAGTTCGTAGCGCATCGTGTGCTCTCGTTGCGTTCCACTCTCGTCTGGGATTAGTCCTTTATGGCCTTGCCAGCGACTCATGTTCATATAGATAAGTCATCCTCGCTTAGCGGCTATCCGTGTGCGAGTCATTGCATCACATCAAAGAACAACTGAGCACACCGAATACTGTCCCGTTCAACGACCCTCGTGTTTGCATATGCTATGCCCCTGAATGTTTATACTTGCCGTGCTTGAATTAACAATGTTTGCCTCAATGTTTGCCTTGGACAGGGAAGGAGATGGTAAGTTGGTAAGTCTCGCCGTGTTTCCTCTCATGTTGCACGGCGCACTTCCCGACACGTTATGCTATTCAATATTTGCATTAAACTGATCCTAAGGCAACTAGAAAGACAACTTAATAGTTGGTGCACAGAACTTATATTACATGTTTGGATTTGTCAAGCGGGCGAGTAGCTTCCCCACCAGTGCATTCAATGTACTAATAATCCATCAGTTTGTATGCAGGGTGCGGGAGAAACTCGTTCGGTGCGGATGCCTCCAACGTGCGTGCTTAGGCGTGAGGATCACTCCGAAGCAACGGTGCGTCCGGATCAGAAGCACATATACAAGATATAATGTTGGAACATAGCCCGAACTCGTCTGAACATCGCCTGTACTCCACAGTTGTAGCCACTTGGCATGCTTTATGTTTTAGAGAGAGAGGCTTGAGCGACTTGTAATCTCGGCTATACGCCGTCTGTAACACATGTTCATATCAATAAAAGAGCTTGCTTTACTTTAACTTGTGTTTCAATGCTTCCGCTATATTTGTCGACTCAGTGAACCTGTTACCGATCGCCTATGCGTTCATGACTCCGCTGCACTCGGACAATCTGTGCGACTCTGTGGCTTAGAATTCTTACCGCCAGCCAATGAATCACGGCCTTGCACTGGCGCGGTTCATACTCGTACGGCATCACGCCCAGATGGGTTAAGCGATCGTTCCGCGGGAGTGCTGGCGAGGGTGATTCCCGCCTTACGGGAACGGCCGATTGCCTGCGGGAGATCGGGGTGTGACAGAGGAGGGGATGAAGTGCTGCTGCAGGTGGTCGGCTCCGGTCGAGGGGGGTTGGTCAACGGCGTTCAGCGGGTGTAGGTCGGGGTTGTCGTCGGCAGGGAGATGGCCGGCGGGTTGATGGGAACAAGAAAATCTGATGAATATGGGTTTTAGGTTTTAAGGAAAAGAAGAGAAAAATAAAGGAAAGGAGTATTTATATGCAATGGGTTTGGGTTGACCTAGGAATTGGCTTGGTCAAAACCCTCTTAGGATTGGGCCTTGCCATGGATATTTTAATGTCTAGGATTTAAATGGAATTAAAACGGAAGGCTAGGATGCATTGGTTCACGGTTTTGAGGTCATGGCTCAAGGAGGTTGATGTTAATTTACACACTCCCAAAAATTATAGAAAAATACACATGAAGGAGAATTGGGTTTATTCATGTGTCGAGTCCAACGGGATGGACACCTTAATGCCTTGTGCACAAAAGTGCCCAAAAATTGGAAAATTACACGAAGTGAGATTTATGGTTTATTAAATTAAAAAAGATGTAATTGGTGTTTTAAAATTAATTTGAAGTACAAGGGTCTGAATTTAAGTGGGACACAAGCATCATGAATGAAGTAGACTCAGAATAGATTATTACCCTAATTTAGGTTGCTCAAAATAGGTCGAGGTCGTATCTCCAATTCGATTGGAACACACGAGGGTACAAAGTTAGATTTATAGGGAATTAATTGTAGTCGGTCACGACGAATATTGTGCGACTAAAATGAAGCACAACAAGACATGGTTATGAGTCTTACAAAGATCAAAGTAACAGTTTGTCACGTATAGGACAAGGGTGTGAAATCAGTTGGAAGATAATGGCTAGTGTAGTGCTATAATTATCGAAGCAACGATAAAGTGCAGTAATCAACTAAAAATCACAGCAATTTAGATATAATTAATTATCATGCAAATTATTTACTCATTAATTCTGAAAAGACAAAAATACCCCTAATCTAAAATTTGGGGTGACACATATAATTAATGCACATGCGCACCGATCCATCCTTCTTCTGTACAAATAATATCGGGGTTCCCCACGGTGAAGAACTCGATCTAATAAACTCCTTATCCTATAATTTGTCCACCTGCTTCTTCAGCTCGACCAGCTATCTGTTGTTTACTCTATAGACATGTTGTAAAATTGGTTCTGCACCTGGCACCAAGTCTATAGAGAATTCAACATCTCGATCTGGTGGCAATCTTGGTAATTCCTCAGGAAACACATCCAAGAACTCTGCTATCAACGGATGCAACAACTCCTTGTCTTCCACTATAGCTCCACAAATAATGCCTTCTCCCTGCTCTGCAGCTTCTCTAGCAAACTTGAACTCTGGCTCTCCCGGCGGACCAAACAAAACTCTACCTTCTCTATAATCTATACTAGCACGGTGCCTACTCAACTAATCCATCCCGAGTATAATATCGTAGCTCGGAAGTGGCATTACAAGTAGACACACACTCAACTCCCGGCCTCCTAGAGTAACTCTCCGATCCTTGAAAATATCATTAACCAGGATAATGTCTTCCCAGGTTATGATCTTGCAAGTCCTAAGCAAAGACTCAGCTACCAAACTATGCTTAAGAGCAAAAAAAATAGATACAAAACTATGGGAAGCACCACTATTAAACAAAGCTAAAGCTGGAATGGAATCAAGACGAATAAAACCTGCGATGACATCTCCGGTGGGCTCGACCTCCTCGATGGTCATAGCAAACGCTCGTCCCTGACGTGCACCTCCCTGCTACTGAAGTTGGACATAATGCTGCTGCTATGTCGAAAGCGGTCCCCTCGGCTGTACTGTAGGTGGTCTCGTCTGTGCCTCGGAGCTGAAGCTGCTCCCTGAACTGCACGATAAGGACACTCTCTCAGCTGATGCCCTTCAGTACCACAATACAAACAAACTCCCAACCTCCTCCTGCAAACTTCCCAGATATGACCGGGCTTCTTGTAGTAGTGGCAGGAATCTTGCTGTAACTATCTCTGTTGTTGTGGTGTCTGGTGAAACGGTGCCCTAGCTGGAGTCTGGTGCTACTACGGTTGCTGGAAAGGCCTAGACTGGAAATAAGGATGTTTGGCAGATACTGTACTGCTGTTGGCCCCTAGAAAAGAATTACGGTCTCTCTTGGACTTCAAACTCAACTCCCGCTCAACCTTGCATGCCTCTGCAAGTATATCCGAGTATGTCTCATAAAAATACGGAATAAGGATCTTCACTTCCCAGTTTATACCCTCACAAAAATGAATAGCCCGAACCTCCGGCTCTCTCACCAAATACTCTGCAAATCAGCTTAACCTGTCAAACTCTACAGCGTACTCCTCCACAGACCTGCTCCCCTGAATGAGGCTCTTAAACTAGCTCCCAAAGTCTAGCCTGTCTGCCCGAGCGAAGAACTTCTTCTTGAAGAGGTCCTTGAATACCTCCCAAGACTGTCCCGTGTCAACAAGAATCGGCTCATTCCTGAACCAAGTACGGACAATGTCGAACAGTTGAAGTCCTACCGCCTCAATCTTCAGATCCTCAAAAAGACGGGACACCCTCATAAGACGCTCAATGTCCTCAAGCCAATCATCAGCATAGACGATGCCCTTCGTCCCCTTGAAGACCCTAGGCTCTAGTTTGTTGAAGTCCTGAATGTTGCCTGGCCGAAGCTGAGCAACCTGCTGCTGGACCAGAACTCCTCTCTCTACTACGGCACAAGCAAGCTGATGAGCACTCTCGATGCCCTACCATAAAACGTTAGTCTGCCTCTGATGTGCCTCAGACTGAGCCCTCTGTGCCTCGAGCATCTCACGAAATAGTGTAAACATCTGTTTTGCCTCTGCTGGCACGAAAGGTGGAGGTGGAAGCCCCTCAAATACAACTGGTACAGTCCTCTGACTAGGTGGTGGACCTCCGAAAGTAACTGACACTCCAATCACCGGAGAAGTGACTGGTGTAGGCCGTCGGGACATCGTAGACCTCTCAGAAGCTGCTCTCCCATGTTGCGATCTAGTCTTAGGCGGCATCCTGATACAAAACGAAAGAAAGAATCAATATGGCATATGATGTAAGACACTCAAGGAAAGGATAGTTTAAAGATCAAGTATCAATATCAAAGGAGAATAGTTGAATGAATCAAAAGAATTTTTCCTAGATGTGATTAAGTATTCTCAGCCTATAGCCTATACCTTATATCTTAAAATAGGCTCGTAATAGAACTCAAATAAGAGCACCACTACGAATCACACTAGTTGCGACCTCGAAGAGAAAGACCTGCATGGGCCACCACTAAAAATGTGTCATGATCCGCACCCGATGTAGGGATGCAAGTCGGAAACAACGCCCAACCTACGCCATAGAATCGACGGTAGAACGCTGTTTGGGTAATCTATCTAACAATATAATGAACCATCAATAATAACAATATACTCAATCACAGATCTAAGATGGAACGAGCACGAATATGGTAAAGAATAGAATAGTCACATACAACTCATGAGTCTAAAATAATAACATCAATCAGTCTGAAAGAATACTAAAAAATAGGCTGAAGACAAATCCAGTACAAAGGAATACTAAGAAGCTACTAATCCCGGGTCATTTGTCTCAGTTGGGATAAGTCCCTCCTGAGCCAGGGTCTCTGACTCTAAACCCACAACATCCTGAGGTCCATAATATGTAGGGTACCACTCCTCAGTGTTATCTGGGAAAAAATATATCCAGTCAGGAAAGGAGCAAAGTACATCTCTAACAGTAGTTCTAATCAATGATAAAAACTATGTAATAGTAAATAGATGTGAATATACAAGATGCACAATAGATACAAAGAGATATATACAATAAAAAATACTGGAATAAATACAATAATGAGCAATATGACAATGAAAAAGAATACTAATGACTAAGTGTGTGAGTAATAGCTTTAACATGTGATCAGCTTGGGAACTTGATACAAGATTTATGGCCTTGCTAATCATACATGCGGTGTATGATTAACACTATTCAAGAACAAGACATGATACAAGATGGATATGATCACACATCTACACTAAAATACTCCCCACCCTCGACTGGTATAGTAGATCCAACCATGGTATGCTATAGCACGGGATTCTCTAGGAAGGTAGCAAATCTCCCCTAGGATCAGTGTCTGTACATGTACAAGATAATCAATAAAACAAGACTTGCACAAGATACACCATATACCAAGGAATAACATCTTATGACGAGATCCGAATATACCAATCCGTGTAACCATCGTGTCAAGAAATATGGATATCTACACTAGATACAATGAACATAGAGCATATCATAAATGAGAAACTATCAGAGAATGTATTCGCCTGAAGTCCAATAAATAGTCTCACAGATGTCTGATATGGTGCATCGAAGACCTAGATATGGAATATAACATCAATACAAGATTTTAGAAGAAAATAAGTTAAACTAGTCAACTTCTAGGTCAACAAGCCATTCTAAGTCAAAAGTCAAACTAGGTCAACTCTAAGTCAAACTGGTCAAACTATGGTCAAACTGCCTATTTCTATGTTGTATAAGTCTATCTCAATGCTATTGGGTTCAAACACTAAGAATCTATGATATACAAACTAAAACTTAGGATACTAGAATACCGTATATCAGGATACGCAAAAAAGAGATATAAAATATTACACATACATATATCAAACAATATTAAATATAAAATATCCGAATTACAAATATTAAATGGATACCTTGGTTTCGAGCCAACTTGGTATCGCACAACTAAACCTCAATCTTGATACCCAAACCCAATACCTTGGCATTCCCCAAATACCTTGATACTTACCTTGGTATCTCAAGGTAATATCCAAAACCTTGTTTATACTAACTATCCATTAATAACTATATGCTACAACTAACTATTACAAATATAGTATACTAAAACCCAATTAACAATTAGGAATATATATACATATGTACATATATACTAATACCTTATATATATATATATATATATATATATATATATATATATATATATATATATATATATATATATATCCGCAGAACTGTCGCTAAAAGCCATCGCTGCCGTCGCTGAAACTACTGATATGGCTGCTGATACCGCTACTGTCATGACGGATTCCTGTTGCTGTTGCTAAAACTGCTGCCACTGCTGTCACCGAAAACTGCTGCTGTTACTGAGCTACTGTCGTTGCTATTGTTGCTGTTGTCGTTAATGCTGCTGCTGCTGCTGTCGCTATAGCCGCTGCTGTTGTTGCAATTACTAGTGCTGCTGTTGCTGAAAATTGTGGTTGCTGCAATTACTAGTGCTGTGGTTGCTATTGCTGCTGAAAATCGTTGTTGCAATTACTAGTGCTGCTGCTGTTATATAAATATGTATACACTCCTCTATATACATATATACATATTCCCAATAATACCTATAGTAGAACAACACATATATAGTAACATATACATATGTATATCCATAATATCACTAGTACGTACACCTATATATAATCATACACAATAACATATAAATATAAAACATAACATAACATAACATAACATAACATAACATAACATAACATAACATAACATATAAATAAATAAATAAATAAATAAATAAATAAATAAATAAATAAATAAATAAATAATATATATATATATATATATATATATATATATATATATATATATATATATATATATATACACTACTATATGACATAGCTATTACACATGTAAAAGAATAGCTACATATATACATAACACATAGATACATAGATATATGACACACTAACACACACACACAAACACACACACACACACACACACACACACACATATGCATATAATTACGAATTACAATCACTAAGAACAATGGAAAAAATATATCTAGAAATAAATGCACAACACATAGAGCGTATCACACCACATCCCAGTAGATCTTGGATACGCTTCTAACACGAGCCTACCACACATCCAAACGTACCCCAAAGGACACAAGCAAGTCTAATATATCATTTATGAACAATACGAAGAGTCAAACACAAATTTACGTGTTTGTGTCAAAAATGACATGCACAAAGTCCCGTGTCGGAGGAAACCCCCCCAAATCATTACGTATCACCAAATTATTTGGATACGACATACACGTACCCAATTGTTGACACGGCACTAGCCCCAAACACACAAGCACATGCCAAATTGATCTATAGGACCAATTGACACACACAACAATTGTTAATCTCGGAATTTCTCCAAAATTGACACAAAAAGCACCATAACTTTCTCAATAGGCCTCCTATGAACATAAAACTAAATCCTATGGGTAGCCTATGCATATGAGTTAATTGCTCACGGTTAAATATCAGATTTAGAACCTAAATTAATGAAAAACTGAATTGTACCTATTGGGAGATGGATTCCCAATGCAACCTCCAAATGTGATGAAATTGGCCTCCAACTTGTAGATCCTTGCTCCTCTTTGTAGATCCTTGCTTTCTCCTTCTAAATTCTTGCTCCACTAGTATCCAATGGTGATTTGGAAAGGAATTGGGATAAAATTTGGTAGAAAAATGATCTGGGAATGAAGGAATTTGGTTGAGAGAAATTCTAGATCTAGTTTTCAAATAAAAAGAGGAGAGAGAGAATTTTCCCCATCTTTTAAATAGGCCAGCCCCCTCTACCCCTTCCTTAAGCTACTATATAATATCCATTATACCCCTTGGGATTTCTTATGAAGAAATAATTAAGGAGGAAAGCTTCTAGTCTAATGGTTTAATTAAATCAATCATCCTCTTAATCAATAGGCTTTCTAGTTGGGCTCAAATCTAACAATTAATACATGTTGGTACATGAGTCTAAACTAAACTAGTTAGGTCCTCTAACATAAGTCCAAAATAAATAACCAACATCTAACAACAATTAAAATAATACAAAAAATAATTATTTATCATGCACAATATTTAATTAATTATGAAATAACTAAAATACCCTTTCCTAGAAAATATGGTAGTGACAAACAGGTAGCAAGTTATGCACCCACTCACGCAGAACATGGGATGTTAATCCACCAAAAGTGCACGCACAATGGTAAAACATTATTGACTGTCAAAAGTGTGTGTATATTCTCAGAACCGCTCCTAAACTTTATAAATACAGGTTCTTCGCAACCATGAACAGGACAGAGAGACAGAAAAGGGGATAGAATCTTTAAGTCTTTGATATTCAAGAGCAGAGTGAGAGAAACAGAAGCTTCTCGTGCCATTGTGCTAGAGTTTTCTTATTGTTCAACTCTCCAAGTTGTTCGTAGCAATCTTCAAGTCTTTGAAATTCAAGAGCAGAGTGAGAGAAACAGAAGCTTCTCGTGCCATTGTGCCAGAGATTTCTTGTTATTCAACTCTACAAGTTGTTCGTAGCATTTCCTACGCCTCTCTGTCATCGTGTGCATTTCTTCACCATCGAGTGGTCCAAGGAGTAAAGTGATCATTTTTAGATCAGATCTCTATAGCTATACTTTCCCAAAATAAAATTGTACTTAGATTCCTGTTCAGGATCTTCTTTTGTTCCTTTTTAATAGCTTGTAACACAAAAGTTTTGTATAAAATCTTTTTTCACAAACAAAGATGGTGACTCTGCTGGGGACTTCCTTCTCCTCTAACGAGAAGGCAATAGCTCAACTCGATACTGCTTCGGTCGGCTCAACGCAGAAGACCTTGGTCGTGAAGTTCGAGCAACATGCATATGAAGAAATGCTCCATTTGGGGGGTAGTGTTCACCCCCATCCGTACTCAAGTAAAAAAAATCGCAAAGTGTGGGTGCCAAAACCTCGTCATGCATATCCCGAAGTTGTTGCCAACAAGGAAAAGAGCATCCTGATCGACGAAAGTTTTTCTGTCAATTTTGTTCAGATCAATGACTCGGTGGACAATTTCCTTGCGTTAAACAAGGTATACAATTCGCACAACTTGTGCAATCTCAAGCAGAGGGTGATCTACACCCAACCTTCTGAATCCCTTGCGTTAAATAAGGGATATAATTCATGCAACTCGTGCAATTTTGAGCAAAGGGTGATCCACACCCAAGCTCCTCAACCCGCACATATTCGTCGTAATATGCGAGGCAACCAAGGCTTGGACACCACTATCCAAACCAACCAGTACACAAATAAAGTGTTGGTCAGGGAGAATCATTCTCCTAACATCTTGATTACGCGCACAATGGAGAAAAAATTATGCGCCACTCATGTGCCAGGTCAAGACCTCAGTACAAAATTAAATGCGTGTAGACAAATTGTGCCAACTTCGTCTGCACCACAAAATATGTGCCAAATAGGGGTAATCTCAATAGAACATGCTGATTATATACGTATGAACAAGAGGACTATTAGAGAAAACTTTCTCTCCTCCCTGAATAGCAAAAACTCGAGATATGAAGAATCACTTGCCAATCAAGCCAGCACATCACTCTATACACAAGGAACCAAAAATGTGCACATGAGATTCAATATATCTCATATAAAAGGCGTAATCTTCCCTCTTTCTTCTCTTCTCTTCCCTTATTTGATTTACGTGATCTTATTGTACAAAAATATAACAAGAGGGGCCCCTCTTACATTACAATAATGATTCCTAATAAAAATCGTTGCAATTGTGCATCAACAAAACGATCTGTGTTTGACCAATTAACTTACACTATGTATCCTAAACCTCGACATACAAAGCAAGTTGACAATTAGGAGCACGATGATGAACCAGTTTTTGTTTCAGCATATATGGCTTTGCATCTTCCCCGTGGTAGGAGACAATCAAGAATAAATTCTTCAAGAACACCCAGCCAGAGGAGATTTGATCAACTCGTCGACGCCTTTGAAGGAGTATACCAAAATACTCTTTCTCAAAGATGGGAGCTCGTTCGTCACGAGAATCCCCAATTCTCAGAATCAGAGGCTGCGGGTAGCAATCCCCTCGATTCTGAAACTAACAGTATAAATCGACTACACGGTTCTTTCTACCAATATCTTTGTCATGCACATGGATGTTAGCGTTTACGTGGTCGATGATGAACAAGACGCTTCTCCATCAGAAGCCACCGAACAATGCCTCAACTCACTAGAGGCCGCTTTCAAGGACATGTGCACTATGATGCAAAATATGCATCAAATGATGATAACCCAATATTTTGCGACACCAGCATCCGTCCAAGTGACTTCATTCATACCTGCGAAGCCTACTCCTGGAACAACACCTCTACAGGATAACACAAATCTAGAAGCGGTCATAAACCAAGAGTCTGTAGCACCAACTCTTAATCCTCTCAACATTGGGGGTGGATCTTCATCGATAATGATTCATGTTCAACCAGGATCCTATCAGTCAGCCGCACCACTCCGACCAGAAGATACTTTCGAAGCTATCTGAGAGTTACATACATAGGTCAATGTTTTAAAGAACAAACACCAACTCCACAAAGATGGGGGTGAAACAGCCTTATCCTTCGCATCAGGATAATGTTTCATTCCCTCATAAATACAAACCCTAATCGATAGTCGTATTTGAAGGCAGAATATCACCGAGCCAATATATCAATTACTTCAATATGATAATGGCTCATCTGCAGAAAGATGATGCTCTTCTTACCAGATTATTCTGGGATGCTTGGAAGGCATAGCATACGATTGGTATCACACTTTACCTGATAACTGCATATCCTCGTTTGATGACATGAAGTGTCTTTTCCTCTTACGATTCTACTAGGGAGACATGGATATAACGATGTCTTCACTCATCGATATCAAACAGAAGGAGAAGGAATATGCTTATGAGTTCGTTGAGCATTTCAGGCAGGAAACTCTGAAGTTACCCCCCGGTATTAGAGACTCCGCATTTATTGATAGCTGCAAAAAGACCATGTTACCTATAGTAGGGCTTTGGACATGTCCAACTCAATTTCAAGACTGGACGACGTTCATCATCGGGGATGAAGCTGTTAAAGAAAACGCAAAAATGGCAGGCAATTTAGGATTATAAATGACCAATGCGGAAGGGAAGCGTCCCACCAATAGTGCTAATAATCTCAACAACAAAGGAAATGAGACTTTGGTGATAAATCTGTCAAAGCGACCCACCTCTCCTCTAACACAAAATTCTATAGAGTCCTCCAGGCCTAAGGAAGAATATTTCTTTGACGAGAATGATATCCCAATATTTTCGAATGCTTGATAAACAGTAACAAGCTGCTGTTTCCTGAAGTCAGGCGACCAAATGTGGCTGGTAAAATAGACAACCCAAAGTATTGCTTATACCACCGTTATGTCAATCATCCTACCAAGGCTTGTTATGTCTTGAAAAGAAAGATACATCAATTGATAGATGCTAAATCTATCACCCTTTAAAATGAAGAAAATACAATCACTGCCAATATGGTATCTCTTTAATTCAATGACTTTCCAGCACAAGAAGTCCTGAACAACGTCATCTAAATACCTCGAGCTACGATGGAAGTGGTGAATCTTCCGTCACCTAGAAGTCAAACAAAGAAATTGGTGCCTCTTACCACAGATCATGGCGAGATTATGTGGATCCATCCCGACCTGCTGTCAGATTGGGACCAGGGAGCAATATTTTTTAATTCAAAGCTAACAATGGTAAGAAGTATAAATCATGCAATATAATTTCTTCAGATCCTCATTCAGACGGAGATCAGGACCAACATCAGGAAGATGTATCTCTCGGTGTCAGATTTCAAAATCTGAATATTGCCCCACTAAGCTCTACTCGATAGCTTCGCTTGACGCACTGACAATGGTTTATGATTGCAGTGTTCCACTATATAGGGCACAACAAATCTTCAATGCTTACGAAGGTGTTCCTAAAAAAATTCCTCCTCCATCTTCTACAACCATTAGAGCATCGACCTCGACCCAGGTATTTGAGGAGGATTGCCTCCAATTTTATTAATACATCTAACAAGTTGTACGCCTGATGCAAAAAATGGGGTATAATTTCCAGAAAACTGAAGGTTTTAACTTTGCCAAGGGGCAACATATTCCTCTACAACTTTGAAGAAAGTCCAACAAATTCGGAGTGGATTGGGCTACGACGAGACAATTCCAAAAATTTACTCCAAGAAAGGGCATGATAAAAAAAAGCAGACTTATGAAGAGCTATTAGCGTGTCCTAAAAGCAGACTTATGAAGCTTTGAGCGAAGCTTTGATACATGTAGAATCATGCTTAGCTCAACTCAAGACTTCTAATGAAGAGCTATTAGCGTGTCCTCAATGCCACAACATGATCGAGAAGATTCCTAACATCACCTTCACGCAAGATGATATGTTACTCAGACCTTTGTATTATACCGGTTACACTGGATCTATCAAGGTAAACCAGATTCACATCGACTCTGGTTCTTCACTCAACATCATTCCTAAAAGCCTAATGAGGGGATTGAAGATACCAATGCACAACCTGTTTGCTACTAGCACTACCATTGAAGATACCAATGCACAACCTGTTTGCTACTAGCACTACCATTCTAGGCTTGAACGCTGGAAGGAGTAAGCCATAGGGAAATATACGCTTAAAATTTTAGATAGGCAATCTATGTACTGAAGTCACATGCTATATGATTGACTCTGATGTATCTTACAATGTTTTACTGAGACGACCATGGATACACGAGCATAAAATTGTACCCTCCACTCTACATCAATACTTAAAATATGTGAATAATAGAGGAGAAGTCAAAATAGAGGTAGCCGAGCTTAACCCATTCAAAGGTGTCAAAGCCTATTTTGCTGACTTTGTACTTTATACATCGTAGTATATGAAAGAAGAAGCTAATCAAGCTAGTGATGAAGCGGAAGACATCCTAAGAAGAGCCTTTGATAATCCGAGTCAAAGGATGTATTACTCATCCAACTCCTTCAAGCCTCTCGACATTAACCTGCACAAATCTCCTCCATTGGCCATCAACCTTCGATGTAATAAACAACCAATACTGGAGAATGAACCCCTTGTTATCTATCTTCGTCGTAACAAGCAACCAACATCAGTGAATCAACCCATAGTCATCAATCTCGCCAAGCCTCCTGTCAAGGCCGAAGATTCTGCTAACTATGTGGAAGATGAAGAAATCTTGTATTTCATGAATAAAGAAGGCACTAGTTCGCACTACGTTGATGTGGAACCATTTGCTGAGAAACTCTTGGAGGCTCTTCATCTCCACAAACCTTTGTCCATACTCATGACATCTCCATTTTATTATAGTTTATTATATGAATGATATGAGGATGCATATTTCATAGTCCCAGCAAGACAAGACAAGCAACATCAGATAATTTTTGGCAAAGCTCAAAACAAAAGAGACATGCAGACTAATGATTCTAACGAAGATATGGGGAAGATACAATCGTATCGTTATAAAAAATCAGCCAAGAATATTATGCAAAGGATGGGCTACATCTTAAAATCTGGTTTGGGATTAAATTATGGAAAAGACATAAAGACTCCTATACGTCACTGCTCTCCAAAGACAAGCCAAAAACATACTACCAAAAGACTAGTCGTGGTTTGGGATACGTTACACCACTAACAAGTCCTGAAAATTCAGAATCGAAAGAAGAGACGCATTCTCATTCCTCTGACTCATTATTATGGAATTCTAACGAAAGCATGGGTGACGTATTCAAACATGATTTCTCTATAAATAGGGTATCAATTGCCCCAGATGATCAAGGCACTGAACTATTAAAACAATTAAGAACGATCCATGGGCACAATAAATGGATACTCAATGGGAGCTTCGGTTTGAGCAACGTGAACCACCTACAGAGGATAAAATAATCCAAATTTATATAGGAGAAGAATCTTCCCCAAGACCAATCTTTATTAGCAAGAGTCTTTCGGAAGAAGATCATCATGATTTACTCCAGCTAATAAAGGAGTTTATCGATGTCTTCGCTTGGAGTTACGAGGATATGCTTGGCCTAGATCCTCAAAAAGCCAGACTCAAGCTCAATATTCTTCCGAATGGTAAACCGGTAAAACAGCAACAACGACAATTCTGTCCAAATATGATGGATGCAATTAAAGCAGAATTCAAGAAACTCATAGCATATGGCTTTGTGCGAGAAAAGCAACATCCCGACTAGGTAGCCAATGTTATTCCAGTCATAAAGAAAAATAGAAGGTCCGGATCTGCATAGATTATTGAGATCTGAATTTGGCCTATCCAAAAGATAATTTTTTTCCATCATAGACGTCATGATTGACAATACATGCGGATTTGAGCGTATATCCTTCATGGATGGGTTCTCAGGATACCAATAGATCAAAATATCGCCTGATAATAAAAAACATACCTCATTCCGTACATAGTTGGGAGTTTACTGTTATACAATCATGTCCTTCGGCTTGAAGAATGCGGGTGCAATGTATCAACGAGCCATGAGTATAATTTTTCAGAAGCATTTACGAAAAATAGTAGAATTATATGCAGATGACATCGCTGTTAAGAGTCGCTACAAAAATTATCACCTTCAAGATTTGAAGACTATTTTCCAATTGATGTGCCACCACCAGTTGAAGATAAATCCAACTAAATCCTTTCTGGGATTTTCCAGTGGCAAGTTTCTTGGATTTGTTATAACTTCCAAAGGTATTCACATTAACCCTGATAAAATAAAAGCTATCCTCGAAATGCATCCTCCACATAATCTCAAAGAACTCCGTGGTCTGCAAGGTCGTCTGGCATACATTAGGAGGTTTATCTCCAATCATTCAGGATGATGTCGGCCCTTCACTTAGTTAATGAAGAAAGGCGTATCCTTTGTCTTGAATGAAGTATGTTAACAAGCATTCGATGACATAAAATCATATTTAACAAATTTGCCAGTTTTGGTGTCTCCGATCATAAGAAAACCCTTTTTGCTGTATGTTTGAGCAATATATCACTCCCTAGGAGCTCTTCTTGCACAAAAGTACGACGAAGTTAATGAATAGGCGATCTATTATTTTAGTCATATGATGGTCGACGCTGAATATTGATACAATCCGGTGGAAAAAGAATACCTCGCTTTAATGTTTGCTATTCAAAAGATACGATATTACGTGTCAGGTCAAACCATTCATGTCATATCCAGGGTAAATCCCCTCCGGGTATTGATGACCAAGATGAGCACACTTAGTTCTCGCTTGGCTACATGGGCAATGATGTTATTACCTTATGACATGGTATATGTCCCACAAAAAGCAGTGAAGGGTCAAGCGCTAGCTAATTTTCTGCCAGCTCATCCTGTACCAAAAACTTCTAAATATTATGATGACATCCTAGATGAAGTCTTAGAATCTAATATGGCAATGGGAGATGATGTCATGACCCACATCCGGTGTAGGGATGTAAGTCGGGAACAACGCCCAGCCTACGCCGCAGCATTTACGGTAGAACGCTGTCTTGGTCAACTATACTATCTAATCATCTCACAAAATGCATAATCCTCCAATAATATCTCAACTCCAAGAAGAGAGTAATCAATTCAACACAATACTCAATCATATTTCTATGGCACAAGAAGATATCACAGAAGTCTAACATAACTATACAGTTAAAAAAATATAACAACAACAAATAGAAATAATATCCAAACACAAATATATGCCGGAAATAAATTTGGTACTAAAATGCTAAAGAGAACTAACTATGCTAACTAGTGAACCCGGCTAAATCTTTCGGCAGTCACTCCAGAACTAGTGAGTCCAAGTCTGCACCATCTATAGGCTGAGATCCGTAGTATGTCGGACACCAATCGTCCGGATCCTCTGAAAAATGTTTTCCAGTCAGGAATAGAGCGAAGTACAACCCAATAACAGTTCTAATTAATTGACAAAAACTATAAAACAGTAAAATAGAAGATGCTATCTACGATAAGAATATAATTGATGATCAAGAACAATGAGAGAGTAGGCAATACTAGCAACAGAATATAATCAATGCGTATAAGAATAAAGGAATAAACTATAATGTCAGAATAGAACAAGGTAATCAATGAACTGAATAATGGAATCTACAATAACTATGTGTTTTGAGATACTACTAACTAAATATGTGATCGGCTTGGGAGATTCAATGATTACACTAAGGAGCTAACTCAACCATATGTGAGTTGCATGGTTAGTTAGTAGCCAATGATTACACTACTTGCCGATAGTTTCTTGATCACATGTTTAATTGGTATTTCCTCCGCCCCGACTGATATGATGGATTGAATCATGACACCTCACTAGCCAATTTATTCAATGTTTAATCTATAATATTCAATGTTATCCAATACCAACAAGGACAGTATCCGATACCATCTCTATAATCAAGGTAATATCCCATGACTGATGATCCAATAATAATACCAATCCGTGTACCATCGTGTCAAGAATCATAAGTAACATTTCTAAATACTTGAATTATAGTAGTAATCAAATAATAGAAACTATCAGAGAATGTACTCGCCTGTGGTCCAAAGCAAATAATGAAAAATGATGTCCGAACTAGTATCACAGACCTATATATGGAATATTATATTAATACAAGTTTTTGGGAATGAGAATAAATTAAACTAGTCAACTTCTAGGTCATAAAGCCATTTCTAAGTCAAAAGTCAAACCCGGTCAACTCTAAGTCAACTATGGTCAACTATAGTCAATTACATATTTTTAGGTTGCATAAGTCTAATACAAAAATATTGGGTTCAAATACTAAAGTCTAGGTCATAAAATTATATCTTAGGATACTAGGATACTGTATATCTGGATATGTAAATCAATAGGTAAAACATACATACACATATTGTCAAACAATATATATATATATATATATATATATATATATATATATATATATATATATATATACAATCTTAATATTAAATGGATACCATGGTTTTGAACCAACTTGGTATCACAAAACTATACCAATATTGATACCCAAATCCAATACCTTGGGTATCCCCAATTACCTTGGCATTTACCTTGGTATCTCAAGGTAATGCCATCTAGTGTATATTACCTACCCAATCTCTAAACTATAGGCTAATATGTATTTATCTAATACAACTACTAGCTATAACTCTTAATATTTACTAATACCTAACTACCTATTACTACTAACATATTTTATATACTAATACATAGATACTAACTTAACATATGATACACATCTACTAACTTACCCCATAATATAATATATGGTACACTAAATATTATACATATAGTGTATTAAATACAAATAACAATTAGGAATATGTTTACATATATATTAATACCCTATATATACTATATATATAACTTATGTATATAAATATCTAATAAAAACTGCCAAACTGTCGCTAAAGACGCTGCCCACTGTCGCTGAAACTCGCCGATACTGCTGATACTCTGTTGTTTTAGTGACGGTTTTGCTACTGTCGCTGCTGCTGCTATATGCTATTGCTGCTGCTGTTATTTTTACAACACTGGTGCTGCTGCTTTCGCGACGCTGCTGCTGTTGCTATTGCTCCTGCTGCTGTTGCTGTTGTGACGCTTGCTGCTGCTGCTGTTGCTATTGCCTCCGCTGCTGCTGCTGTGCTGTTTGCTGCTGTCGCGGTTGCTATAATCTGTCGCTGTAGCTCTGTTCTCCCCTTATATATATATATATCTAATATATATATATATATATATATATATATATATATATATATATATATAATATATCTATTACAGATAATATTATACTAAACATATGTATATAACTACAAATAACTAACTATACATATACACATACATCGATATGTACTTAATACCTATGTAGTAATATACAACATACATAGTTACATATTTATAACAACACCCATATATATACGTACATATAAACACATACACAATATATATATATATATATATATATATATATATATATATATATATATATATAACAACGTATAAATATATCTACTATATTATATATACATATACTACCACCTATAAATATATATCTACATGTAGAAAATAGCTACATAATAAATATACACATATAGTATATACATAGGTACATAGATCTAAGACATAATATTACATAAATATAATATATATTCACCATTATATTCACCACCATATACATATATACATAACAACCACACACACACACACACACACACACACACACACACATATATATATATATATATATATATATATATATATATATATATACAATAATTAGTAGATCTTACATATGTATAATAATAACTACATAAATATACAACACATATATATAATAGATATATAGATCTATAATATTTAATACATAAATATATATAACAATAATATATGTATATATATACATATATATAATTACACAATACCAAGGCCAAGAACACAAGAGAAAATAGATCTACAATTAAATTGCACACACATGGAACGTATCACCCCGTATCCCACTAGATCTAGGATACGCATGCGACATGAGTCCACCACACATCCAAACGTACCTCGAAGGACACGAACAAGTCATATATATTATTTATGAATAATACGAAGAGTCAAATACAAATCTACGTGTCCGTGTCAAAATATGACATGCTCAAAGTCCCGTGTCAGAGAAAAAACCTCTAAATCAAAACGTATCACCAAATTGATGGGATACGACCTACACGTACCCAATTGTGGATACGACACTAGCCCCAAACACACAAGAACATGTCAAATTAATCTATAGGACCAATTGACACACACAATAATTGTCAATCTCGGAATTCCCTAAAATTGATATAAAAAGTACCATAAGTTTCTCAGTAGGCCTGCTATGAACACAAAACCAAATCCTATGGGTAGCATATGCATATGGGTTAATTTCTCATTATTAAATCTCAGATTTAGAACCTAAATTAAGGGAAAAACTAAATTATACCTATTGGGAGATGGATTCCCAATGAAACCTCCAAAATTGGTGAAATTGGCTTTCAACTTGTAGATCCTTGCTCCTCTTTATAGATCCTTGCTTCCTCATTCTAGACCCTTGCTCTTCTAGTCTCCAATAGTGATTTGGGAAGGAATTGGGTGGAAATTTGGTAGATATTTGATGGAATTTGGTTGAGGGAAATTCTAGATCTAGATTTGGAATGAAAAATAAAGAGAGAGAAAGTTTTCATCCCCTTTATATAGGCCTCACTTGCCTCCTCCCTCAAGCTACTATGTAAAGTCCAAAATACCCCTTGGGGCCTCTCATAAAAAAATTAATTAAGGAGGGAAGGTTCTAGTCTAATGGGTTTAACTTAATTAATCATCCTCCTAATAAATGGGCTTATAATTATTGGGCTCAAATCTAACTAAAATTTAATGTTGGGTCCATGGATCTATTCTAACTAGTTAGGTCCACTACACAAGTCAAAAAGTAAATCTAATATGCTAACAATAAATAAATAATACAATAAATAAATATTTAACATGCACAATATTTAATTAATTATGAAATGACCAAAATACCCTTTCCTAGAAAATGTGGTAGTGACAGATGACACCATGTCACCCTCATTTTTCCAACTTAGGGTAGTTTGATAATTTAGTATGGGTATTTATAATTTTAGGAATATAATACTAAATATTGTGCATGTAATAAATATTAATTATTTAATTTTTTACTTATTGTAGATGTTAAATTTATTTTGGACTTGTGTAGTGGACCTAACTAGTTTAGTTTAGATCGACGGATCAATTTTTAATTCTAGTTAGAATTGAGCCCAATAGTAAGCCCATTCATTAGGGGGATTAAATTAATTAGTGAAACCAATTAGACTAAAATCTTCCCTCTTTAATTATTTTTTCATGACAAGACCCAAGGGGTATTTTAGACAAATCATAGTAGCTTAGAGGAGGGGCAAGGGGCCGGCCACCATAGGGGTGGAGAGAGACCCTTCTCTCATTTGTTATTCCAAATCTAGATCTAAAATTTTTCTCTTCCAAATTGTTCATTCCCACACCATTTTCTACTAAAATTTCTTTCCAATTCCTTTCCTATTCTTCATAGGAGGCTATTAGAACAAGGATCTACAAGGAAGAAGTAAGGATCTACAAGGAGGAGCAATGATCTATAAGTTGGAGGCTATTTTTACTCAATTTAGAAATTTTATTGGGAATCCATCTTCCAATAGGTACAATTTAGTTTTCCCTCTTTAATTAGACTCTAAATCTATAATTTAATTATTAGGAACCACTCCATATACTAAGGCTACCCATAAGAATTAAAATTAGGTTCATAGGAGGCCTATAAAAAAAGTTATGTGGTATTTTGTATCAATTTTGGGGGAATTTCGAGATTGGCACATCTTGTGTTTGTCAATAGGTCAATTAGACCAAATTGACATGTGTTTGATTGTGTGTGACTAGTGTCGTGTCTATAATTGGATATGTGTAGGCCGTATCCCGATAATTTGGTGATACAGATTAATTTGGGAGTTTTCTTTCGACACGGAGGGTTTGAGCATGTCACATTTTGACACGGGCACGTAGTTGAGTAGTTAGTTCTTCGTATTATTCATAATTATGATTTTAGACTTGCTCGTGTCCTTTGGGATACGTTTGGTTGTGTGGTAGAGCCGTATCACAAGCGTATCATAAAATGAGAGTGATACGGGTGAGGTGCACTCCACGTGTTTGTTTTATTGTATTTAAATTCAATTTGCCATGGTAATAGCTATTAGAATGTTATATTTATAATGGTTGTATGAGATATATGTATATGTATATTTATGAGAATGTCTATGTTTCATTTTGAGGTATTGGTGGTCATGAGAATAAGAGAGTGTATATGCATTACTAGTGTGGTTATTATTATGTATATACTTAGTGGATATATATATATATATATATACCTCCACATATATAAATACCATATAAAGACCATATAAATACCATATATATATATATATATATATATATATATATATATATATATATATATATATATAGAGTTGCATATATGTATATATGTATATGTAGGGATTTATATTCACATGTGTGTATGTATAGATATATATACATATTTTTATTTTTATGTGTGTGTGTCTTAGTGGAGTACACACTGGTTATGTGTGTGAGTCAGTGTTGTGTAGTATGTGCAGTGAGAGGGGGGTCGGGTAGCAGTGTGCACAACAGCTTATGCAACCACAACAAACAACAACTGCAGCATTGGCAGCAGCAAGATAGGAACTACGGCAGCAACTGCAGCAGCAACTGCAGCAAGAGCAACATCATCCATCAGCATTAGCAGCAAGAGAGCAACTGCAACATCATGCAGCAGCAACTGCAACAAGAGCAACAGCATCCAGCAGCATTAACAGCAAGAACAACAACTGCAGTAGCAACTGCAGCGTGGGCAACATCAAGAGGCAGCTGCAGCATCAATGGCAGCAACTGCAGCATGGGAAGCAGCTAGGATACACATCAGTAGCAAAGTTTAGTTAGTTTCATTGATAGTTTAGTTAGTTAGTTATATTGTTATATAGTTAGTTATACACACACACACACACACACACACACACACACACACACACATATATATATATATATATATATATATATATATATATATATATATATATATATATATATATATATATATATTGTCACGCCCTAGTCCCAAAATACCATGGGACCGGACGCGTGATAATGGCCAACAGCACATACCGATGGACAAACCCAATTTAATGGATCCATCGGGGCATGCTTAAGCTGTAGTACAACAATAAGGGTCCAATGATACAAGTCACAGTCTATACTAATCTCATCCACAACAGATAATCACAGATCAAATGCCAGAATAATGCAAATAAAAATAACTATCAAATCTCAATAAAAGTATCTCGAAAAATAATCCGAGAACAAGTCTGATATATCAATGCAATAGACTGGAAAATAAAGGAACTGAAAATAGAAATAAATGAGTATCTCAAGCCAATACCCAGGAGAAGTCCTCTAGCACAATCTCGTCCTCAAGTGTCGGTACAGCTCCTAGATCAGCTCCTGCTGCGGTCCCGTATACCTCGGGATAGATCTTGTCCTCAAATCCTGGGGACATAATCCATATCCAAGTTCTCAGGGGACATAGCAAGGTACAAAAAATATACAAGCCAAAATATAAGCAGTGCAGCAAATAATAAGAATAATAGGGTAAGTATGTAATCATCTGTGTGAAATATAAGAGAGAGAGAGCATCAATAGTACTCAGGTTGAAACACTACAAGCTCTGTGTAGGGGAGCCGGTAGCAGTGATATCATGAGGTGGTCTAGCTCAGAAGGAGACTGAGTAGCCGGCATAATATAGTCAACCTGTAGCCTGTGGGTCTCTCCAGCAATAGATGGAACAAGAGGGGAGTACTAAATAACCAGCTAAGTGATATGCAAGATGAGAGCAGCACTAAAACTCAGGCTAAAGCCACTACAAGCTCTGTGTCGGGGAGCCGGTAGCAGCAGTAATAATGAGTAATGGGCCAAGCTCGGGCTTCAGAGTCTTGTGCCTCACAATAATAGGGGTTTATATATATGATCAGCCTGTAGCCTGTGTGTCTCTCCCCACCCAATGTAATCATACGTCTCATATCCACGATGCATCATATCCATGTCACGCACAATCATATCTAATGCAGCAAGTCATAGAGTATCTAGGAATATAATGTCAATGCCATAGAGTCTGTATCCTATACAGAATCACTACGAATATCTCAGGAAGATCCTGTCCATAAATAGTGTCAAGTGTCCTGGGTTATAGTGTACTTGATAAGACGAGTACGAGAATGCAAAGGATCACGAATGTCCATCTCTAGATGACAATACACAACACCGCATACAGTGTTGGCACCTGACTAATGATCGGACGCTAAGTACGTCACACGGTCCTAGGTCAAGCATGCATAACAATATAAATAAAGCAAGGAAATATGCAATAAGAACTGCAAAGGTGGCAAGGTATACTTGTACAACAATGCATAAATAAGTCAAGGGAATAAGTAGCAAAGCTGCAGGATTTGGCAAGGTACACTTGCCTGGGGTTCTGGCTCCAACTGTAGCTCTGGTCTCAGTGTGATCTGCAGGTTACTACTCCGGTTGCTGAAATAAACATCACCATTAGATTCAAAAAATATCAAATAGCTAGAAACGCCTGTCCTTACGTCCAATTTGGACACAAGGGCGAAAACGACATTTCCGGGTCAAAGCGTGGGCCACATGTGGGCCACTTTGCACCGAAAAGTGTGTCAGGGTCAAAGGTCTCCAAATTCGTCAAATTTAGTGTCAACAAGTCAGGAACGATGATACGAACCCAACAAAACTTCCAGAATTGGATTTTGATGAGCCGATCACAAAATTGCCCGTCAAGTGGAGCTTGTGGGGCCCACGATACACGATTTCGTCAACGTTCTCAGAGTTGAACCAAACTTGGGTCACAGGACCATCGTATTGCTATGAGTTCGATGGCGCAAGTTTTGTCTCGATCCGACGTGCATATACAAAGTTACCGCGTGTTCCAGAACTGACGGATACGGGGCGTTGTCGACGGATACGCATTGATTTCGATGTGCACGCACATCCAAATCATCTTCTGCAAAATCTCGTACGTCCGTATCGACGGCGCGCACGTATCGGTGAAGACCACGCGCGACCAAGTCATCCCGTTTGGCGGGGCGTACTCAGTTCCGGGGTGAAATGGGGTATTGTTTTTCCTATTTTTGGATCGCGGTTCGCGATCACCACAGGACGCGATGCACCGAGCGAGTTGCACGGGCACCGAGAGGGTCATACAGTTAAGCGATGCAACTGACGGAATCAAAAATAGAATCACGAGGTGAGAGGAAACGCTACCTGAACAGGGCTCCGTGAAGACTGATTTCCTGTGTCCGAGTGTCTCCTTCGTGTCCTGCGTCCTGTGTCTGCTGTGTCCGCCCTAGGGTTAGGTTTAGGGCACGATGCCGGAGTGGGGAGGTTGCTGGAAGCCGAAGGGAGGCCGGAGGTTAGGGTTCAGGCTATGAGAGGGTCGTGGTACGGCGCTGCCGGACTGGGTTGGTCGACCGGTCGGGGTGGAGCTGCTGTGGGCAGCAGACCGGAGAGGAAGCGCTGGGCTAGGGCGGAGGCGGAGGAGGAAGATGGGGAGAAGCTTGTAGATGGACGGAGGAGGCTCGGCTAGGGTTCAGTTCGTCGAGGGGATCGTCGAGGGGATGTTGCGGGATAGGGAGACGGGAGATAGGCGGAGGAGTGGATTAGGGTTCAAGTCGTCGAGGCAGAGTCGTGTGGGTGGAGGGCCGGTGAGTGGAGAGGTTCGACGGCGAGGAGGAGAGGTTCGACGGAGAGGGGGACTGGGCGGAGGAGCAGGAGGCGGTGAGGGGAGGAAGAGGAGGTCGGAGAGAGTCGAGCGGGGCTGGGCGCTGCGAGTCGGGGAGGGAGAAGTCTAGGGTTCAGGCAAGCGTCGGCGAACAGAGCGGCGGAGAGGGGCTGATAGAGGTGAGAGTGCATGTTGCGGCGGCGGTGGGGCACAGTGTTCAAGGCACATTAAATAGGTCGGAACAGTAATCCCGATCAGATTAGGGTTCAGTTTGGGTTTCGGGTCCGGGTCGGGTTTGACTCGGATCCGACCCGACCCGACCCGTTAAGCTGGGTTGGTTCGGTTCAGTGGAGCGGTTCGGTTCAGTTTCAATTAAACCCGGTTTATTTAAGGGGTTTAATTAGGGTTTATTTACATTAGTTTTTAGGGCTTTATAAATATTTTCGGAGTCCAATAAATTCATAAAAAATTATTCTATGTCCGATTTTCCATTTTACACCATAAAATATTATTTTCATAATATTTTAATATTAATTAACAGTAAATTAAAAATTATTTAATTACCAAAAGCCTAGGTTTTAATTACAGAAAAATCCTAAAAAATTACGAAAAATTGTGAAAGACCAAATTAATAATTACTGAAAATCAGGGGGCTTACAATCTACCCAACTTATAAGAATTTCGTCCTCGAAATTAAAATATGGTAGGGTTCTCTCTATCAAATCTTACTTGATTACAGTCTAAAGGATTCCTCTCAAGTGAACATTGCGGTCTCTACCCAACTTAGAATTTACCCATCTATCATCTAAGGCTATACATCTAATAAAGCTATGCCCAACTTATTTAATCATGGTATTGAATCCTCAAGTCTTTAACACCAAACAGATCACCTATGATATTCCCTTAATCATATATAAAGGGTCATCAACAATGCGACTGGCCTGTGGGGTATATCTAGTACTGTCTATATATCAAGCTTATACTAAGAACGAGGTTTTGTCTTTCCGAAATAAGGGAAGACTAAGATCAATAATAAAGAGTTCAAGGGTGAGGTAATAGAATATAAGTATCAGGATCAAGGCGGTTAACGAATTCAAATGGGATTTGTCAAGACAATTGTGGATTGAAATCCTATTCTGGTAATCCTTTGTTCGCATGCTCGTATTAGTACAGTTATATAACTGATACGATATGCACAGACATATCTAGAGGGCAAGTATACTAGTCAAATATATATCTCAATCCACGTGAAGTAGTCGTGCGAAGAGCGAACCAAAATGCACTAAGGTTGATCAGACCGTAATACACTGATTCTGAATAGACAATTGTATTAGTGGGGTTGATCAGGCCCCAATAACACATATGTCCTGAACAAGCTTGATAAAGAATAGGCTTGCAAAACTAGGCTATAATATAGCAGCATAAGTCAAGGTAGTATATAAAATATAAGTACGCTAGATGAGGATGGAAGGAGGTACAACTTAATTCAAGTTCACAAAATAACACAAAATAAGCACAATAACAAAAGACTCTATAATCTCTACAGTTATCAATTATAAAAATATTCTAGGTTATAAATTATTAGCAGTTCAAAACTGCATAGGTTAAGGCTGAGGTCACGAACCAATAGGCACGAGATAAAACAAATCGATAAACAGATAACTATGATAAATTACGTGCATTAGCTACTCCATGGGTCTGTGCGTCTTCCAAAGTCATCGATGGAGCTTGTTCACGTTCTTGTAGTTGTTTCCTCTGCTGCTGTTGAGCCTGCTGGAAGAGTGTTGTTTGTGGTGCCAAGGGTGGCCTCGGCTGATTCCCTCCTGGGGCTGATGGTCTGACTCCTTCAACTCTCGTTTACTTTGCTTCCAATGCTGGAGAGGCTGGCCTTGGTGCTGGTGACGCTTGTTGGTTTACCATTGGTGCTCTTCCTCGATGCTCAGGGCATTCCTTTAATAAATGCTGACTAGATCTGCAAGCTAAACATAATTTCCCTTTTCGCCTGCACTCGTTCTCTATATGGCCTCACCTGCGATAATACGGACAGACAGGTAGTACTTGTGAAGATGCTTCTGGTGGTTGGTGCATGTGAGAACTCTTTGCAATTTCTTCCTGTGGTGCTCCGGCTGGTGCTGTTGTGGCTGGTTGATAAATCATCAATGCTTTCTCTCGATGCTGAGAACAGTCCTTGGCTAAGTGTTGACTGGTTCCGCAAATCAAGCATAATCCTAACTTGCGTCTGCACTCCTTCTCAATATGGCCTTTCTTGCGACAATGCTGACAAGTAGGAAGAAATAAGGCTCTTGGTGCTGCTCTTGGTGGTGGATTCATCTGTGGTCGCTTTGCAACTCTCTCTTATTGTGCTTGGTCTGGTGCTGATACATACGGCCGCTTCTGGATGGACCCTATCCTTGTGTCGCACTCCATGGGTCTTGCTGTAGTAAGAACATCCTTGTCTAAGGTAGTTGCAGCGGGGCTGATTAACTTCCGTAACTCTGAGCTGAATCTATCGATAAACTTCTCCGCTTGGATCTGTTGAGCTTCTTCCTGAACCTTCTGATGGGCTTGCATCATCGCGTAGAACATTCGAAATATTTGTTGTTCGTCCATAGCCTGCCCTTGTGGAACGGTAGAAATCGGTGGAGTAAACTGCGTTGATGGTGGAACGTCATCTTCCTGGATCCTCTAGATATGCTGACTTGCTGGACTACGTCGTTGTGATGATTGACCTACACCAACTGGTGTCACTTCATCTTCGTGGGTAACCATAACACCTTGTGGTGTTCCTGGATGAGTCTCTTCGCCGGCTTGGGGATTCATTTCTCTGCATCCAAAATAAACTATAAGAGACGCTCAGGAATCAAGGCAGGATGTAAGTCAAGAATTTAATTTGAATCTGATATGGAGATCAAGAATGATTCAAGCAAGTGGATAAGATCCTTAAAACTTATCCTATTCTTATTGCAGGCTTGCCCGGTTCCTAAGTTGAAACTGAACAATTTAGTCGTTGACCTGTATGGGCCACCACAAAAATCATGTCACGCCCCAGTCCCAAAATACCGTGGGACCGGACGCGTGATAATGGCCAGCAGCACACACCGATGGACAAACCCAATTTAATGGATCCATCGGGGCATGCTTAAGCTGTAGTACAACAATAAGGGTCCAATGATACAAGTTACAGTCTATACTAATCTCATCCACAATAGATAATCACAGATCAAATGCCAGAATAATGCAAATAGAAATAACTATCAAATCTCAATAAAAGTGTCTCGGAGAACAATCCGAGAACAAGTCTGATACATTAATGCAATAGACTAGAAAATAAAGGAACTGGAAATAGAAATAAATGAGTATCTCAAGCCAATACCCAGGAGAAGTCCTCTAGCACAATCTCGTCCTCAAGTGTCGGTACAGCTCCTGGATCAGCTCCTGCTGCGGTCCCGTATACCTCAGGATAGATCTCGTCCTCAAATCCTGGGGACATAATCCATATCCAGGTCCTCAGGGGACATAGCAAGGTACAAAAAATATACAAGCCAAAATATAAGCAGTGTAGTAAATAATGAGAATAATAGGGTAAGTATGTAATCATCTGTGTGAAATGTAAGAGAGAGAGAGAGCATCAATAGTACTCTGGTTGAAACACTACAAGCTCTGCGTAGCGGAGCCAGTAGCAGTGATATCATGAGGTGGTCTAGCTCAGCAGGAGACTGAGTAGCCGGCATAATATAGTCAACCTGTAGCCTGTGGGTCTCTCCAACAATAGATGGAACAAGAGGGGAGTACTAAATAACCAGCTAAGTGATATGCAAGATGAAAGCAGCACTAGAACTCAGGCTGAAGCCACTACAAGCTCTGTATTGGGGAGCCGGTAGCAGCAGTAATAATGAGTAATGGGCCAAGCTCGGGCTTCAGAGTCTTGTGCTTCACAATAATAGGGGTTTATATATATGATCAGCCTGTAACCTGTGTGTCTCTCCCCACCCAATGTAATCATACGTCTCATATCCACGATACATCATGTCCATGTCACGCACAATCATATCTAATACAGCAAGTCATAGAGTATCTAGGAATATAATATCAATGCCATAAAGTCTGTATCCTATACAGAATCACCACGAATATCTCAGGAAGATCCTATCCATGAATAGTGTCAAGTGTTCTGGGTTATAGTGTACTTGATAAGACAAGTACGAGAATGCAAAGGGTCCCGAATGTCCATCTCTAGATGACAATACACAACACCGCATACAGTGTTGGCACCCGACTAATGATCGGACGCTAAGTACGTCACACGGTCCTAGGTCAAGCATGTACAAAAATATAAATAAAGCAAAGAAATATGCAACAAAAACTGCAAAGGTGGCAAGGTATACTTGCACAACAATGTATAAGTCAAGGGAATAGGTAGCAAAGCTGCAGGATTTGGCAAGGTACACTTGCTTGGGGTTCTGGCTCCAACTGTAGCTCTGGTCTCAGTATGATCTGTAGGTACTACTCCGGTTGCTAAAATAAACATCACCATTAGATTCAGAAAATATCAAATAGCTAGAAATGCCTATCCTTACGTCCAATTTGGATACAAGGGCGAAGACGACATTTTTGGGTCAAAGCGGGGTCCACATGTGGGCCACTTTGCATCGAAAAGCGTGTCAGGGTCAAAGGTCTCCAAATTCGTCAAACTTAGTGTCAACAAGTCAGTAACGATGATACGAACCAAACGGAACTTCCAGAATTAGATTCCGATGAGCCGATCACAAAATCGCTCGTCAAGTGGAGCCTGTGGGGCCCACGATACGCGATTTCGTCAACGTTCTCAGAATCGAACCAAACTTGGGTCACAGGACCACCGTATTGCTACGAGTCCGATGGTGCAAGTTTTGTCTCGATCCGACGTGTGTACACAAAGTTACCGCGTGTTCCAGAACCGACGGATACGGGGCGTTGTCGGCGGATACGCGTTGATTTCGGTGTGCACGCACATCCAAATCTACTTCTGTAAAATCCCGTACGTCCGTATCGACGGCGCGCACGTATCGTTAAAGACTGCGCGCTACCAAGTCGTTCCGTTTGGCGGGGCGTACTCAGTTCCAGGGTGAAATGGGGTATTGTTTTTCCTATTTTTGGATCGCGGTTCGCGATCACCACAGGACGCGATGCACCGAGCGGGTTACAGGGGCACCGAGAGGGTCATACAGTCTACGCGAGGCAACTGACAGAATCAAAAATGGAATCACGAGGTGAGAGGAAACGCTACCTGAACAGGGCTCCGTGAAGACTGATTTCCTGTGTCCGAGTGTCTACTTTGTGTCCTGCGTCCTGTGTCTGCTGTGTCTGCTGTGTCTGCCCTAGGGTTAGGTTTAGGGCACGATGTCGGAGTGGGGAGGTTGCTGGAAGCCGAAGGGAGGCCGGAGGTTAGGGTTCAGGCTATGAGAGGGTCGTGGTGCGGCGCTGCCGGACTGGGTTGGTCGACCGTCGGGGTGGAGCTGCTGTGGGCAGCAGACCGGAGAGAAAGCGCTGGGCTAGGGCAGAGGCAGAGGAGGAAGATGGGGAGAAGCTTGTGGATGGACGGAGGAGGCTCGGCTAGGGTTCAGTTCGTCGAGGGGATCGTCGAGGGGATGCTGCAGGATGGGGAGACGGGAGATAGGCGGAAGAGTGGATTAGGGTTCAGGTCGTCGAGGCAGAGTCGTGTGGGTGGAGGGTCGGTGAGGGGAGAGGTTCGACGGCGAGGAGGAGAGGTTTGACGGAGAGGGGGACTGGACGGAGGAGCAGGAGGCGGTGAGGGGAGGAAGAGGAGGTCAGAGAGAGTCGAGCGGGGCTGGGCACTGCGAGTCGGGGAGGAAGAAGTCTAGGGTTCAGGCAAGCGTCGACGACCAGAGCGGCAGAGAGGGGCTGAGAGAGGTGAGAGTGCAGGTTGCGGCGACGGCGGGGCACAGTGTTCAAGGCACATTAAATAGGTCGGAACAGTAATCCCGATCAGATTAGGGTTCAGTTTGGGTTTCGGGTCCGGCTCGGGTTTGACTCGGATCCGACCCGACCCGTTAAGTTGGGTTGGTTCGGTTCAGTGGAGCGGTTCGGTTCAGTTTCAATTAAACCCGATTTATTTAAGGGGTTTAATTAGGGTTTATTTACATTGGTTTTTAGGGCTTTATAAATATTTTCGGAGTCCAATAAATTCACAGAAAATTACCCTATGTCCGGTTTTTCCATTTTACAACATAAAATATTATTTTCATAATATTTTAATATTAATTAATAGCAAATTAAAAATTATTTAATTACCAAAAGCCTAGGTTTTAATTACAGAAAATCCTAAAATATTACGAAAAATTATGAAAAACCAAATTAATAATTACTGAAAATCAGGGGGCTTACATATATATATATATATATATATATATATATATATATATATATATATATATATATATATATATATATATATATATATATATATTGGTATATTAGTAGGTTGTTAGTATAGTATTGTATAAGTTTAATGCATGTTAGTTTATAGTTAGGTGTATTGGGTAGTTAGTTATATGTTAGAATTTGAAGATACCAAGGTAATGTCAATGTATTGGTTAATGCTCAAGGTATTAGGTTTGAGTATCAAGATGAGTGTGTAGGTGGTGTGATACCGCATTGTTTCGAAGCCAAGGTATCCACTTAGCATTAGTTAGCTAAGAGTACTATATATATATATATATATATATATATATATATATATATATATATATATATATATATATATATATATATATTAGTATTTTCATATCTAATAACTTGCGTATCCTATGATAGGGTACTTTGTTTATATCCTAGTATCTTAGCCTAGTTACATAGTGTATGGACCTAATATCCTAGAGTTGGACTCATGCAACCTATAAATAGCTAGTTTGACTAGTTTGACCTAGAGTTGACTTAGAAATGGCTTTATGACCTAGAATTGAACTAGTTTAACTTATTTTTATTCCAAAATCTTGTATTGATGCAATATATCATATATAGGTCAGTGTGACACTATCTTGGGCATCGAGAGACACACCTTGCTTAGGACCTCAGGCGAGTATATTTCTCTGTTAGTTTTTATTTCATAATAGTGTATATATCTCATGTTCTAGAACTGTATACTTGATTCCGATACAGTGGTATCATGGACTGGTACTACATGGATCCTGTCAGGAGATGTTATCCCCTACCGTGTTTAGCGGGTACTCCTTCACATGTATTTTATTGTGTGTATCGGATATTAATTTATTATATTTCGTATTTACATACTGCTCGTGTTCAGTATGCTTATATTCGTGTACACACACTGCTTGTGTTCAGTGTACCCATATTCGTGTTCGTAACGTGTTATGATTGGATCCATTGATATTAGTTGGGGATGGGGGAGTAGGAGTTGATTATGTGATCTAGCCCTAGTGTATTCGTGTACATGTCGATTATATACCACACTTGTAATCGAGTTACAATATTATATTCGTGTTCAACATAAACCGATCACATAATAAACTTGTATTCCATGGCACATTAGTTAGATTTTAGTTATTTCCATTATTACAGATATTCATATTGATTGTTCTTCATTCCAGTACATTACCTGTTCACTCTAGTTCAATTTTTTCTATTATTTAGTTATCTTGTATTCTTTTCTATTATCTATTTTATATGCTCGATTATGTATTTAAAACTCCTTTCAGAGGTATGTACTTCACTCCAATACTGATTGGATATATTTTTCGAGATGATTGGCTCATAGATCAGTGTCCTACATTCTACAGGCCGCAGAAAGGCTTACCATTAGAGGATACTCTTATAGACCAGGAGGACTTAGTTCCAGAGCCTGAGGAGGTTTAGTTTATTTGGTGAATTTGTATTAGACTTTTATTGAGATTCATGGCATGTATATTATTTAAGACTTGTGGATTGTATCTTTATTCTTTTCTTTGTTATCCCATTTGTGCTCTATGTTCCTTAGTTGCATTATGATTTAGTATAGTTATATTTGTGAGATACCATATTATTCCTCCGTTTGGAGTTGAGATGATTGACAGGTACCTTATATATATTGTGTGTGATATTTAGATAGTAGAATTGACCCAGATAGCGTTCTACCATCGATGCTGCGGCGTAGGCTGGGCGTACTCACGTACTCGTGTCCGAATATCCGGGTGTGGGTCGTGACACATTTTTAGTGGTGGCCCATGAAGGTCTAGAGTCGCAATTAGAGCGATATCGTAGTAGTGCTCACCAAGAGTACTGCTACGAGCGTGCTTTAGGAAATATGATTTAGGTTGAGAGTATACTCAATCACAACTAGAAAACACTTTCAAATATCAGTTTTGCTATCCTTATCTATTGAATATTACTTTAAGTAAAAATTCTGTCCTTCATTGATGATATCGTATCTTACTCAATAATGATTCCTTTGTTTAATCTATCTTCAGGATGTCGCAGAAGATGCGTTTCCAGCGCTCAGGTGCTATGCCAGCGAGGTCAGTCACTTCGTTGCCTATGAGGGAAACACCATCAAACGCTGTTCCAGCAGCTACATTCCAGAGGTCTGCTTCACCGATCCAGGTGGGCGTTTTCACAGCAGCTTTCGAAGGTGCTCCACCTCAAGTGCAGATGGCAGCTTCGACAGTTTCAGGGGATCTTCCACCCCCACCATCCGCAGTCGATCCGACGTAGATGTTTGTGCTCTTTTAGCAGATGACGGAGGCACAGCAGCGTCAGTCAGAAGTCATGAGGCAAAGCATTGAGAATGCTCACCAGATTGCGCTCGCAATAATTGAGAGAGCCGTCTTAGTCTAGCCACAAATGACACCACCTCAGTTCACCTCGCAACAGCCGAGGCCGGGGACCATCATAGACTTCAAGAGGATAGGGCTGAAGGACTTTAAAGGCATTGAAGGAATTATTTATGCTGATGATTGGATAGAAGATATTGAGCGGAACTTGCGGCTGGCGTAGATTCCAGAAAGGTTGCAGATAGAGGTCGCGAGGAGCATGATGTTCGATATTGCGTTGACTTGGTTCAGGACGGACCTCAGGATCTCAGCACCAGGACTTACTTGAGAAACTTTCAAAGAGCTCTTCAAGAAAAAGTGCTTTCCAGATGTGGCTCTGGTATCTCTAGGGAGCCAGTTCCAGTACATTATTCAGGAAGGTATGACGGTCGATGAGTATGCGGTAGAGTATTACAGATTAGGACGCTTTATGGAGGTAAAGAACCCCAGGGGAAGAGCCAGGAAGTTCAGGAAGGGCCTGAACTGGGAGATCAAATCACACAGGAATGATGGTCCCACCGCTACTATCGAGGAGATTATGAGACATGCACAGCGGGAGAGGATGATCTAGAGCTTGGCTCTAAGAGGCCGAGAGACACAAGTGGATCTAGTACCAACACGGGTCCAATAAAGCAACCTCATTTTTAACAACAGTACCAGAGGCATTTCCAGCATCTGAGGCTGCAGTATCATGGACTAGCTAGAGCGTCTGTCACGACCCGCACCCGGTTTAGGGGCACGAGAGCGTGGGTACGTCCAGCCTACGCCGCAGCATCGGCGGTAGAACGCTGTCTAGGTCAAGTACTATCTAAACAATCTCACGCTAGTATCCAACTCCATAAGGAGAAGTGGATATCATAAAATAAATCTAGAAATACTCAATCACAACTGCAGCACGATAGGAAAATGAAGAAATAAAAGAATACAACACAAGTCTAATAACACAATAATCATACCTGCAATTATTACTTCCAATCCCCAAGTATGTCAGAGCCAGTCTACTAAGGTCACAGTCTGGAAAAATATTTCCAGTCAGGAAGGAGCAAAGTACATCTCTAACTAGCAGTTCTATATAAATGACATAAACTATGTAGCAGTTCTAGATGGAAACATACCAGATGCATGTATAGGTACGAGAAATGTACAATGAAGGAAATACTGGAAATACTGTAAGTAAATGCAGGAAAAGAACAATATGTCAATGAGCAAGAATCCTATGACTAAGTGTGTGAGTACTAGCTTTAATATGTGATCGGCTTGGGAACTTGATCAGGCTGGTTACATGTGATTAGCTATGATTCATGGAAGGTCAGGCTAACCGTTGGTTAGCTATGATGCATGGAGAGGTCAGGCTAATCACACGTAACAGCTATGAGGCATGGAGATGGTCAGGCCACACCCGACGTGAGATGTGGGGTGAGCTATGATGCATGGAAAGTTGGGTATGATCACATATCTACACTAAAATACTCCCCAAACCCCCGACTGGTATAGTAGATCCAATCATGGTACGCTATGGCACGGGATTCCCTAGGAAGGTAGCAAATCTCCCCGGGAATCAGTGTCTGTACATGCACGAGATAACAAGGAAAACAAGTCTCATACAAGCTACACCATGAATAAGGAATAACATCTCATGACGAGATCCGTGTATACCAATCCGTGTAACCAATGTGTCAAGAACATGGATATTTACACTAGATACAGTGAACATAGGAGATATCATAAATTAGAAACTAATCAGAGAATGTACTCGCCTTGGGTCCTTAGCTGGTAAAACCAATGTCCTGTCCCAGAGTATCGTCTGGAGGAACCAACAGTCCTAAAATATATCAAATACAACATTTGCATCAGGTGCTACACTAACACATCACAAATACATGAACTCAGGGCTCTGCCAGGCATGGCTCTAGTCAACTAGGTCATCTAGTAGGTTTACCAATTAACCATATTATAATTTCCATCAACTACAATAGTAGATATATGTAAATATATATATACATAGATACCAAATCAATTACATATACTAGAATACGTATTTACATATATTTGAACAAAATTGTTAAAACTTCTCTTTGGAACAAAATGACAATTTAAAGGTTTATTTATAAAAATTTTAGAATTTACGTAGAATCCAATATATATTTTTTATATCTATAGTAAGATTGGTCACCAGCCCAATAAACAATTTTGAACTCATTTTATTATTGAAATTATATTTTAAATAATAATGTAACCCAAAAATTATTATATTTGTTCACATAATCAAAATCCTGATATTTATTACTACACTAAATAAAACTAAACTAATTAAATCTTACTAACTAATTATATATATTAGCAAACTAAATATATAAATTTAATAAACTAATTACATTAATAGATAACTACTGAGTAATAATTAATTACTGATTAAGAAAATAATTAACTAAACTAAACTAATATAAATTAACTAAATGATTAATTAATTAACTAATTATAAATAATTTACTGATTAAAATAATTCACTGATTAACCAATTTATCTAAACTAATCAAATCATTAACTACTAATGTTATAATTTAATTAAACTAATTAATCTAATTAATTAATTAACTTAACTAATCCCATTTAACTAAACTAATAATTATAATTAATTACTAATTAAAACTAACTTTAACTATAACTGACCTAGTTAATTTCTCCAGCATATGCAGACAGTGAACCGAGAAAGGGAAAAAGGGCCAGGGGGAAAGCTCACCGGAGTTTACTCCGGCGTCGTCGGCCGGGCAGGGCGTCGTCAGTCGACGTCCGTCTCGGCGGCGGTGCTCGTGCTCGGCGGATCTGCTCGAGGCGGCCACGGCTCGACAGATCCCGAGGAGACGGCGGGGTTCTCGATCTCGGCGGATCTGGGCGTGTCAGGGGGTGGACACGGCGGCTTCGTGGAGACGTCGGCGGAGATCGACGACGAACCAGCGGCGGCGGCGTTCGATTCCAGCGGCGGGCCAGATCGAGGAGGCGGTCGACGGCTTCGTGGCGGCTGTGGCTGCGTCTGGTCGGCCACGGCGATGCTCGGCTTCAGCGGTGGGGGTCTCGGCGGTCTGGGCGGCCACGGCGAGCTCGACGACAGGCGCTCGACGCCGAGGGGGCCCAGTCGCCGGCGGCAATCGGACTCGAGGGCGGCGGATCTTCGACAGATCTAGGGTTAGGGTCGGTCGTGTGTCCGGGGTTGGGTCTGTGGATCGTGTCCGGGGCAGGACACGATGGGTGCTTTACTGTGGACGTGTCCGGGTTTGCCGGACACGGAGATGCTGTGTACAGGGGTTGATGTAGAGGTGGTGTCCGGGTGTGTCGGACACGGAAAAGCTGGTTGTAAACTGTAAATCTGGACACAGGAAAAGAAATGGATATGGTGGGACACCCGGGGTCGGACCCGAGGCCATCACGGCTGACACGGTGATGCTGGACACACGGACATGAGCACAAAAATGGTGATAACGGCTTGTTGGCTTTGTGGGGATTTGTGGGGGCTAGCTAAAAAATGAAAATTAGGGTTTCTTGGGAATTGTGAGAATGAGAACTTAAATAGGGAGAAGGGTGTGGGATGAAGGGTTGCGGGTTGGCCCAATGATGAATGGCCCAGAATTAAACATAAAGGGCTTTTCATGTGGGAAGAATGAGGGCGTGAATGGGAGGCGGAAAACGGTAAATTAAATAGAAAAGAAATTTAAGAAAAAATGTTTTTAAGAGGCTTACGATTAGCTACTAATTAAACTCATTTTTCAAAATATTAGAAAGTATGTAATTATTTACTACCCCAATAAATAAAAATCTATTTTATTTTATCAACTAGTTTTTTAAATAACTATTTAGTTAAAACAATAATTTTATGACTCAAGCCAATAAATATTTGAAACTAGAAATATATGTTATTATTTATTTATTTATTTTGTAATACATCGTCATTTAGGAAAAATGATCTTTATAAAGATTTTTAAATTACCTTCTAAAATCAGACATCGTTCAAAATCAAATAAAAATTTTCAAGGAGAAATATTTTATAAAACTTGATATTTTAAAATAAAATTAAAATCTAATTATTTTGGAAATTGGAAATCGGAGGTTACAGCGTCGGTACATCAGATTCACCAGATCCAGTGGGCAGCTATTCCTTGTACTTTCTGGAAGAAGCAAGGACATGGATGCGACGCATGCAGGATGATATTGGGCCAGTAATTATTCTGCGGATCAGGAGACCATCAGTTGAGGACTTATCCTAAAGTTTTAGCTCATCCAGCTCAGAGCGAAGCTCAGGCACAGAGAGCTCCCACGAGACCACCAACGGGACAGCAGAGAGGACCTCCCCTACCACCACAATAGTAGCAGTTCGCTCAGCACCAACAACAGCAGAGAGGTGCCCACCGACAGGGGCGAGCTTTCACCTTGATCGTCGAGGAGGAGGATCCAGTCAGTGATATTATCTCAGGTTTAGTCTATCTTGATTCTTTTCTAGCTCATGCTTTATTTGATTCTGGTGCTTCTCATAGTTTTCTATCTGTATCTTTTGCTCTGAAATATTATCTTGAGTTTGAACCGTTAGCGAGGACTTGCAAGATCATGACCGGGGGCGGCATTATCCGGGTCAGTGATGTTTGCAAGGACCAGAGAGTTTCTTTAGGAGGTCGAGAGTTGAGCGTATGTCTACTCATAATGCCACTTCCGAGCTACGATATAGTACTCGGGATAGATTCTTTGAGTAGGCATCATGCTAGTATCAATTATCGTGGAGGCAGAGTTTTTTTCCATACACTAGAAGAGCCAAAGTTTGAGTTCGTCAGATGAGTAGCAGAGCAGAGCGAATTAGACTTCTGTGGAGCTTTGGTAGAAGAGCAAGAGCTGCCACATCCATTGATTATGGAGTATATGGACGTCTTTCCGGAGGAGTTTCCAGGGTTGCCACCGGACAAAGATGTGGAGTTCTCTATAGATTTGGTGCCAGGCTCAGAGCCAATATCACATCACGTCTATAGAGTGAATAACAACTAACTGGCAGAGTTGAAGAAGTAGGTGGATGAGTTGCAGGACAAGGGCTTCATCCGCTCCAGTTCATCACCGTGGGGTGCTCCGGTATTATTTGTACTGAAGAAGGATGGGTTGGTACACATGTGTATCGACTACAAGGCACTCAACAATCTTACTATTAAGAATAATTATCCATTGTCACGGATTGATGACTTGTTTGATCAATTGAGCGGAGCGAAGGTATTCTCGAAGATAGACTTGAGGTCGGGGTACCACCAGGTGAAAGTGAAGAAGGAAGATATTTCGAAGACAACTTTCAGGACTCGGTATGGGCAATTTGAGATTTTGGTGATGTTGTTTGGGTTGACCAATGCCTCGACGGTATTCATGAACCTGATGAATAAGGTGTTTCATCAATACTTGGATCAATTTGTGGTAGTATTCATTGATGATATATTGATTTATTCGTAGACCCCAGAGGAGCATGAGAAGCACCTAAGGATAGTTTTAGAGACCCTTTAGGTGGGTCCTTTTCCAGTTTTTGCAGCATAGACAATTATGGAGCCTTTGGAGTTGCTGATATGTGTGGCTTGTCATGCGGGCATTGGTGCCAGGTACTTATATTATTTCTACCAGAGTTATGGTTATTTATTCATATTGCTTATTCATCTGCTGGTGTAGCCCGAGTATATTCGAGCTTATGTGTTACTAGGCGGCCGACTTTAGCACATGTAGTTCATTATTGATATTTTATTCTTTATGTAGATTGTGACATAGATATTTTTAGTATATTAGATAGTTACCCTTATTATACAACTTATACATATTCGAGTCAGACCAGAGTCTGGTCGAATGCGTAGCTGGCATGTTACGTATTTTTAGTCCTACATATTTGGGACTGGGGGGGGTGATAGCCGGGTCCTAAATTACAAGACCGTCTTAGGAGAATGGGTTATTATTGGCCCACCATTGTGGAAGATGCCGTAGACTACATCCATAAATATAGATCAGGTCAAATTTATGTTGATTTTATCCACCAACCAGTAGAGTTCTTACACCATGTAGCTGTCTTCTGGCATTTTGAAGCTTGGAGAATAGATATGATTGGTCCAATCAGCCCTTTTTCTTCTATAGGATATCGGTTTATACTTATAATAACCGATTACTTCTCCAAATGGGCAGAAGCAGTCCCGCTTATCGAAGTTAAAATATCCAACATAATTAATTTCATTAAACACCATGTTATCTATCGTTTTGGTGTTTCCCGGAGAATAATACATAAAAATAGGCCACAATTTTCTAGTCAAGCATTCTATCGGTTCTATGACAATAGTCGGATCTAGAATATAGCATCTACATCCTACAATTTAGCAGCCAACGACTTAGCAGAAGCCTTTAACAAGACCATAATCAAATTCCTTAAAAAGTTTGTTTTATCCAACAAACGCGATTGGAATGAGAAACTTGGGGAGTGTTTATGGGCTTACCGGACGATAGTTCGAACTCCAACTGGTTGTATACCATTCTCTCTGGTCTATGGATATGAAGCGGTCCTTCCACTCAAAATTTAGATACCTTCTCTCAGAATTGCTATTGCTTATGAGCTAACAGTACAGAATAATTATTGATTACACCTGCAAGAATTAGAAGCATTAGATGAAAAGCGCCTGCACGTTCAACAATGCATTAAATTATACCAAGCATGCATTTCAAGAGCTTTTAAATAAAAGGTCAAGAAAAAAATATTCCAGGTCGGTGAATTGTTCCTTTCAGTGAGGAGACCTATGATCAAAACCTATAAGAGCAAAGGTAAGTTCCAGGATAAATATGAGGGTCCTTAGTGATGAAAACAGTATTCTCCAACGGAGCCTACATGATGGCTAAGCCTAATGGAGATTTAATAATGATGCCTATCAACGACAAATTCCTCAAGATGTATTATGTCTAAATACGACATTTTCTTCTCCATCTCTAGCGAATTAAAGAAAGATACATTTTATTTAATTCCACCAACTCAAAGCCTACACGACCTCTCGAACTATTACCTATTTTCATTTTTGACTAAGACATAGGTAATGGGTTCTCAAAGTTTCCCAGTGGGATAATACTCAGATTCAACGGAACACTCTCGTTGAGATCACCTAAACGATTCTCCCCAACCAAAATATTCCATTCTTAAAGTCCAGTTATTTTAAGGATATCCTATTCCTGGTCCCTAGTTAGGTTGGAAATAATCTCACATGTATACTCACTAGTCAATAAGTGTAATGTGATTCACGTCCATATTACCTCTGAATCATATTTTATTTATTATCCCCTAAAGAGGAGATGATAGTTCGCCCTTGAACTACTCTTTCTTTTCTTTCCTGGTGAAGTAAACTAGTGAATTATCACGTCCATATCACCTCTGATAGTTTGGCATCCTTTACAAATTTATCATTTGTACTCAGCACGGGTATACCTCGAGTAATACATCCACCAAATTCTTCCCCAGAATTATCCTGCCATGTCCATAATACCTCTGAGCAGATATATATTCAATAGGTCTTGATTTGAATGTATTACTAAGGTAAAACAAAATTTCTTTATGAGGAAAGGACAATGTTGGTCCAGGAATTCTCATGTGCGCACATTCGTCTGATTGAAAGAAAATATTGCATAGTGCGCATTACTAGACAAATTACAAGAATGCGTGCAACAAACTATACAACACATTTATGCGCGTATCAGTAGGATGGCAAAGTAAAGTCAATGTATCCAGTCGCGTACTTCGACCAAAGCCTCCAGTCAGCAAGACACATGCAACAAAATAAAGTCAAAGCTGAAATTTTATTGAAGCTTAATCATGATTACATATGATGGAGATATATCACAACTAGATTTTTATTCTAAAATCATGATTATACATATAAAAATCTATTACACCCAATTTTTTATATGTTGGGGATCTATCACATAGCCATCCCCATTTCTGCGTCCCGTCGGCTCCCAATATAGGCACAAAAAAATTGGATTCTCAGTGAAAACCACAGTACATAGAAAAGAAATCCATACTTTAGGCAAGGATGCTATACAGAACTGGGCTTATTTAAATTAGCACAACCCCATTTCTGTGTAGACTCGATGGAGGACATGATGAGTCGAACGAAAGCTGTTACGCTATCGCCATCCAATGCCACCGCTAGAACCTCGGTTGGAATTATGTCACTACCATATTTCTAGAAGATAATATTTTATTATTTAGCATATTTATTATTTAGTAATTAAATATTAATATATGTGCTACTAATTAATTATATTGAGTTATTATATTTAATTATTTGTTAGTGGGCTAGCCTATTTTATTTGGACTTGTCATTAGTGGACCCATTAGATTGTCATGACACATTGAGCCCAACATTTGGTTAGGCCTATTAGACCCATTCCTTAATTAATTAAGGAGATTAGATTAGTTTCATGTAGAATTAGAAGCTTCCTAATATATCCCTCCCTAATTAAACCTCATGACTAACTAGTAGGGGTAACTTGGACATTGTACATTGCTTGGAGAGGAGAAAAGGAAGGCTGGCCTTTAGAGGGACTCTCTCTCTCTTCTCATTAGTTCATTTTATTAGAGATCCCCAATTGTGTTATTCTCCAAATTAATTTACCCCTCCACCAAATTCAACCCAATTCACCCTCATTCACTCTCAATTCCATCATCTAAGAGCCATTAGAGCATGGATTACAAGGAGCACCTGAAGGAGGAGGTATTGGCAAGGAGATTGTGTCCTAATTATGTCCATTGAGCATTTTATTAAGAATCCATCTCCCAATAGGTAAATTCTGAATTCCCTCCTTAATTTGGACTATAATTCATGCATTTAACTCTTAAAAATCCTTTCTTGGCTTAGGGCTACCCATAGGATCAAGAACTAAGTTCATAGGGCCCCTATTATAAATTCTATATGGTAATTTGTGCCCAAATAGGAAAGATTCATAGATTGACACATTAAGCACATGTCATGAGACCAATTAGATCTTATTAGACTTAGATCAGGGTTATGGGACTAGGTACGTATCCAAAATTGGACACAAGTAGAGCGTATCATAGTATTTTATGATACGGTATGAGACTTGATTCATTTTGTTTGATTTGTGCAAATTCACTTCAATTCCTATTGTAACTAGTTATTATTATATGTAATTGATATGAGGGAATGGGTAATATAGAGATTTGGAGGTTTTGATCTTCCATTGGGTACGTATCATAGAGTATCGTGTTTATAACATATCAAGTATTTGATTTAATGCAAGTGTGTGCATGGTTGTACTATTTTCTGTATTTGATACTGGGTATAAAGGATTGGCAGTAACAACATGTGACTGTGTGATAAGGTAAAAGAGAGTGATAGTGTAAAATGTTTGTGTTGGTGTGATGGTGTAAGTGTACTATATTAGGATCAGACAAGAGAAGTGTAGTGACTGTGTAGGGGAAATAAGTGAATTGATGCGTAAGTGTCAAGTAATGGTTGGTAGCAATAAGAGAATAAGGAGGTCTGCACTGGCCTGCAGCAACATGTTGCTGCAAGTGCAACAATATGAACTGCTCAAGAAGTAGCAGATAAAAGTAAACTGGGAACTTATGTGTAGGCATATTCCAAAATGGAGACTACAACATCAACTACTCAGGGTTTCAGCAAGAATAAGTGCAGCACGGACAGATGGGTGGATCCCCAAGTCAGCAGCTTAGGATTTAAGCTTGCTGTGTGCATTTAAAACTATATATGCAGACTCATCTGCAGGAGGAAGTTGAGGGTTGGTAATTATGGTTGTATGAGGAGTGCTTGCAGGCCTGTGCAAGCTCAAAAACTTGTTTGCCTGCCTATAGGAAATGGGAAGGAAGAGTACTAGAACAGTACTAGCTGCTATTGTATGCTGTTTGGTATTGAAGTTGCTATTTTGGGTAGGGATGTGGTAGTTGCAGTAGGTCTACTGAAGACTCGAGTTGCTGCAAGTGTGGAATAAGTTTGAAGTAAGGTATTAGGGGTGTATCAGGTTATATTATGAGGCTGATGCAAATGTATCAGAGAGTGTCGAGTGTTGGTGTTGCTTAGGGTATTGGTATTAGTTGAGACATAATATATTGAGTATAAAGTTATGTATATTAAATAGGATAGTAAGGTATTGTGGGTATTGGTACTAGGAATGAGTTATGGCTAGGTATGAACATTGGTCTAAGTGAAGGGTAATCTAGTATCTAGGCTTAAGTGAGGAGTGTTGTATATAGTATATAATTCTATAATAATATACATATAGTGTAATTATATACATATTATAAGTTATAAATATTAAGATGACTTAGTATCATGGATAATGACCTAATTTAGTTATTATAAGCTAGTGTCAGTTAGTTAGTGACTAATATGGACTAATTACTTTAGTTTGACCTAGAAATGGCCTAGGAGAGCATGTTATTTCTCATTCATTACACCAAGTGACATGATATTTCTAATTTAGATGTGTGTGACACCAACCTGGATACCGAGATATACTATTTGCTTAGGACTATATGCGAGTACATTCTCTGATAGTTTTCTTATTTGGTAGTCTCTATGTTTCATGTATTTATTATTGAGATATTTAATTCCTGACACGATGGTTTTACGATTGATATACGTGGATGGTCATGAGATATTGTTGTTGTGATGAATCAGTGATTGTCGTGTCGTACTTCATGATTACTCAGTAATTACTGTGATATCTTAGTGATTATATAGACCATGGTCATAGTGCATGATATATTAGACAGTGTAATATGATATACATGTTATAACGTGTTGTGATTTGGATCCGTGTACTAGTCGGGGGTTGGGAAAGTATTAGTGGATATGTGATCATACCTTATATATGATTATTTAGTGTAGCCCATGATAGCTAGCAGATCATGTGATGCACGTGTGATCACGCTAGCTCACCTTTTATATATAGCCCGTGTTAGGCCCAAGCCGATCATATTTTCTTACTATTATTTCAAGGAACATTTACTATATCACTTTCTTTATTTCAGTTCACTATATTGATGTTCCTCACCATATTGTTCTCAGTTTATTGCCATTATTCACCATGATATTTCATCTTGTGATATTTACTAACTTAGTTATTTCCATTATTTATTTTTATTGCTATTGCTGTTTCATAGTTTTTGTTAATTATTGGAACTGCTATTGGGTTGTACTTTGCTCCAATCCTGATTGGATATATATTTCAGATAATTCATTAGAGGAGTGGTGTCCTACACACTACGGGCCATAGGATGGTGATCCAGTTGAGTTAGCACCTGTTGAGCATATTGAGATAGTACCAACAGTCGGTGAGACTTTGCTAGTTAATTCATGATATTGTATATGTCAGTTATACACTTTTGGCATTGTATTATATTTGAGAATATTGTGTTGAGATTAGACTTGGATTTGTGATATATTGTGACTTTATTTCTTTCCTTCTATTATATATCGTACCATATCTTCCTTTAGTTTATTATTGTGATTGAGTATTGTTTACCATTATCATATTATCATATTATCATATTCTTCTCCATTTGGGAGTTGAAATATCTTGACAGGTATATTATATATTATGTAAGATATTTAGATAGTATTGTCAACCTAGACAATGTTTTATCGTCAATACTAAGGCGTAGGCTGGACGTACCCACGTACTCGTGCCCTTACACCGGGTACGTGTCGTAACACATTTTTGTGCTGGCCCATGCAGGTCTTGAAGTCTTCAAAGTAGTAGTACTCAGACTTATAGTATTACTAAAAGCTTGCTATAGGATATAGGACTAGTGATATAGGATGAGAAGATACTCAATCATAACTTGGAAATATTTTTAATCTATTGATCTTGCTACCTTTATCATTCGGAATAATTACTTTCTTTGAAATATTACTATCCTTCCTTGATGCCATCGTATCTTACGCAATATTGACTCCTTTGTTTTGAATCTATTTTTAGGAAGCCGCTGAAGACCCGATCGTAGTGCTCTAGAGCAGTTTCGGAGAGGTCAGTTACATCGTCACCTCAGAGAGAGACAACAACTACTGTCCTGCCTTCTTCTGCTTAGAGGATTGCCTTACCAGTCCAGGTAGGGATTTCAACAACAACGTTTTGGGGTGCTCCACCACTAGCTCCGAGGACTGTTCTATTAGTCACGGAGGATCTTCCACCCCCACTACCCATGCCAGATGACGGGACGCAGATGTTTGCCATGTTCTAGAAGATGATGGCAGTGCTGCAGAGGCAGAAAGATGTTTTGTGTCAGGGCATCGAGAGTGCTCACCAGTTAGCACTAGCTACTACGGAGAAGGTAGAACTTGTTCAGCCACAGATCGTATCGCTTCATCCCGTCCTGTGCCAGCCGAGGCCAGGTACCATCATTGATTTCAAGATGATGGTGCCCAAGAGCTTCAAGGGCACAAAAGTAATCATGTATGCCGAAGATTGGATCGAGAACATGGAGAGGACCTTACGGCTAGCATAGTTTCTAAAGAGTCTACAGGTGGAGGCAGCGGGCAGCCAGATGTTCAAATTTGCCCTGACATGGTTCCATACAGACCCGAGGATCGCGATACCATGACTGACTTGGAAAGCTTTTAAAGAGCTTTTAAAGAAAAAGTTCTTTTCGGATGTGGCTCTGAGTGCTCTAGAGAGCCAGTTCATAGATCTTGTCCAGGGGAGCATGACGGTGGATGAGTATGCCGTAGAGTTTTGCATATTGGCAGATTTGTAGAGGGACATAATCCCCTAGGGAAGGCTAGGAAGTTTTAAAAGGATTTGATCAGGGAGGTCAAATCTCTCACTAGAGGACACCGAATAGCAACATTCGAGGATATCCTGATGGATACATGGAGGGCTGAGGATGACTTGGAGCTCAAATCCAAGAGGATGAGAGACACATCAGGTGGAGTTAGCAGTATTGCAGGTCCAGCCAAACGACCCCACTTCCAGCAGTAGAGGACCTTCTAGCCGCAAAGACAGCAGTTTCATATACCATTCTGAGCACCAGCACAGCAGGCGTACCAGGCCCCGAGACCAGCACAACAGTCCCCGGAGTATTATCACTATGGGAAGATTTTACATACACAAGAGGTTTGCAGGAAGAGGCTTGGAATGTGCCTCTATTATGGAGATCCATGCCACCAGTTGAGGGAGTGTCTAGTGGCTCTAGTTCGAGCAGGCATGGAAGCAGCACTGGAACAGAGAGCGCAAGCGAGGCCACCTGCGGGACAGTATATGTGAACTACTTTACCGACTCAACAATAAAATTTTGTCCATAAATATCAACAATAGAACGGTGCCCCACGAGGGCGAGCTTTTGCTATGATAGTTAAAGAGGAGGAGCCAGTCGAAGATGATATTAGGTTCAGTTCTTCTTGATTCTATTCTAGCTTATGCATTATTTAATTTTGGTACTTTTCATTCTTTTGTATATGTATCTTTTGCTCTTAAGCACTGATTAGAGTTTGAATCTTTGGCTAGGACTAGCAAGATCACGACTGGGGATGCATTATCCTAGTCAGTGCTGTTTGAAAGGATCGAAGAGTTATACTGGGAGGCCAGAAGTTGAGCCCGTGCTTATTCGTAATGCCACTTTCGAGCTATGACATTATACTCAAGATGTATTAGTTGAGTAGGCACCATGCTAGTATAGATTATCATGGAGGCAGCATTTTATTTTGACCGCCAGGAGAGACGGAGTTTATGATTTTCAGAGGAGCAGAGCAAGTATGCCATCTGTAGAGCTCTGGTGGAAGAGAAGGAGTTGTCACATCCGTTGATAGCAGAGTTCATGGATATTTTTTTGGAGGAGTTGCAGGGTTTGCCGTCAGACAGAGATATTGAGTTCTCTATAGACTTTCTGTCAGGTGCATAACCGATATCTTAGCACATCTATAGAGTTAACAACAACGAATGGTAGAGTTAAAAAAGCAGGGGGATGATGTCACTACCATATTTTCTAGGAAAGAATATTTTGGTCATTTTATAATTAATTAAATATTGTACATGTTGAATATTTATTTATTATATTATTTATTTATTGTTATCATGTTAGATTTATTTTTGGACTTGTGTAGCGGACCTAACTAGTTATAATAGATCCATGGACCCAACATTTAATTTTAGTTAGATTTGAGCTCAATAATTAGAAGCCCATTTATTAGGAGGATGATTAATTAAGTTAAACCCATTAGACTAGAACCTTCCCTCCTTAATTAATTTTTTCATGAGAGGCACCAAAGGGTATTTTAGACTTTATATAGTAGCTTGAGGGAGAGGGTAAGTAAGGTCTATATAAAGGGGATGAAAACTATCTCTCTCTTCATTTTTATTCCAAATCTAGATCTAGAATTTCTCTCAACAAAATTCCATCAAATCTTTACCAAATTTCCATCCAATTCCTTTCCAAATCACCATTGGAGACTAGAAGAGCAAGGATCTAGAAAGAGAAAGCAAGGATCTACAAAGAGAAGCAAGGATCTACAAGTTGAAAGCCAATTTCACCAAAATTGGAAGTTTTATTGGAAATCTATCTCCCAATAGGTACAATTCAGTTTTTCTCCTTAATTTAGGTTCTAAATCTGAGATTTAACCATGAGAAATTAACCCATATGTATAGGCTACCCATAGAATTTGGTTTTGTGTTCATATGAGGCATATTGAGAAAGTTATGGTACTTTTTGTGTCAATTTTGGAGGAATTTCGAGATTGATAATTGTTGTGTGTGTCAATTGGTCCTATAGATCAATTTGGCATGTGCTTGTGTGTTTGGGGCTAGTGTCGTGTCCATAATTGGGTACGTGTAGGTCGTATCCTATCAATTTGGTGATACGTGTTGATTTGGGGGATTTTTCTCCGATACGGGACTTTGAGCATGTCACATTTTGACACGAACATGTAGATTTGTATTTGACTCTTCGTATTGTTCATAAATAATATATATGAGTTGTTCGTGTCCTTCGGGGTATGTTTGGATGTGTGGTGGACTCGTGTCGCATGCGTATCCTAGATCTAGTGGGATACGGGGTGATACGTTCCATGTGTGTGCAATTTAATTGTAGATCTATTTTCTCTTGTGTTCCTATTCATGGAGAAATGTAAATATATATATGTGTGTGTGTGTGTATATATATATATAATGTTGTGTATATATATTTATGTAATATTGTGTCTTAGATCTATGTATCTATGTATATGTTATATGTGTATATATCGTATGTAACTATTCTTCTACATATAGATATATTTATATATGGTAGTATGTATAGATATGTATATGTTAAATAGATATATATATGTTGTTATATATATATATATATATATATATATATATATATATATATATATATATATATATATATATATATATATATATATATATGGTTTATATTGTGTATAATTATATGTACGTATACATATATGTATAGTTATATATACATATTACTATATATGTGTGTGTGTATGTTACTATGTGGTATTACGTACATATGTATGTATGTATGTATGTGTGTATGTATATTATTATAGTGTATATATATTATGAGTTATATATATTATATATATTATGTGGTTTTTATATATAAATTATTATATATATATATTAGTGATAGAGGGCAGGAGCTTTGGCGACAGCAGGAGCGTAGGAACAGCAGCAGCAATACCAACAGCACAACAGCAGCAGCAAGAGCAATAGCGACAACAAGCGTCGCTGAATGCAGCTGCAGCAACAATAATAGCAACAACAGCCGCTATAGCGACAATAGTTAGCGACGACAGCAGAGAAGCGTCACAAAAACAGCATCGTATCAGTTAATTTAGCGACAGTTTTTGGCGACAGCTGCAGGGATCCGTCACTATAACTGCAGAGTATCAGCAGCAACAACGGTTTTCAGCGACAGTACGCAGGGGCTTTCCACGACAGTTTGGCAGTTATATATATATATATATATATATATATATGGTAATTAATATATATATAAATATGTTCCTAATTGCTATTAGTATTTTAATATACTATATGTGTAGTTAGTATAAGCAAGGTATTGGGTATTACCTTGAGAAACCAAGGTAAGTACCATGGTAATTGGGGATATCCAAGGTATTGGGTTTGGGTATCAATATTGGTTTAGTTTTGTGATACCAAGTTGGTTCAAAACCAAGGTATCCATATAGCTATTTATTATTAGGATTTATATATTTAATATTGTTTGATATGTACATATGTGTTATATTTTATCTCTTGTTTACGTATCCTGAGATACGGTATCTTAATATCCTAGATTTATCTTGTATGACCTAGATTTATAGTGTATGAACCCAACATCATTGAGATAGGCTCATGCAACCTAGAAATAGGTAGTTTGACCAAGTTTGACCAATTTGACTTAAAATTGACCTAGTTTGACAATTTTAATTTAGAAATGGCTTTATGACCTAGAAGTTGACTATTTTAATTTATTCTTTTTCCCAAAACATTGCATTAATGCCATATTCCATATATAGGTCTATGACACCAGTTCGGACACTATTTTGCATCATTGTTCTGGACCACAGGCGAGTATATTCTCTGATAGTTTCCATTATTTGATTACCACTATAATTCAAGTATTTAGAAATGTTACTTATGATTCTTGACACGATGGTACACGGATTGGTATTGTTATTTGATCGTCAGTCATGGAATGTTACCTTGATTATGGAGATGGTATCAGATACTGTCCTTATTGGTATTGGATAACATTGGATATTATAGATTAAACACTGGATACATTGACTAGTGACGTATCATGATTCGATCCATCATATCAGTCGGGGCGGGGGAAATACCAATTAAATATGTGATCAAGAAACTATCGGCTAGTAGTGTAATCATTGGCTACTAACTAACCATGCAATTCACATATGGTTGAGTTAGCTCCTTAGTATAATCATTGAATCTTCCAGGCCGATCATATATTTAGTTAGTATTTCAAATCACATAGTATATTATAGTTTCCATATTCAGTTCATTGATTACCTTGTTCTATTTCTGACATTATAGTTCATTCCTTTATTCTTGTACGCATTGATTATATTCTGTTGCTAGTATTGCCTATTTTCTCATTATTCTTGATTATCAGTTATATTCTCATCGTAGATAGCATCTTCTATTTTCCTGCTTTATATTTTTTGTCAATTAATTGGAACTGCTATTATGTTGTACTACGCTCCATTCCTGTCAACATAGGATACTAGGATGAGAGAGGGATATTCAATCACAACTAGGAATTCCAATCTAAATTGAATCGCTACTTTTGATTCCTTCTGAATGCTTTGAATATTGTTGTCCTTCCTTGATAATATCTTCTCTTGTGTCGAATTGATATCTTTTTTTTTCGATCTGTCTTTAGGATGCCACCGAAGACTAGATCCCATCGATCGGGAACATTTTCTACGAGGTCTTCCACCTCTTAATCGTCCACTCAGGCACTAGGGTTTGTACCTCCTACGACATCAGTTCACGTAGGAGTCTCGGCTGCCTTCGGGGGTTCTCCTCCACCTGTTCCGAGGACTACTCCAGTTGCTTCGGAGGGACTTCCACCACCTCCATTTTCAGGAGATGCCGTGCCGATGGTTGCACTATTTAGAGAGATGATGAAGTTACAAAGGGCACAGATAGAGGCCTAACACAGACAGTCAGATATGATACGGAAGAGTATGGAGAACGCCCATCAGGTAGCTATTGTAGCAGTTCAGAGAGAGGCTCCTCTTACTGATGCGGGACAGTCTTGGAAGGTATTCAAGGATCTCTTTAACAAGAAATTCTTTTCTCAGACGGATAGATTGGAATTAGGAAGGCAGTTTGAGAGCCTTACACAAGGGAGATTGTCCGTAGAGGAGTACGACGCAGAGTTCAGGAGGCTGAGCCGATTTGCGGAGTACTTGGTGAGAGAGCCAGAAGTTTGGGCTATCCGTTTTCGTGAGGGTCTGAATTGGGAAGTGAAGATTCTTATTCCATCTTTCTATGAGACGTATTCTGAGATACTTTCAGAGGCACACAAGGTCGAGCGGGAGTAGAACTTGAAGCCGAAGAGGGACCGTGATATGTTTGGGGGTGCCAGTTGCAGTGCGGGACTGACAAAGAGGCCGCGGTTCCAACAACAACAGTTTCTAGTATAGTTCGGAGCTCATCAGCAGCAATATCAGATACAAGAACCAATCATTGCTACAGTTCAAGATCCAATACAACAGATACCACAACAACCTCAGAGAAAGGTGCAACAGGCTCCACAATGCACCTATTGTAAGAAGGTTGGGCACACTTAGGAGATGTGCTGGAAGAGACTTGGAGCATGCTTACATTGTGGATCTACGGAGCATATGGTGAAGGATTATCTCTGGACCCTTAAACGCTAGGCCAGGGTGCAGATCGAGGGCAGAGAGGTAGAGTTAGGCCACATGTAGCATTGCAGATTGCTCATCACCCGCAGAGGGAGCTACCTCGGCAGGGCGGAGCATTTGTGATGACGGTCGAGGAGACCGATACTACAGGTGATGGGTTAGCGAGTTCTGTTCTTTCTTTCTATTTCTTCCATCTATTTTGATTGATTGCTTCTTTAGTACCTTTTGGATGCTTGTGTTATATAGTTAGTGTATCTCTAGAATACCCTGATGGAGACAGCAGTAATAAGACAAACGGAGACCATAACCATGCATATTGTTCTTTGCATAGTATTATTCTTTGTGTGATTTTAGATAAAACCTTATTAGACTATGATTGCTGGGGGTTTGACCTAGAAGGAGTACGATCACCCTTAAATTTTGAGGACGAAATTATTCTAAGGGGGGTAGACTAGTCACTACCATATTTTCTAGGAAAGGGTATTTTGGTCATTTTATAATTAATTAAATATTGTGCATATTGAATATTTATTTATTGTATTATTTATTTATTGTTAATATGTTAGCTTTATTTTTGGACTTGTGTAGTGGACCTAACTAGTTAGAATAGATCTATGGACCCAACATTTAATTTTAGTTAGATTTGAGCCAAATAATTAGAAGCCCATTTATTAGGAGGATGATTAATTAAGTTAAACCCATTAGAATAGAACCTTCCCTCCTTAATTAATTTCTTCATGAGAGGCCCCAAGGGGTATTTTAGACTTTATAGTTGCTTGAGGGATGGGGCAAGTGAGGCCTATATAAAGGGGATGAAAACATTCTCTCTCTTTATTTTTTATTCCAAATCTAGATCTAGAATTTCTCTCAACCAAATTCAATCAAATCTCTACCAAATTTCCATCCAATTCTTTCCCAAATCACCATTGGGGACTAGAAGAGCAAAGATCTAGAAGGAGGAAGCAAAGATCTACAAAGAGGAGCAAGGATCTACAAGTTGAAAGCCAATTTTACCAAAAATGGAAGTTTTATTGGGAATCCATCTCCCAATAGGTACAATTCAGTTTTTTCTCTTAATTTAGGTTCTAAATCTAAGATTTAACCATGAAAAATTAACCCATATGCATAGGCTGCCCATAGGATTTGGGTTTGTGTTCATAGGAGGCCTATTGAGAAAGTTATGGTGCTTTTTGTGTCAAATTTAGGAGAATTCCGAGATTGACAATTGTTGTGTGTGTCAATTGGTCCTATATATCAATTTGACATGTGATTATTTATTTGGGGCTAGTGTCGTATACATAATTGTGTACGTGTAGGTCGTATCCCATTAATTTGGTGATACGTGTTGATTTGAGGGGTTTTCTCCGACACGAAACTTTGAGCATGTCATATTTTGACACGAATACGTAAATTTGTATTTGACTCTTCGTATTGTTCATAAATAATATATATGACTTGTTCGTGTCCTTTGGGGTACGTTCGCATGTGTGGTGAACTCGTGTCGCATGCGTATCCTAGATCTAGTGGGATACGGGGTGATACGTTCAATGTGTGTGCAATTTAATTGTAGATCTATTTTCTCTTGTGTTCCTATTTATGGAGAAATGTAATTTTATATATATATATATATATATATATATATATATATATATATATATATATATATATATAATGTTGTGTATATATATTTATGTAATATTGTGTCTTAGATCTATGTATCTATGTATGTGCTATATGTGTATATATTGTATGTAACTATTCTTCTACATATATATATATATATATATATATATATATATATATATATATATATATATATATATATATATATATATATATATATATATATACTTGTATGCTATAATGTATGTTTTATATTGTGTATAATTATATGTACGTATAAGTTATATATACATATTGCTATGTGTGTGTGTGTGTGTGTATGTTACTATGTGGTATTATGTACATATATATGTATGTGTGAATGTATATTATTATAGTGTATATATATTATGAGTTATATATACTATATTTATTATGTGGTTTTTATATATTAATTATTATATATATATTAGTGATAGAGGGCAGGAGCTTTGGCGACAACAGGAGCGTCGCAACAGCAGCAACAATACCAACAGCATTGCAGCAGCAACAAGAGCAACATCGACAGCAAGCGTCGCTAAATGCAGCATCAACAACAATAACATCAGCAGCAGCCGCTATAGCGACAGCAGTTAGCGACGACAGCAGAGAAGCGTCACGGAAACAACAGTGTATCAGCGGTATCAGTGACTTTAGCGACGGTTTTTTGCGACAGCTGCAGGGATCCGTCACTATAACAACAGAGTATCAACAGCAACAACGGTTTTCAGCGATAGCAGGCAGGGGCCTTTAGCGACTGTTTGGTAGTTTTATATATATTAGATATATATATGTTTAGAAATTTATATATATATATATATATATATATATATATATATATATATATATATAAGGTAATTAATATATATGTAAATATATTCCTAATTGCTATTAGTATTTTAATATACTATATGTATAATATTTAGTGTAGCATATATTATATTTATGGGTAGTTAGTATAAGCAAGGTATTGGGTATTACCTTGAGAAACCAAGGTAAGTACCAAGGTAATTGGGGATATCCAAGGTATTGGGTTTAGGTATCAATATTGGTTTAGTTTTGTGATATCAAGTTGGTTCAAAACAAAGGTATCCATATAGCTATTTATTATTAGGATTTATATATTTAATATTGTTTGATATGTACATATGTGTTATATTTTATCTCTTGTTTACGTATTCTGAGATACGATATCTTAATATCCTAGATTTATCTTGTATGACCTAGATTTTTAGTGTATGAACCCAACATCATTGAGATTGACTCATGCAACCTAAAAATAGGTAGTTTGACCAAGTTTGACCAGTTTGACTTAGAATTGACTTAGTTTGACTATTTTGACTTAGAAATGGCTTTATGACCTAGAAGTTGACTAGTTTAACTTATTCTCTTTCCCAAAACATTGTTTTAATGCAATATTCTATATATAGGTCTGTGACACCAGTTTAGACACTATTTTGTATCATTGCTATGGACCACAGGCGAGTACATTCTCTGATAGTTTCTATTATTTGACTACCACTATAATTCAAGTATTTAAAAATATTACTTATAATTCTTGACATGATGGTACACGGATTGGTATTGTTACTGGATCGTCAATCATAGGATGTTACTTTGATTATGGAGATGGTATCGGATACTGTCCTTGTTGGTATTGGATAATATTGAATATTGTAGATTAAATATTGGATACATTGGCTAGTGACGTGTCATGATTCGATCCATCATATCAGTCGGGGCAGGGAAAATACCAATTAAATATGTGATCAAGAAACTATCGGCTAGTAGTGCAATCATTGGCTACTAACTAACCATGCAATTCACATATGGTTGAGTTAGCTCCTTAGTGTAATCATTGAATCTCCCAGGCCGATTACATATTTAGTTAGTATTTTAAATCACATAGTATATTATAGTTTCCATATTCAGTTCATTGATTACCTTGTTCTATTTATGATATTACAGTTTATTCCTTTATTCTTGTACGCATTGATTAAATTATGTTGCTAGTATTGCCTATTTTCTCATTGTTCTTGATTATCAGTTATATTCTCATCGTAGATAGCATCTTCTATTTTACTGCTTTATAGTTTTTGTCAATTAATTGGAACTGCTATTGGGTTATACTACGCTCTATTCCTGACTGGAAAATATTTTTCAGAGGATCCAGGAGATTGGTGTCCGACATACTACGGACCTCAGCCTATAGATGGTGCAGACTTGGACCCACTAGTTCTGGAGTGAATGCCGAGAAATTTAGCCGAGTTCACTAGTTAGCATAGTTAGTTCTCTTTAGCATTTTGGTACCAGATTTGTTTCCGGCATATATTTGTGTTTGGATATTATTTCTATTTGTTATTTTTATATTTTTAACTGCATAGTTATGTTAGACTTCTGTGATATCTTCTCGTGCCATAGAAATGTAATTGAGTATTGTGTTGAATTAAGTTGATTACTCTCTTCTTGGAGTTGAGATATTATTGGAGGATTATGCATTTTGTGAGATAATTAGATAGTGTAGTTGACCAATACAGTGTTCTACCGTTGATGCTGCGATGTAGACTGGGCGTTGTTCCTGACTTGCATCCCTACACCGGGTGCAGGTCGTGACAGATGAGTTACAGGACAAAGGCTTTATTTGATCTAGTTCATCACCGTTGGGTGCTCCGGTATTATTTGTATCAAAGAAGGATGGGTCAGTACGTATGTGTATCGACTACAAGGCTCTTAACAATCTCACTATTATGAACGTATACCTGCTGCCAAGGATTGATGATCTCATTGATTAGTTGAGCGGAGCGAAGGTATTTTCAAAGATAGACTTAAGATCGGGTTACCACCAGGTGAAAGTGAAGTAGGAGGATACTCCGAAGATAGTTTTTTGGACTCGGTATGGCCAGTTTGAGTTCTTGGTGATGCTGTTTGGGTTGACCAATGCCTCGACGGTATTCATGAATATAATAAATAAGGTATTCTACCTGTATCTTGATAAGTTCGTGGTGGTATTTATTGATGATATTCTGGTGTATTCGATGACCCCGAAGGAGCATGAGGAGCATCTAAGAATGGTTCTGGAGACCCTAAAGAAGGAGAAGCTTTATGGCAAGCTTTCGAAGTATAAGTTCTTTTTTGACAATGTTGAATTCCTTGGTTATGTGATTACAGGAGAAGGGATCTCAGTGGACCCGAAGAATATTTCAGCAGTGGAGTCGTGGGCTACTCCAAGTTCAGTGGCAGAGATCAGAAGTTTTCTTGGGCTAGCAGGTTATTATCGGAGGTTTGTACAGGACTTCTCCAGGATTAAAGCTGATGACTAAGCTGACCAGAAAGGATGTGAAGTTTGTCTGGACAGAGGAGAGTTAGGCTACTTTTGAGGAGCTAAAGAAGAGGTTGAAGACAACTAGAGTGTTGACGTTGCCATCAGGATTAGGTGGATTCACTATTTATAATGATGCTTCAGGAAAGGGTTTGGGTTGTGTCTTGCAGCAGAATGGGGAGGTGATTGCCTATGCTTTAAGGCAATTACATCCTCATGAGAAGAATTACCCTATCCACGATTTGGAGTTTACAGCGATCATTTTTGCTCTAAAGCTATGGAAACACTATCTGTACGGAGAGCGTATGGAGATTTTAAAGACCACAAGAGCTTGAAGTATGTGTTTACCCCGAAAGAGCTAAATATGAGACAACGACAGTGGTTGGAGTTGATGAAGGATTCGATAAATCATTGTAGTACCATCTAGAGAAGGCCAACGTAGTTGCTGATACCTTGAGCAGGTATCCAGTGGCAACGTACTTGACTACAGACATACATTTATTGACCAATCTTAAAAGCTTGGGTATTGAGGTACTGGTACTTGGTATCGAGATACAAATGTGGGGATTGCAGATACAGTTTGAGCTAATGGACAAGATCTGAGCTATGCAGTTTGATGATGAGTCTCTGAGGAGCATCAGAGCACATGTTAAGATGGAATTATCCGAGGACTTCACTATTGCTTAGGATGGATCACTACGATATGGTATTGTATGTGCCAAGTAGGATGTTGCGCGAGAAGGTACTTCAGGAGGCACATTGATTGCAATATTCTATACATCCATGTGCCAACAAGATGTATAGAGATCTGAGGGAGCATGTATGGTGGTATAGTATGAAGCGGGAGGTAGCACACTTCGTATCCATATATTTATTGTGCCAGCATGTAATGGCAAAGAGGCAGAGGGTTGGTGGTTTACTTCAGCCTTTACCTATTTTAGAGTAGAAGTGGGAGCATGTTACTATAGATTTTGTTTTGGGGCTTTCGCATTCTCCAAGAGGGAAAGATGCGATTTGGGTCACCGTAGACAGGTTGACCAAATCAGCCCACTTCTTGCTATTTAAAGTGGGTACATCTACAAAAAGTTAGCGGAGATATATGTGCGATATATAGTCAGATTGCATAGAGTTCCTGTGAGCATCGTCGCAGATCGGGATAGTCGCTTCATATTACACCTCTAGAGTAGTTTATAGGCTAGCTTGGGCACCCATATCAAGTTTAGTACCGCGTATCACCCCCAAACAGACAGGCAGTCGGAGAGGAGTATTAAGACTATCAAGGATATGCTTCATACTTGTGTTTTGGATTTTATAGGCTCTTGGGCGGATCATCTTTACCTGGTAGAGTTTGCTTACAATAATAGCTACCAGGCCAGTATTAAGATGTCACCATTTGAGGCTTTATATGGACGGAGGTGTCACACTCCTCTATCTTGGGATAATGTCGATGAGAGAGCTTTGTTGGGACCAAAGATGATTGTGGATGCAAACGAGAAGGTAAAGCTTATTAGAGATAGACTTCGAGTAGCGCAGGACAGATAATGGCATTAGGATGATAGCTATCGGAGACCTTTAGAGTTTGAGGTATAGATTTTAGTTGTATTGCTTGTGATTGCTTTATTTTAGGTTGGATGTTAAGGCTGTATTTTGTTCTAGGTTGGCGATATGTTATTCTTGCGAATTTCTCTGATACGGGAAACGATATATTTTTGTGGAGGCAGAAATCTAAGCCTACAGTACATCTGTCACCCTCACTTTTCCAACTAGGGATAGTTTGGTATTTGGATATGAGTATTTTTTAGGATTATTATATTAAATATTGTGCATGTTATAAATATTTATTTATTTATTCTTAGATGTTAGATTTATTTTGGACTTGTGTAGTGGACTTAACTAGTTAATTTAGATCCATGGACCAATATTTAATTTTAGTTAGAATTGAGCCCAATAGTAAGCCCATTCATTAGGAGTATGCATTAATTAGTGAAACCAATTAGACTAGAACCTTCCCTCAATTATTTCTTCATGACAAACCCCAAGGGGTATTTTGGATAATTCATAGTAGCTTGGAGGAGGGGTTATGGCCGGCCACCTATTGGAGTGAGGAGAGACTCTATCTCCTCATTTGTCATTCCAAATCTAGATCTAGAATTTCTTCTCTTCCAAAATTTTTCATTCCCATACCAATTTCTACTCAAATTTATCTCCAATTCCTTTCCTATTCTTTATTGGAGGCTATTAGAATAAGGATCTACTAGGAGGAAGCAAGGATTTATAAGGAGGAGCAAGGATCTACAAGTTGGAGGATCATGACACTCAATTTAGGAATTTTATTGGGAATCCATCTCCCAATTGATAATTTCTAAATTTTTCTCTCATTGTAGCTTCTTCATCATGCATTTGACCATTAGGAATGACCCCATGACATAGGACTACCTATAGAAACAAGTTCTAGGCTAATTAACTTTGCATTGTGAGATCTATGAGGTGATTTGTGTGTAGGTTGTGGGAATTATGAATTTGATACCTCAATTGTGTGTCATGAGACTAATTAGATATAATTGAACTTAGATCGGGGTTATAGGACTACATACGTGTCCATAAATGGATACGTATAGGCCGTATCACGGTATCTTGGGATACGGTGTGATACATAGTCAATTTTGGGTGAATTGCATGGATTCTCTTAATGGTGTGTTGTAATAATTTCTAATAGTTGTAATTATGAATATATAACTTGTAGAAATGGGTAATTGTGGATTATGGGGAGTTTGGCAGTTTATTGGGATAAGTATCATAGATATCCTAGTATGCACTATGGGTGTTTGTCTTAATGCCTCTCTCTCTCTCTATGTATGTATGTATAGATATCTATTTATATATGTGTGTATGTGTCTAAGTGTTGTTTATTGGATGTGTTGTGTGGTGTGTATGAGTGAGTGGTGTTGGCAGTATGCTTTGGAGAGTGGTGGTCTGGTTTTGGAGAGTACAGTATGCTTTGCAACAGCAACAGCAGCAGCAACTAGCAACAACTACAGCAGCTCGAGTGCAGTAATTAGCACCAACTTCAGCAGCCTCAGTACAGCAAGACAGTGCAGCAGCATGCTAGAGTGCAGTGTGCATCAGCAGCAACTATTGCAGCTAGCAGTGCAAGCAGTGCAATGCTGCAGCAGCAGCAGGAATGACTGCTCGAGTGCATCAATGCAAGTGCAACAACCATTGCAGCAGTTAGCCCGAGTGCAGCAGGCAGTTCTCGAGCAACAACAAGAGGACTGTATTAAGCAACATTGCAACAATAATGGAGTATCAGCAGCATGTAGCAGCAGCAATACAGAAATAGCTACAGTAGTTAGGAGCATTAGCAAGTGCAAGTGCAGCAGCAAGCAAGAGCAACAACAAGAACACACAGCAACTGCAGCAGCTTGTAGTGAAGTATCAACATCAACTGCAGAGCATTAGAAGCAAGAGCAGTAGCACATAAAGCAGCAACTGCAGCATAGCTGTTAGTCATTAGTATATAAGTTTTAGAGTATTGGTTAGATATATATGATAGAGTTAAGTATTAGCATGATGTTTGTAGAAGCATGAAATACGCTGGGGAATTGTATGCGTACTATACAGTCAAAACCCCCAACATGCATGAAGTCCGCGTAAAGCAGCGCTTCAAGGCTGTGTGGCATAAAACATGGCTTCAGGACTGCTCACGTAAAACATAGCTTCAGAGCTGAGTGGCATATAGAAGAGCTTCAGAACTGCCCGCGTAAAGCAGCGCTTCGATACTGTTTTGGCGTAAAAGATTGCTACACCTCCCTACGGCGTAAAATACGTTTGTCTTTAATGCAACGTAAAGTCATACGAGGAACTCTTCGTATTCCCCGAATAAATTTGTCAGACAAAACAGTGAACCTGACTCCTGACAAAAGTACTGCACGACGATCGAGAGGACGACTGTGATAATGATTTTGCACAGAGATCCATACTGTCGTTTAGTGACATATCCTTGATACAAGTCATTTTTACACATTCAAGGAATACGCTGTCTATTCTACACAGGCAAAGATGAGTTTTTATGCTCAAGATGAGACGAGATCAGACGCCACGTCAAAAGTTGTTCTCGTACAATGCTCGAGGCATATCTCAGCATTTAATGCACGAGATTGAGGCATATATCTGCATTAAATGCACGAGATTTTGTCCCATCCTTTATGATTCTGTCATGACTGGGAAAGCTAAAACTAGGGCTAATACGCTTACATCACCATCCTGGCATTTTACGCCAACCAGGCTATTTTCAACCATAGGAGCACGCCGTATGCTATCTCCTCGAAATACACCAACCAGGCTATTTTCAACTATAGGAGTACGCCATATGCTATCTCCTCAAAATACGCTAACTCAGACTATATTTGCAAAGGTACGTGATAAGGCTATTTGGCCCAGAATACGCTCAAGACCTCAGTCAGGAAGGATAATTGGCTATTTTTACGCTGGTTATCTATTATTCATGCAGCAGCAAATTTTACGCAGAATTTGGCTTTTACGCCAACAAGACAGCTATTTGGCTTTTACGCCAACAAGACAGCTATTTGGCTTTTACGCCAACGCCAACAAGACAGCTATTTGGCTTTTATGCCAACGCCAACAAGACAGCTATTTGGCTTTCACGCCAACAAGACAGCTATTTGGCATTTACGCCAACAAGACAACTATTTGGCATTTACGCCAACCATCTCTACGCGAGGAGCAGTTACCTACGTGGCTTGCATGTCGTGATCTTCGAGAAGCAGTTATACACGTTACCTCATAATGGGACACGTGTCATACGCAGATTCAGGAGATCATTCAAACGTGGGTAGCAGTTATTATAACCGCCGCGTAAAAGATGTCACACTACCACGATATCGCATAACTTGCGAAGTCTGACCTGCATGGGTCACCACTAAAAACGTGTCACGACCCGCACCCAGAATTGGGGCACGAGTATGCGGGTACGTCCAGCCTATGCGGCAATATCGATGGTAGAACGCTGTCAAGGTCATGATACTATCTAAACAATCTCACACGAGCATCCAATCTCCATAAGGAGGCACGGATGACACAATATAATATGAACAACATACTCAATCGCATAACTACAACACGATAAGATATCGAAGAAATAAAATAAAATACAACACCAGTCTAAATATAAATAATCTAACTCAAGAAATATCCATGTCTCAACAAGTATGCCGGAGACAAATCCGGTACCAAAATAATCTGCTAAAAGAACTAACTAGATAACTAGTGATTCCGGCTAGACCTTCCGGAATCACAACTGAACTACCAAGTCCAAGTCTGCAGCTACTCACCCTGTGGTCCATAACGTGTTAGATACCAGTCCTCTAAGGCATAGTCTAAAAAAATATTTCCAGTAAGGAAGGAGCAAAGTACATCTCAAATAACAGTTCCATTTAATTGATAAGGACTATAAAACAATAAACAGATGATGCTAGATACTGAGAGAAGACAGTAAAGAAATGCAATGGCAAAATAAAGAGACAGACAATGTAAAAAGATAAGCAATAAAGGCAATATGATACAATCAGTGCATATATGAAATGAAGAGAACGAGGTACAATATCATATACGGGTGATGTAGTATATGATCTAAAATAGAGAACTGTAACTATTCTAAGTGTTTGAAATAGTAGTTTCGAAATATGATCGGCTTGGGTCTTGTACGAGAGCTATATGGCCTGGCTAATCATACGTGAGGGGTATGATTAACACCAATAATTTAAACTTGTACGATAGGTATTTGATCACATCTCTCACTAGCAATTTCCTCCGCCCCCAACTAGTACTGTGGATCCAATCATGACACGCCACGATACACGATCAATGTCCAATATATCATGTACGGTGTGTAATATCAATTTCAAATGTCAATATCGTGTACAATGTCAATACGATAACCAATATAACTTCTCATGACTAAAGAACCAATCTATATATTAGTCCGTGTAACACAGTGTCAAGAATCAGATATAACATTTTTAGATACTGGAATTATAGAAATTATCAAACAATTAGAAATTATCAGAGAATGTACTTGCCTTGGGTCCTTAGCTGGTAATCCAATGTCCTGTTTCAGAGTATCGCCTGGATGATCCAACAGTCCTATAGACATATCATAAATGTAATATTTGCATCAGATGCTACACTAACACACAATCATAATACATTGAACTCAGGGCTATGCCAGGTATGGCACTAGTCCACTAGGGTCAAGTGCGTCAAGTTACATGGTCGTCGTGTTTGTGATTGCTGTGCAAGACAGACGTTCAAAATAATATGGTGCTTGCCAGTACGTCAGTGTACGTGTGGCAGTCAACTAACAGTTTACAGGGTCATAGGTCATGTGTAGTTATGGGGTATCCGTATTTACACTCGGTTACCTAGTAGAGATGTATATATAAATATACATATTATACACATAATATATATATACCAATTAAATACGTACAAAATATATATAAGTATATACATATACCAAAATACGTCTTTTATTACACATATTCTATATGAAAATATACCAATACATACATATATGTATATTAATACGTATACACTAAATTATATGCTAATACATACATATATAATACTAATGAAGGAGGGAAAAGGGAGAGGAAGGCTCACGGTGGAGGGTGGTGGTCTTGGTGGTGGTTCATCAGCAGGAGGAGGAGGTCGGGGTTGCTTGGCTGAGGGCCTGGCTCGCCGGAGGAAGATGGGGGCCGGGGTGCCCGGGTGAACAGTGGAGGGAGGTAGGGATTTCCCCCCTTCTAAATTTAAAAAAAACAAAGGCGAAGGAGAAGAAAGGAAGAAGAAGAAGAGAAGAAAGAAAGGAAAAAATAAAGAAATGCATACGGTTGTGTGAGGGGGAGGAGATGGGGGCTTCCCTAGGTTTGAGGATTATGTCATGGTTGGGAAGAGTGTGTGAAGTGACATTAAATAGGATGGTGAGTGGGAAATGAGTGGTGTTGATGCACCCATTTTGAATGGGTGGTCAGGATTTGACATGGAGAATTCCTTCATGTAAGGATGAGGGTTGTTGAGTAGTCAAATATTTGGGCTTCTCCATTGGTTTGAACCAATGGGGTGTTGACACCTAATACAATATTTGCAAATTAGCCCCCTTAAATTTGGGTATTTGCACAGACACATAAAATAATAAAAAATTGGTGGGCAATTTGATGTTTGGTATTTTGTAGGGTGAGGGGGTATTATGTGTTTTGTATGGGCTTAATTAATGGGGTATTTGGATTAAATCGGGATTAAACGGAATTAGTCAAAGTTGGTATCCCCAATTTAATTAGAAATAATGCAAGCGGTGTTCTAAAATTAATTAGGAGTACATGGGGCCAAAATTAGGTTGGGTCACAAATATCATTAGTGAAGAAGACTCAGAATAAAATATTACCCTAATTTGGGTTGCACGAAAAATGGGTCGAGATTGCCTCCAATTTTGATTGGAACGCACAATGATACAAAGTTGGAATTTATTTAGAAATTAAATAAACGTTCGCAATGAATATTGTGCGGCTAAAATGAAGCACAAGAGAGCATAATTATGAGTTATAAAAAGGTCAGAATGGAAGGCGGGCACGTCTAAGGCAAGGTTGTGAAATTTATTGGAAGACAAAAGTTAGGATAGCGCTCCAAATATCGAAGCAACGGTAAGGCACAACAATTAAATAAAATTACGATAATTAATTGTGACCTCCAATAATTAAATTCTAATTAACACAAATTAATACGTAATCCTATAATTCGGTCAGGTGTTCGTCTAGTGGGCTTCTAGGTCAAGTCTACTAGCTCAACATTAGGAACACAGTAAATATATATAATATATTTAAATACACATCTTATACAATTATTTAATTTAAATACACATATCATGAAATTATTTAATATAACTACCACAATATTAATAATTTATAAAAGTCGAAAAAACCTTTATTTTTAGAATGTGGTAGTGACAAGTCTACCCTCCTTAAAAGAATTTCGTACTCGAAATTTAAATCTTCAATAGTAGTGTTTATTCATTATATATTATTTTCCATTAAATCTAGGTTCATCAAACCATATTATCATAAAGCAAACCCATCTTGTTATTCCACAAAATTTTCAAAATTTTAATTATCGTACTCCTGAAAATCTTCGGAGTAGAATCAAATTCCACTTTTATTTCCATAATTTCCTCCATTTTTTAGGTTAATAATTAAATACTCGAAATTTAATATCCACTCCTTTAATTTAATTTCAATCAATGCATATATATAAAATTTAAATTTTGTCCCAAAAGTTTGAATTCAAACGCTAATCCACTAATCATCTTACTTCGCAAATTTTAAGTCCAATCGGTGCGTATTCAAAAATCTAAATTCTTATCCCGAAAATTGAATTCGACACTAATCCATCAATGATTTTATTCTTTGATTTCTTTTTCCACAAAACTCAAACAATGCAATACTTATGAAATCTTCAATGCAACATTTATAATATAAATTTTAAATTCATATCTTGCAATCAAATAAATATAATGATAATCTTCCAAATTTTCCAAATTTTAGTAACCAATTTAATCATATCATAATCTTCCTAAAATTAATCAATCATCAATTATGCCATGTTAATTTCTTAACTCTTCATTTAAATTAATGCTTATCCTCAAAATTTAAGCATCTTGTCAAGTCATAACCTCTTCCTAAATCTTCACTATGGTCAACCCCTAATAATCACAGTCTAAGAAAATTCTATCTACAGTTATTCAATATATAATCTAAGGAAAATATGTACGGTCATGGTGTCTTTTATCATGGTATTGCAGTCTGTGTCAGGTGTACTACTAACTATATTCTAACAAGAAAATCATGAATACAAGCTATGGTACTGCTGTTGATACTGAAATGTCCTCGGCCACTGCTGGCCAGGATACTACTGGGCAACTCTCTCAACTGCCTGTAGTGCCATCTGGTGAGCGTTCTCCATGCTCTCTCTCATTAGTTCAGTCTACGCCTGGTGCGCTTCTTCTTGCACCCTTAGAGCCTCAGCTTGAACTCGCTGAGCGTCTGCCGTCACTCTCTGGGCATCTACCATGTCCTGGATCAAAGTAAACATCTGTGCCCCGTCAATGGGCAAACCTCCAAAAAACGGAGTCGGTGGAGGAGGAAGGTTGTCCGTCACAGCTGCGGTAATCCTCTGAACAGGTGGGAGAGGAGGATCCCCGAAAAGTGCAGATTCTTCTACATGCATCGGAGATGTAGGAGGAACTACAGCTGTCTGTCCATCAGGTAGAGAGGTGGCAGACCCCTCTAAAGCAGATGCTCCTACTCTCATAAATCGTGTCTTCGGCGACATCCTAAAGACAGATCCAAAAGAATCAATTAAGGCAATAAATACGATATCATCAAGGAAGGACAGTAAAGTTCTAAAGAAGCAATATTCAGAAGGGATAAGGATAACAAAATAAATAGATTGGAAATATTCCTAGTTGTGATTGCATAGGTCAATGATGCATCCAAGGTTTGATACCTCTATCCCTTTAGGTACCACAGTTCTACTACAAGCACACTCACTGCTAGCTTTCTTACCTACCGCAATTGTTGATACTAGTTATCCTTATCACTCAAGTGCATATCAAATATAACACACCATACTAAGTATGCTCCCTCTAATACAATCCTAGATGGACACCCAAGTCAGTTTGTAGTGCAATCTTAATCATGCTCAAGCCAACAGATCCTTACACATGCACCTCATCCACTCATATACTAATATATATCTCTTCCACTATAAAATTTTATCCTCAAAATAAATCCTCAAAACTAACTCCTCGAACAATTTAAAGTAAAATGCATATACTTTCCTCAAAGTCAAATATTCAAATACTGAAACAAAAATTTAATCACTATCAAAAAATCCTTAAAGCTTTGTCTAGGTTCATTGAATTGAATCTGAATCCTCAAAAATTTTAATAACATAATATCTCAACTCCTCAAAATCCTTAAAAATTGAAATTCATTTTCAATCTTCAAATTATAATTTAAATCCACATCTTGTAGTCCAACAACTCTAATGTTAATCTTTCTCACTGTCCTCATCAACATGTGTCATCAGATGATACCATAAATTAGTCCGTAAATTCATCTTGATATGAAATCAAACTCTACAATGACACCAAGATCTTAATTTAATAACTGATCAACAAGAATCAAATTCAATATCAACAAGTGAGAACGGACGAAAATAAGGGAAATGATTTAAATTAGAATTTATAATAAGATTCTCAGGGGTCATCCCAGGAATCTCTCAAGGAATTGTGATTGAGTATTCGCTCTCATCCTAGTATCCTATGACCTATATCCTATTGCAGGCACGCAGTAGTGTAACAAAGATGTCACACTACCACGATATCACATAATTTGTGAAGTCTGACCTGCATGGGTCACCACTAAAAACGTGTCACGACCCGCACCCAGAATTGGGGCACGAGTACGCGGGTACGTCCATCCTACGTCGCAGCATCGGTGGTAGAACGCTGTCAAGGTCATGATACTATCTAAGCAATCTCACACGAGCATCCAATCTCCATAAGGAGGCACGGATGACACAATATAATATGAACAACATACTTAATCGCATAACTACAACACGATAAGATATCGAAAAAATAAAATAAAATACAACACCAGTCTAAATATAAATAATCTAACTCAACAAATATGCATATCTCAACAAGTATGCCGGAGATAAATCTGGTACCAAAATAATCTGCTAAAAGAACTAACTAGATAACTAGTAATTCCGGCTAGACCTCCCGGAATCATAACTGAACTACCAAGTCCAAGTCTGCAGCTACTCACCCTGTGGTCCATAACGTGTTGGATACCAGTCCTCTAAGGCATAGTCTAGAAAAATATTTCCAGTCAGGAAGGAGCAAAGCACATCTCAAATAATAGTTCTATTTAATTGATAAGGACTATAAAACAATAAACAGATGATGCTAGATACTGAGAGAAGACAGTGAATAAATGCAATGGCAAAATAAAGAGACAGGCAATATAAAGAGACAAGCAATATAGGCAATATGATACAGTCAGTGCATATATAAAATAAAGAGAACGAGGTACAATATCATATACGGGTGATGTAGTATATGATCTAAAATAGAGAACTGTAACTATTCTAATTATTTGAAATAGTAGTTTCGAAATATGATCGGCTTGGGACTTGTACGAGAGCTATATGTCCTGGCTAATCATACGAGGTGTATGATTAACACCAATAATTTAAACTTGTACGATAGGTATTTGATCACATCTCTCACTAGCAATTTCTTCTGCCCCCAACTAGTACCGTGGATCCAATCATGACACATCACGATACACGATCAATGTACGATGTCTAATATCAATGTCAAATATCAATATCGTGTACAATATTAATACAATAACCAATATAATATCTCATGACTAAAGATCCAATCTATATACTAGTCCGTGTAGCACAGTGTCAAGAATCAGATGTAACATTTCTAGATACTGGAATTATAGAAATTATCAAACAATTGGAAATTATCAGAGAATGTACTTGCCTTGGGTCCTTAGCTGGTAATCCAATATCCTGTTCCAGAGTATCGCATGGATGATCCAACAGTCCTATAGACATATCATAAATGTAATATTTGCATCAGATGCTACACTAACACACAATCATAATACATTAAACTCAGGGCTATGCCAGGTATGGCACTAGTCAACTAGGGTCAATTGCGTCAAGTTGTACGGGCGTCGCGTCTGTGATTGCTGTGCCAGACAGAAATTCAAAATGATACGAGGCTTACCAGTACGTCAGTATACGTGTGGCAGTCAACTAACAGTTTACATGGTCATAGGTCATGTGTAGTTACGGGGTATCCGTATTTATACTCGGTTACCTAGTAGAGATGTATATATAAATGTATATATTATACTCATAATATATATATATACCAATTAAATACGTACATACTATATATAAGTATATACATATACCAAAATACGTCTTTTATTACACATATTCTATATGAAAATATACCAATAATTATATGCTAATACATACGTATATAATACTAATGAAGGAGGGAAGAGGGAGACGGAGGCTCACGGTGGAGGGTGGCGGTCCTGGTGGTGGTTCGTTAGCTGGAGGAGGAGGTCGGGGTTGCTCGGCTGAGGGCCTGGCTCCCCGGAGGAAGAGCTGGCTGGAGTTGAACGTTGAGGAAGGATGCTTATGACGATGGTAGAGGTAATTCCCGTGGTGGTGGTGGTGGAGTAGGAGTGAACGGGTAGCTCGAGGGTTGGTGGTGACGGAGTACAGCAGGAGGTGCTGGAGGAGGAAGGATGACGACGATGGTGGTGGTGATTCGTGTGCAGCCGGAGTTGAAAGTTGGCCAGAGAAGGAATCAGCGAGAAGAGGAAAGCTGGTCGTGGTGGTGGTTCGTTGTGGTGGAGGCCGGGGAATGCAGGCCGGAGAAGATGGAGGGGAGTGGCGGAGCCGGGCCGGAGCAGGGAGTCGGGGGCTCGACGCGGGTCGGAGTGGATGCAGTGGAGTCGGCTGCGCTGCGGGCCGCCGGGGAAGGAGCTGATCGTGGAGGGCTGTGTGGTCGAGTGGGTGCAGCTCGAGGTGGAGTTCGGCGGAGGGAAATGACAGTCGGTCGGGAAGTATGTCAGCGGGAGGAGAAAGATGGTGGACCGAGGTACGGGACTCGCCGGGTGTAGGAAGGTGGCGAGCTTGATATGGGGAGGAGACGGAGTAGGGAGCCGGAGCTTCGGGTTGGAGTCGGGGAAGCTTTCAACTCGGCTGAGGAACGATGATCTCCGGCGGGTCGGTCGAAGATGGTGGTCGGGGTGCCCGGGTGAACAGTGGAGGGAGGTAGGGATTTCGCCCCTTCTAAATTTAAAAAAAAAACGATAAGGAGAAGAAAGGAAGAAGAAGAAGAGAAGAAAGAAAGGAAAAAAATGAAAAAATGCATACAGTTGTGTAAGGGGGAGGAGATGGGGGATTTCCTAGGTTTGGGGATTAGGTCATGGTTGGGAAGAGTGTGTGAAGTGACATTAAATAGGATGGTGAGTGGGAAATGAGTGGTGTTGATGCACCCATTTTGAATGGGTGGTCATGATTTGACATGGAGAATTCCTTCATGTAAGGATGAGGGTTGTTGACTAGTCAAATATTTGGGCTTCTCCATTGGTTTGAACCAATGGGGTGTTGACACCTAATGCAATATTTGCAAATTAGCCCCCTTAAATTTGGGTATTTGTACAGACACATAAAATGATGAAAAATTGGTAGGCGATTTGGTGTTTTTTTTTTGTAGGGTGAGGGGGTATTGTGTGTTTTATATGGGCTTAATTAATGGGGTATTTGGATTAAATCGGGATTAAACGGAATTAGGCCAAGTTGGTATCCCCAATTTAATTAGAAATAATGCAAGCGGTGTTCTAAAATTAATTAGGAGTACATGGGGCCAAAATTAGGTTGGGTCACAAATATCATTAGTGAAGAAGACTCAAAACAGAATATTACCCTAATTTAGGTTGCACGAAAAATGGATCGAGATTGCCTCCAATTTTGATTGGAACGCACAACGATACAAAGTTAGAATTTATTTAGAAATTAAATAAACGTCTGCGACGAATATTGTGCGGCTAAAATGAAGCACAAGAGAGCATAATTATGAGTTACAAAAAGGTCAAAATGGAAGGCAAACACGTCTAAGGCAAGGTTGTGAAATTTATTGGAAGGCGAAAGCTAGGGTAGCGCTCCAAATATCGAAGCAACGATAAGGCACAACAATTAAATAAAATTACGATAATTAATTACGACCTCCAATAATTAAATTATAATTAATACAAATTAATACGTAATCCTATAATTCGGTCAGGTGTTCGTCTAGTGGGCTTCTAGGTCAAGTCTACTAGCTCAACATTAGGAACACAATAAATATATATAATATATTTAAATACACATCTCATACAATTATTTAATATGACTACCAAAATATTAATAATTTATAAAAGTCGAAAATACCCTTGTTTTTAGAATGTGGTAGTGACAAATAGAGACCTCTAGTCACAGGGCAGAACATATAGAGGGTGGAGGCCAAAAAAACAGAGACAGAGGGGAGAGATCAGAGATCAAGAGATCATAGAGAGAGAGAGAGAGAGCACAGACAGAGGGTGTTGATTGACAACTTTGGCAACGAGAATTCAATCCCTCCTGCAATCTTTGAAGCTTCTTCTTCTTCTACAGCACTTCTTCCTCATCGTGTGGTCCAAGGGACAAAGTGATCGACCGTAGATCAGACTCCTATAGCAATTTTTCTCCAGAATTATTTTTTTTGTACTTAACATCCTCATATAGGATTAATTGTACTCTTTTTTCTTGTTTGTAAACAAAGAAAGGGTTTCGTATATACCCAGTTTCATTCTTTTGTTTATCATCAAACAATGTTAGTGTGTTATATGTTAGTGTGTCAACTAAATGGGTTGTTTTACTAGTTAGTTAAGGGTCTCAGTTAGTTTTTATGACCAGTTAGCATGACTGATATGGTGTCATTTACAGATACATGTATGTGTGTGAGATCGAGGGGCTCGAGCATTGATATATATATATATATATATATATATATATATATATATATATATATATATATATATATATATATATATATATATATATATATATATATATATATATATATATATATATATATATATATATATATATATATATATATATATATATATATATATATATATATATATATATATATATATATATATATATATATATATATATATATATATATATATATATATATATATATATATATATATATATATATATAAGAAGTGAGAATTACCTATACCTTGATATAATATTAGGTATATAATGGTTTGGTAAGTTAGCTAAGTTATCAGTTTATCACCAAGGTCTTAGAGAGAACTAGATATTAGGTAATATATTTATATACTAAGTCAATAGGTAGTAACAGTAACTAGTATATATGAGTATATATATAATACTTACTATTATTAGCTAATCTATCAATTTATCTAAGGTATTGACTTAGAAACTAAACCAAGACCTAGTATAGCTAGTATTAGCTAGTTAATGATCATTTGAGACCCATTAACTTAATATGGACCTAGATGCATGCATTAGTGTATTTTTAATCCATTCCTTTTATATTACACCTTTTAACTTGATAATTCCTAAAATAGGTTTGTGTGACACCAGCTTGAGCATCGAGAGACACACCTTGCTCAGGACCTCAGGCGAGTATATTTCTCTGTTAGTTTTTATTTTATAATAGTATATATATTGCATGTTCTAGAACTGTCTACTTGATTTTGCACAGTGGTTTCACGAACTGGTACTACATGAATCCTGTAAAAAGATGTATTAATTTAGTATACTTTATGTTCACACACTGTTCGTGTTCGACGGGTACTCATTCACATGTATTTCATCGTGTGTATCGGGTATTAATTTAGTATACTTCATGTTCACATACTGCTCGTGTTCAGTGTGCTTATATTCGTGTACACACATTGCTCGTGTTCAGTGTGCCCATATTCGTGTTCGTAATGTGTCATGATTGGATCCATTGATATTAGTTGGGGATGGGGGAGTAGGAGTTGATTATGTTATCAAGCCCAGTGTATTCGTGTACATGTCCATTACATACTACACTTGTAATCGAGTTACCATATTGTATTCGTGTTCAACCTAAACCGATCACATAATAAACTTGTATTACAAGGCACATTGGTTATATTTTAGTAATTCCTTTTTATTGCAGATATTCCTATTGTATGTTCTTCTTTCCTGTATATTACTTGTTCACTCTAGTTCATTTCTTTCTGTTGTTTAGTTATCTTGTATTCTTTTCTATTATCTGTTTTATATGCTCAATTATGTAATTGAAACTGCTTTCAAAGGTATGTACTTTGCTCTAATCTTGACTGGATATTTTTTTTCCAGATAATTGGCTCATAGATTAGTGTACCACATTCTACGGACCATATGAGGGCATACCTTTAGAGGATACTCCTATAGACCAGGTGGACTTAGTTACAGAGCCTAAGGAGGTATAGTTTATCTTTGGTGGATTTGTGTTAGACTGTTATTGAGATTCATGGCATGTATATTATTTCAGACTTGAGGATTTTATCTTGATTCTTTTGTTCGTTATTCCATTCGTGCTCTATCTTCCTTAGTTTGTATTGTGATTGAGTATAATTACAATTGTGAGATACCATATTGTTCCGCTGTTTGGAGTTGAGATGATTGCCATGTACCATATATATTTTGTTGAAATATTTAGTTAGTTAGAATTGACCTAGACAGCGTTCTACTGTCGATGATGCGGTGTAGGCTGAATGTAACCATGTACTCGTGCATGAATATCCGGGTACGGGTCGTGACAACATCGGACCCTTCGATGTTCTTGCAAGGGTCGGTGCAGTAACCTAAAGACTAGACTTACAGCCTGCACTAGAGGGAGTGCATGATGTGTTCCATATGTCGTAGCTGAGACTGCATATGGTAGATCCTAGTCACGTATTAGATAACTCAGACATCAAGGTTGGTCCGACTCTCAGCTACCCAGAGTAGCCAGTGCAGATTCTGGATCGCAGGAAGAAGGTGCTACGGAACTAGACGATTCTTTTGGTATACATTGCATGGAGGCATCACTCTCTGGGACAGTCTATTTGGGAGAGGGAAGCCGAGATGCACAAGCGATATCCTTATCTCTTTGTGCTATGAGGTACCATTCTTTCTTGCTTGCTGTAATTATTTGTAGTAGTGCTAGTTCTTTTCTTAAAATTTGACGAATTTTTTTCTAAGGAGGGTAGACTTGTCACTACCTTATTTTTAGATGAGGCTATTTTTCTATTTAGCATATTTATTATTTGATAATTAAATATTGATAAATGTGCTACTAATTAATTATATTGAGTTGTGCTATTTAATTATTTGTTAGTGGACTAGCCTATTTTATTTGGACTTGTCATTAGTGGACCAATTAGATTGTCATGACACATTGAGCCTAACATTGGTTTAGTCCCATTAGAACCATTCCCTTAATTAATTAATGAGATTTGATTAGTTTCATGTAGAATTAAAAGCTTTATAATATAGACCTCCCTAATTAAACCTGGTGACTAACTAGTAGGGGTAACTTGGACATTGTACATTGCTTGGGAAGGGGGAGGGGGGCGACCATTAGAGGGACTCTTTCTTTCCTCTTATTAGTTCATTTCATTAGAGATCCTCAATTATGTTCTTCCCTAAATTGACTTATCCCTCCACCAAATTCAATCCAATTCACTCTTATTCCCTCTTAATTTCATAATCAAAGAAGCATTGGAGATTTTATTACAAAGAGCACTTGAAGAAGAAGGAATTGGCTAGAAGATTGTGTCCTAATTGTGTCTAATGAGCATTTCCTTAAAAATCTATCTCCCAATAGGTAAATTTTGAATCCCCTCATTAATTTAGACTATAATTCATGCATTTAACCATTATGCGTCCTTTATTGGCTTAGGGCTAGCTATAGGATCGAGAACTAAGTTCATAGGACCCTATTGTGAATTCTACATGGTAAGTTGTGCCCAATTAGGAATAATTTTGAGATTGACACATCAAGCGTGTTCTATTAGACTATTAGATCTAATTAGACTTAGATCGATGTTGTGGGACTAGTCGGGGGTTGGAAAAGTATTAATGGATACGTGATCATACCTTGTGTAACCTGTGATAGCTAGCAGATCATGTAATTCACGTATGATCACGCTAGCTCATATTTTTTATATATAGCCCGTGTTAGGCCCAAGCAGATCACATTATCTTACTAATATTTCAAAGAACATTTTCTATATTATTTTTTTATTTCAGTTTATTACATTGATGCTCCTTACCATATTGTTCTCAGTTTATTACCATTATTCACCATGATGTTTTATCTTATGATATTTACTAGCTCAGTTATTTACATAATTTATTTTATTGCTATTGTTGTTTTATAGTTTCTGTAAATTATTGGAACTACTATTGGTTTGTACTTCGCTCCAATCTTGACTCGATATATTTTTTACATTATTCATTAGAGGACTAGTGTCTAACGCATTATGGGCTACAGGATGGCAAGCCAGTTTAGTTATGTCATGACCCGCACCCGGTATAAGGGTACTAGTCGGAAACAACGCCCAGCCTACGCCGCAGAATCGGTGGTAGAACGCTGTCTAGATAATCTATCTAACAATATAATAAACCACTAATAATGATAGTATACTCAATCACAGAACTAAGATAGAAATGAGCACGAATTAGATAAAGAATAGAATAGTCATAATACAACTCATGAGTCTAAAAATACATCAATGAGTCTGAAGAAAATACAGAAATAAGCTGGAGACAAATCCAGTACAAAAGAATACTAGGAGGCTATAACTCCAGGGTCAACTGTCTCAGTTGGGATAAGTCCCTCTTGAGCCAGGGTCTCAGAATCTAAACCCACAACATCCTGGAGTCCATAATATGTAGGGTACCACTCCTCAGTGTCATCTGGAAAAATATATCCAGTCAGAAAAGGAGCAGAGTACATCTCTAACAGCAGTTCTTATTAATGATAAAAACTATGTAATAGTAAATAGCTGTGGATAAACAAGATGGATTAGATACAAGAGATATATGTACAATAAGGAAATACTGGAAATAAATACAATAATGAACAATATGCCAATGGAACAATAATACTAATGACTAAGTGTGTGAGTATTAGCTTAACATGTGATCGGCTTGGGCAAGATGCAATGCGGCCTGGCTAATCATACGTGCGGTGCATGATCAACACTATTCTGTAAACTGTACTTTATTTAATAGGGATATTGATCACATATCTATACTAATACTCCCCACCCCCGACTGGTATAATAGATCCAACCACGGTATGTTATGGCACTAGATTCCCCAAGAAGAGAGCGACTCCTCCCGAAAATCGGTGTCTGTACATGTACAAGATAACCAATGAAACAATACTTGCACCATATACACCATATACCAAGGAATAACATCTCATGACGAGATCCGGATATACCAATCCGTGTAACCATAGTGTCAAGAGAACATGGATATCTACACTAAATATAGTGAACATAGAGGATATCATAAATGAGAAACTATCAGAGAATGTACTCGCCTGAAGTCCAATGAACAGTCTCACAGATGTCTGACTCGGTGCCTCGAAGACATAGATATAGAATACAACATCAATACAAGGTCCCGAAAAGAGAACAAGTTAAACTAGTCAACTTCTAGGTCAAAAAGTCAATTCTAAGTCAAAAGTCAACTATGGTCAACTCTAAAGTCAACTAAAGTCAACTATGGTCAACTATCTATTTCTAGGTTGTACAAGTCTAGTACCAAAAACTTGGATCAAAATACTAAAATCTAAGTCATAAAACTACATCCTTAAATATTAGGATACCGTATCTTAGGATACGTGAATCCAAGGTAAACCTCACAATACCTATATATTAATCAATAAAGTATACTAAATAGAATATTAAATACAACAATTAGGAATCATGGCTTTGAACCATCTTGGTACCCACACAAAGTAGAGCTCAAGATACATATAGGTATATTATTTACTCTAATACATAATATATTATATATAAACTAATATATTATATAATAAAAAAATAATAACAATACTAGTATAATATCTCACCATAAATACATTTATATATACATATATATATATAAATATAATATATATAAAATATAACCCAAAACTGCCTAACTGTCAATGAAAAACTGTGTGAAAAACATTTATTTTCAATAAACAGCCTTTTAGTGACAGTTCGAACCGTCACAGAAAAACTGTCGCCAAAGCTGCTGTGTAAAACCCACTGTTGTCACTTATTGGTGACAGTTCTCAACTGTCACCAAAATTTCCGTCGCCGCTGCTGCTCATTCCCGCCCGCCGCTGTTGTGCATTTAATGACAGAATTTGTCATTAATAGCTTCAGCGGCTGCTGCTGCTGCTCAAGGTTATTAATGACAGGATCTGTCATTAATAGCTGCTGTCGCTAAAAACAATTAATATATATAGATATATATATATTAATATATAAACCAATATATAAATATATATATAAAACAATTAAATAAATATATATACCAATATATATATATATATATAAAACAATTAAATAAATGTATATATCTATATATACATAATCCTATATATATAAATAAATATTAAACCTACAATACACATCCATGCATTAATGCACATATTTAACATGGCTAGAAGCACAAATAAAAATATATTCATTAATATACAATTAATTATATAATAATTATAATTAATATAATTACTCATTTAAACACATAAATATTTTTATAAAACATTTATATATAATTTATTTTATTAACAAGTTGTAACATATATAAATGCATGTAAAGAAAGCTACATATATATATTTATACATTATATTAGTACACATAAAAATATATAGATCTATGCTATAATAAATACTATAATAAATATACTAAAATAAATATGTAATAACTATATATATTTACTAATTATAATTCAAGAATTAAAGCATAAATAATTAGATCTATACAAAACACACACAATTGGAGAGTATCACACCGTATCCCACTAGATCTAGGATACGCATGCGACACGAGTCCAACACACAACCAATTGCACCCCGAAGGACACAAACAAGTCACAAATATAATTTATGAACAAATCAAAGTGTCAAATGTAGATCTATGTGTCCGTGTCAAAATACGACATGTACAAAGTTCCGTGTCGAAGGAAAAACCGCCAAAATGAAACGTATCACCAAATGGTTGGGATACGACCTACACGTACCCAATTGTGGATATGACACTAGCCCCAAACATATAAGCACATGCCCAATTGATCTATAGGATCAATTGACACACACAACAAAATGTCAATTCGGAATTCCTACAAAAATGACAAAAAAGTACCATAACTTTCTCCATGGGTCTCCTATGAACACAAAACCAAGTCCTATGGGTAGTACATACATATGGGTTGATTTTAAATGATTAATTCTCAGATTTAGAAGCTATTTTAAGGGGAAAAACTGAATTATACCTATTGGGAGATGGATTCCTAATGAAACCTCCAATTGAGATGAAATTGCTTCCAAATTGTAGATCATTGCTCCTCTTTGTAGATCCTAGCTTCCTCCTTCTAGATCCTTGCTTCTCAACTTTCTAATGGTGAATTGGAAAGAATTTGAAATGAATTTGGTGGAGAATCGGAATAGGAATGAAGGAAATTGGGTAGTGGGAAATTTCTAGATCTAGATTTGGAATAAAAATGAGAGAAGAGAGAATTTTCCCCCCTCTTATTATAGGCCGGCCCTTACCCCTTCCCCAAGCAATTATAAAATGTCCAATATATCCCTTGGGACCTCTCATGAAGAAATAATTAAGGAAGGAAGCTTCTAGTCTAATGATTTAATTAATTTAATCCATCTACTTAACAATGGGCTTTCTAAATGGGCCAAGTCTAAATAATTAATTCATGTTGGTCCATGGGTCCAAACTAAACTAGTTAGGTCCACTAATATAAGTCCAAAATAATTAAATAACATCTAACAATAATTAATTAATGCAATAATTAATTATTTACCATGCACAATATTTAATTATATAGGAAAAGACTAAAATACCCTTTTCCTAGAAAATGTGGTAGTGACAAGTCTACCCTCCTTAAAAAATTTCGTCCTCAAAATTCAAAGACGAAAACTACCCCAGAAAATCACAGAACAGAACTAAAGAATCACAACTAACTAATGAACAGAACATAACAATGAACAAAACATAACTAGGAAATAACATACCTCAAGGTACAAACAAATATGGATAATGCTCTCGCATTTCATCCTCTCTCTCCCAGGTAGACTTCCCCGAAGAGTGATGCCTCCATGCGACGTGCACCAAAGGAATAGTCTGGTTTCTCAGCACCTTCTCTCTTCGATCCAGAATCTCAACTGGCAGTTCTGGATAGCAAAGAGTAGGGCCCACCTCTATCTCCGAGTGATCCAATACATGACTAGGATCTGCCACGTATCGTCTCAACTGCGACACATAAAACACGTTGTGCACTCCCTCCAATGCAGGTGGCAAGTCTAGTCTATAAGCAACTGCACCGACCCTCTCTAGAATAGTGAAAGGTCCGATGAATCGCGGACTAAGCTTTCCGCCTCCACCAAAGCGAATCGTGCCTCGTGTCGGAGAAATCCTCAGAAACACCAAACTACCCACCCATAACAAAATACCATCTTAAGAACTTAATCTATAACAAACAAAAATAAGCACAAACAAAATCTAAACTATACCTCAAACTCCAAAGGTCTCCGATGGCTATCGGCCCAATGCCGCTGTCTGTCCTGCGCCACTCGAAGTCTGTCTCTGATCAACTGAATCTTCTCTTCTGCATCCACAACCATCTCTGGCCTAAGCAAAACTCTCCCTCCAACATCGTCCCAAGACAAAGGAGTACGACACCTCCGACCATATAGAGCTTCAAAAGGTGACATCTCTATACTGGCCTGGTAACTGTTGTTGTAAGCAAACTCTACAAAATGGAGATGGTCCTCCCAAGAACCTCCGAAATCTAGTACACAAGTGCGCAACATATCCTCGAGAGTCTGAATAGTCCTCTCTGACTGCCCATCTGTCTGGGGATGATATGCAGTACTAAACTTGAGCTGAGTGCCCAAACTCTCCTACAAACTCCTCCAGAAATGAGAAGTGAAACGACTATCCTGATCTGAGACTATGCTGACGGGAACTCCATGTATCCTAACGATCTGTCTCACATACATCTCTGCCAGCTTCTCCGTAGATAAACCCACCTTGAAAGGCAAAAAGTGGGCCGACTTGGTCAACCTATCAACAATGACCCAAATTGCGTCTTTCCCTCCTGGAGATCGTGGAAGTCCGGACACAAAATCCATAGTAATGTGTTCCCACTTCCACTCTGGAATGGGTAATGGCTGAAGTAAACCCCCTGGCCTCTGCCTCTCGGCTTTCATCTGCTAGCACACTAAGTATCTGGATACAAACTGTGCCACTTCCCTCTTCATGCCATACCACCACACACTCTCTCGCATATCCCGATACATCTTGTTAACACCTAGATGTATGGAATACTGAGAGCGATGTGCTTCCTGCAATACCTCCTCACGCAGCTCCCCACTAGGCACACACAATCTATCTCCATGCCTCAAAGATCCATCCTCTGCAATAGTGAAATCATCCTCCAATCCCGCTCTCACCTGAGCTCTGATACTCCTCAGAGATACATCATCATACTGTGCTGCCTTGATCCTGTCCATCAAATCTGAGTGTATCTGTAATCCCCACATCTGTATAGCACACCCAGGAACAATCACCTCAATGCCCAAGCTCTCCAAGTCCTCCAACAAATATCGATCCTGCGTCAAGAACTTAGCTACCGGATACCTGCTCAAAGCATCGGCAACTATATTTGCTTTCCCAGGATGATATTGCAAAGAGATATCAAAATCCTTCATCAGTTCCAACCACCGACGCTGCTTCATGTTCAACTCCTTCTGCGTGAAAACGTACTTCAAGCTTTTGTGGTCTGTGAAGATCTCCACACGCTCTCCGTACAAATAATGTTTCCACAACTTCAGGGCGAATATGACAGCTGCCAACTCCAAATCATGGGTAGGATAGTTCTTTTCATGAGGACGCAATTGCCTGGATGCATAGGCAATCACTTTTCCATGCTGCTGAAGAACACAACCTAAACCCTTTCCCGATGCATCACTATAAATAGTGAAACCTCCGGACCCTGATGGCAACGTCAAAATAGGAGCAGACATCAACCTCTTCTTCAATTCCTCAAAAGCAACCTGGCAATCCTCCGTCCAAACAAACTCCACATCCTTCCTTGTGAGTCGGGTCATCGGCTCGGCAATCCTCGAAAAATCTTGTACAAACTTCCTGTAGTAGCCTGCCAATCCCAAAAAACTCCTGATCTCTGCTACCGAACTCGGAGTCTTCCAAGATTCCACTGCTGAAATCTTCTTCGGATCCACTGAAATACCATCACCAGTCACAACGTACCCCAAGAACTCCACCTTGTCCAAGAAAAACTCACACTTGGACAACTTCCCATACAGCTTCTCCTTCCTCAGCACATCCAACACAATCCTCAAATGCTCCTCATGCTCCTCCGGTGTCCTCGAGTATATGGGTATGTCGTCGATGAACACCACCATGAACTTGTCAAGGTACTGGTGGAACACCTTGTTCATCAAGTTCATAAATACCGCCGGTACATTAGTCAAACCAAACGGCATCACCATAAACTCGTACTGACCATACCGAGTTCTAAAAGCAGTCTTCGGTATGTCCTCCGGCTTCACCTTCATCTGATGGTAGCCTAATCTCAAATCTATCTTAGAAAATACCTTGGCACCACCCAATTGATCAAACAGATCATCAATCAGTGGCAAAGGATACTTATTCTTGATAGTGAGATTATTCAAAGCCCTGTAATCAATGCACATGTGCACCGATCCATCATTCTTCGGTACAAAAAATACCGGGGCTCCCCATGGTGAAGAACTCGATCTAATAAACCCCTTATCCTGCAATTCGTCCACCTGCTTCTTCAACTCGACTAGCTCGCTGTTGTTTACTCTATAGATATGCTGCAAAATTGGTTCTGCACCTGGCACCAAGTCTATAGAAAATTCAACATCTCGATCTGGCGGCAATCCTGGCAATTCCTCAGGAAACACATCCAAGAATTCTGCTATCAACGGATGCGGCAACTCCTTGTCTTCCACCATAGCTCCATAAATAATGCCTTCTTCCTGCTCTGCAGCTCCTCTAGCAAACTCGAACTCTGGCTCTCCTGGCGGACCAAATAAAACTCTACCTCCTCTACAATCTATGCTAGTAAGGTGCCTACTCAACCAATCCATCCCGAGTATAATATCGTAGCTCGGAAGTGGCATTACAAGTAGACACGCACTCAACTTCCGGCCTCCCAGAGTAACTCTCCGATCCTTGCAAATATCATTAACCAGGATAATGCCTCCCCCGGTCATGATCTTGCAAGTCCTAAACAAAGACTCAGCTACCAAACTATGCTTTAGAGCAAAAGAAACAGATACAAAACTATGGGAAGCACCACTATCAAACAAAGCTAAAACTGGAATGGAATCAAGAAGAATAGAATCAATATAGCACAAGATGTAAGACATCAAGGAAAGGACAAGTTTAAGGGATCAAGTATCAATATCAAAGGAGAATAGTTGAATCAAAAGAATTTTTCTAGATGTGATTGAGTATCTCAGCCTATATCCTATATCCTATTGCAGGCTCGCTATAGTACAACTAAGTTGTCGCACTAGCACGACATCACATACTCTGTGAAGCTAGACCTGTATGGGCCACCACCAAAAATGTGTCACGACCCGCACCCGGTGTAAGGGTACTAGTCGGAAACAACGCGCAGCCTACGCCGCAGAATCGAGGGTAGAACGCTGTCTAGATAATCTATCTAACAATATAATAAACCACCAATAATGATAGTATACTCAATCACAGAACTAAGATAGAAATAAGCACGAATCAGATAAAGAATAGAATAGTCACAATACAACTCATGAGTCTAAAAATACATCAATGAGTCTGAAGAAAATACAGAAATAAGCTGGAGACAAATCCAGTACAAAAGAATACTACAAGGCTACAACTCCAGGGTCAACTATCTCAGTTGGGATAAGTCCCTCTTGAGCCAGGGTCTCAGAATCTAAACCCACAACATCTTGGGGTCCATAATATGTAGGGTACCACTCCTCAGTGTCATCTGGAAAAATATATCCAGTCAGGAAAGGAGCAGAGTACATCTCTAACAGCAGTTCTTATTAATGATAAAAACTATGTAATAGTAAATAGCTGTGGATAAACAAGATGGATTAGATATAAGAGATATATGTACAATAAGGAAATACTGGAAATAAATACAATAATGAACAATATGCCAATAGAACAATAATACTAATGACTAAGTGTGTGAGTACTAGCTTAACATGTGATCGGCTTGGGCAAGATGCAATACGGCCTGGCTAATCATACGTGCGGTGCATGATCAACACTATTCTATAATCTGTCCTTTATTCAATAGGGATATTGATCACATATCTATACTAATACTCTCCACCCCCGACTGGTATAATAGATCCAACCACGGTATGTTATGGCACTAGATTCCCCAAGAAGAGAGCGACTCCTCCCGAAAATCGGTGTCTGTACATGTACAAGATAACCAATGAAACAATACTTGCACCATATACACCATATACCAAAGAATAACATCTCATGACGAGATCCGGATATACCAATCCGTGTAACCATAGTGTCAAGAGAACATGGATATCTACACTAAATATAGTGAACATAGAGGATATCATAAATGATAAACTATCAGAGAATGTACTCGCCTGAAGTCCAATGAACAGTCTCACAGATGTCTGACTCGGTGCCTCGAAGACCTAGATATGGAATACAATATCAATACAAGGTCCCGAAAAGAGAACAAGTTAAACTAGTCAACTTCTAGGTCAAAAAGTCAATTCTAAGTCAAAAGTCAACTATGGTCAACTCTAAAGTCAACTAAAGTCAACTATGGTCAACTATCTATTTCTAGGTTGCACAAGTCTAGTACCAAAAACTTGGATCAAAATACTAAAATCTAAGTCATAAAACTACATCCTTAAATATTAGGATACCGTATCTTAGGATACGTGAATCCAAGGTAAACCTCACAATACCTATATATTAATCAATAAAGTATACTAAATAGAATATTAAATACAATAATTAGGAATCATGGCTTTGAACCATCTTGGTACCCACACAAAGTAGAGCTCAAGATACATATAGGTATATTATTTACTCTAATACATAATATATTATATATAAACTAATATATTATATAATAAAAAAATAATAACAATACTAGTATAATATCTCACCACAAATACATTTATATATACATATATATATATAAATATAATATATATAAAATATAACCCAAAACTGCCTAACTGTCACTGAAAAACTGTGTGAAAAACATTTATTTTCAATAAACAGCCTTTTAGTGACAGTTCGAACCGTCACAGAAAAACTGTCGCCAAAGCTGCTGTGTAAAACTCACTGTTGTCACTTATTGGTGACAGTTCTCAACTGTCACCACAATTTCCGTCGCCGCTGCTGCTCATTCCCGCCCGCCGCTGCTGTGCATTTAATGACAGAATTTGTCATTAATAGCTTCAGCGGCTGCTGCTGCTGCTCAAGGTTATTAATGACAGGATCTGTCATTAATAGCTGTTGTCGCTAAAAATAATTAATATATATATAGATATATATATATATTAATATATAAACCAATATATATATATATATATAAAACAATTAAATAAATATATATACCAATATATATATATATAAAACAATAAAATAAATGTATATATCTATATATACATAATCCTATATATATATAAATAAATATTAAAACTACAATACACATCCATGCATTAATGTACATATTTAACATGGCTAGAAGCACACATAAAAATATATTCATTAATATACAATTAATTATAATAAATATAATTATTCATTTAAACACATAAATATTTTTATAAAATATTTATATATAATTTATTTTATTAACAAGTTGTAATATATATAAATGCATGTAAAGAAAGCTACATATATATATTTATACATTATATTAGAACACATAAAAATATATACATCTATGCTACAATAAATACTATAATAAATATACTAAAATAAATATGTAACAACTATATATATTTACTAATTATAATTCAAGAATTAAAGCATAAATAATTAGATCTATACAAAACACACACAATTGGAGAGTATCACACCGTATCCCACTAGATATAAGATACGCATGCGACACGAGTCCAACACACAACCAATTGCACCCCGAAGGACACAAACAAGTCACAAATATTATTTATGAACAAATCAAAGTGTCAAATGTAGATCTATATGTCCGTGTCAAAATACGACATGTACAAAGTCCCGTGTCGAAGGAAAAACCCCCAAAACGACACGTATCACCAAATGGTTGGGATACGACCTGCACGTACCCAATTGTGGACACGACACTAGCCCCAAACACATAAGTACATGTCCAATTGATCTATAGGATCAATTGACACACACAACAAAATGTCAATTCGGAATTCCCACAAAAATGACACAAAAAGTACCATAACTTTCTCCATGGGTCTCCTATGAACACAAAACCAAGTCCTATGGGTAGTACATACATATGGGTTGATTTTACATGATTAATTCTCAAATTTAGAAGCTATTTTAAGGGGAAAAACTAAATTATACCTATTGGGAGATGGATTCCCAATGAAACCTCCAATTGAGATGAAATTGCTTCCAAATTGTAGATCCTTGCTCCGCTTTGTAGATCCTTGCTTCCTCCTTCTAGATCCTTGCTTCTCAACTTTCTAATGATGAATTGGAAAGAATTTGAAATGAATTTGGTGGGGAATTGGAATGGGAATGAAGGAAATTTGGTAGTGGAAAATTTCTAGATCTAGATTTGGAATAAAAATGAGAGAAGAGTGATTTTCCCCCCTCTTATTATAGGCCGGCCCTTACCCCTTCCCCAAGCAATTATAAAATGTCCAATATATCCCTTGGGGCCTCTCATGAAGAAATAATTAAGGAAGGAAGCTTCTAGTCTAATGATTTAATTAATTTAATCCATCTACTTAACAATGGGCTTTCTAAATGGGCCAAGTCTAACTAATTAATTCATGTTGGTCCATGGGTCCAAAATAAACTAGTTGGGTCCACTAATACAAGTCCAAAATAATTAAATAACATCTAACAACAATTAATTAATATAACAATTAATTATTTACCATGCACAATATTTAATTATATAGGAAAAGACTAAAATACCCTATTCCTAGAAAATGTGGTAGTGACAAGTCTACCCTCTTTAAAAAATTTCGTCCTCAAAATTCAAAGACGAAAACTACTGCAGAAAATCACAAAACAGAACTAAAGAATCATAACTAACTAATGAACAGAACATAACAATGAACAAAACATAACTAGGAAATAACATACCTCAAGGTACAAACAAATATGGATAACCCTCTCGTATTTCATCCTCTCTCTCCTAGGTAGACTCCCCCGGAGAGTGATGCCTCCATGCGACGCGCACCAAAGGAATAGTCTGGTTCCTCAGCACCTTCTCTCTTTGATCCAGAATCTCAACTGGCTGTTCTGGATAGCTAAGAGTAGGGCCCACCTCTATCTCCGAGTGATCCAATACATGACTAGGATCTGCCACGTATCGTCTTAACTGCGACACATGAAACACGTTGTGCACTCCCTCCAATGCAGGTGGCAAGTCTAGTCTATAAGCAACTGCACCACTACTAGAAAAAGCGGGATTAGCGACGTATTTTAGCGACGTCAAAATAAACGTCGCTAATAATACATAAATTAGCGACTCATTATAAACACGTCGCTAGACGTCACTAAATGGCGACAGTTAGCGACGTTTAGCGACTTTTAATACGATTTTAAAAGATAAGTCGCTATAAGTTCAATTAAGGTCGCTAAACGTCGCTAATATGTCTAATTTAGCGACGTTTAGCGACGTATATAGCGACATTTAAACTTAAAATATTTAGCAACGTGTTTAGCGACGTCCTTTACGTCGCAAATATTTAATTTAGCGACATTTTTATTGGACGTCGCTAAACGTCGCTAAAATTTGGTTAATTAGGGGTCGGTTTCCTTTTTCCCCGTCAGTTGAAATTTCGATTCGAAAACATATTCCCCCCCTCCCCAGCTCCGTCGACCACGACTACTCCGGCAAGGCAAGGTATACTCTCTCTCTCTCTCTCTCTCTCACAGGACACATGTGACATTGACACAAACACGACACACACACTGACACTGACACAGACACAGACACGGCACACACACACACTGACACAGACACTGATCTGGACCTAGGGTTAGGGTTAGGGTTAGGTTTTTTGACATGGGGTTAGGGTTAGGGTTAGGGTTAGGTTTTTTGACATGGGGTTAGGGTTAGGGTTAGGGTTAGGTTTTTTGACAATGTTCATGCATGTGCGATCATGTAGAGATCAGATTTTAATTTCTTCTTTCAAGTATAAAATAAATAAATAATATGGATCGATGAATAAGAAAGAAAGAACATAAGTGTATTTATTTGCACTTTTGCAATATATATATATATATATATATATATATATATATATATACATACATACATACATACTAATTGTTTGATTTTGTGGTTACTATTCATTGGTCCAATGGAGGAGGGGAAAAATGATGGCTATTATTGAATCCATGTTCATATGTCATGACTACGTACATTGGGTGAACAAATTAGAACTAATTCCTGAATATTCGTACAACAACTGATCATGTGATCAAATTAATTAGAACGCCAATTATTCGACCAGGAAGTGTATGATCTAAGCAACCGTCCTTAATTATGCCCCAAGAATTTTGAGCTCTAGCTACTTCCTCGTTCCACTCCCAATATATATAGGGGTTAATTGCCGAAAGCAAAGTACTGCGGAGTTATGTATCTCAGTTCCTCACCCTACTGCCAGTTTCAAGAAGTGCCTAATGGTCTAAATAATATGACTATAACAGTTGAATTAGCTAAACGAAACTTACAAATCAGCTTAAATAAATAAAGGATTAATTTCAACACTTACTGAAATCACTAGCTAGCAGTATGAAGAGCCTCTAATGGAGCAAAGATATCATCGCAGCATGCATCATTAAGGACATGCATCTCAAGAAACTTATTGGCTTCGGCTGGAGCCTACTACACTAAAATCCGGACACTGACACAGAAGTGGGTTAAGGTATAGTAGTAAAGTGGTATTAAGATATTATTTGGGTAATGTTATATATATATATATATATATATATATATATATATATATATATATATATATATATATATATATATATATATATATATATATATATACTGCTTTTCCAATAACGGACACTGACACAGACACAGAAGTTAATTTTGCATGTAATGATTTATATGATACATACTGTCAATTTTGCAGAAGTATCTAGAAATGGATATGAATTACTATCTGTGTCATCGTTCGTGGATGTACAACCGTCATCCTGATGACATGTGCGGTGTGCGGAATGAATTCATTGAGGGTGTACAGCAGTTCCTGCAGTTCGCCAAGGCGTTCCCTCAGTACATGGACGGTACCAAAATTAAGTGTCCATGTGTGAGATGTCGCAACAGGAAATATCATCCAGAAGTAGAAGTTACATATCATTTATACTCGAAGGGCTTTACGCCGAATTACTATCAGTGGACCGCGCACGGAGAACTTGTATCTCTAGCATCAGAGTCGGAGCCCTATGTGGAGCCGTATATGGATGTCCAAGACCACGATGCTTACGACGACGGGTTGGTGAACATGGTTTATGATGCGGCGGGGCCTAGTTTCAATCCTGACAATTATGATGCGGCGGGGCCTAGTTTCAATCCTGACAATTATGATGCGGCAGGACCTAGTTTCAATCCAGACAATTATGATGCAGCTAAGGAGGCACCGAATGCCGATGCTGTAAAGTTTATGGAGTTGCTTGAGAATGCAAGGACTCCACTATATCCTGGTTGTGAGGACCATTCACCGTTGGAGGTGGTTACAAGATTATTGAGCATCAAGTCCAATTTTAACATGTCGCAAGAATGCTATAATCGACTGCTCGATTTGATTATAGAGATCTTGCCCGAGGGTGCAAAGTTGCCTAAAGACTTCTATCGATCTAAGAGGATGGTGAGATCGCTTTGGATGGGATACGAGAAAATCGATGCATGTCGCAATGGGTGCATGTTGTACTACAAAGACGACAAGGATGAAGATGCGTGTAGATTCTGTGGTGCTGATCGCTACAAGGCCACTGTTAGAGGAAAGTCTGTCGGTGCAAGGAAGCCTACCGATTCGATGCACTACTTGCCTTTGACGCCGCGGTTGCAGCGGTTGTTTATGGTTAAGGAGACTGCAGAAAACATGAGTTGGCACAGGCGAAAACAGATCGAAGGAGTATTGGATCATCCATCCGATGGAGAAGCATGGAAGCACTTTGATCGAGAGTATCCACATTTTGCCGAGGAAGCGCGTAATGTCAGATTGGGGCTCTGCTCTGACGGTTTTACCCCATTCGGACTTTCGGGCTCCCAGTATTCGTGTTGGCCTGTGATCGTCACTCCGTACAATCTACCGCCTTGGATGTGCATGAAGACTCCGAATATGTTCCTAACCGTTATTATCCCGGGTCCGAACAATCCGAATAGGAACATCGATGTGTACTTACAGCCTTTGATAGATGAGTTGAATCAGCTGTGGGAAGTAGGTGCCAACACGTACGATGTTTCTAGAAAGCAGAATTTTTAGATAAGGGCAGCACTTATGTGGACCATCAACGACTTTTCGGCCTATGGAATGTTATCGGGATGGAGCACCCATGGTCGTCTCTCATGTCCGTATTGCATGGACCATTCTCAGGCTTTCCGTTTGAAACACGGAGGCAAACCGTGCTTCTTCGATTGTCATCGACAATTTTTGCCGAAGGATCATCCGTACCGGAGGAATCAGAATGCTTTTCGTGCGGGAGTTGTGGAGAAGGCCAATCCACCTCCAAGGTGGCCCGGATACACGATATGGGAAGAGGTAAAATATTTACCAAGTGCTATCGAAGAGCCTGCTAAGGGGTACAAGTGTGACGGATTTGGTCGCACCCATAACTGGACGAAGAGGAGTATATTCTGGGATCTGCCATATTGGAGCACCAATCTGATCAGACATAACCTTGATGTCATGCATATCGAGAAGAATGTGTTTGATAACATAATTAATACTGTAATGGATGTAAAGGGGAAGACGAAAGATAATCCGAAGGCCGTAAAAATATGGCCAAGTTTCTGTGTGAATGGGTTCAGGTTCAAGTCAACAAATGCTCCTATCAGAGACAGCTTTCTGGATCTTGATTCCACGAAAAATAGTGGTTTGTGTATCAAATCTACAAACTACAAAGACGTCAATCCGGGCAATGATTTTTTTGGCATCTTACGAGAGATTGTGGAGTTGACATATAATTATGGCCCAGAACCTGCTAATATCGTGCTATTCAGGTGTGAATGGTTCGATCCGATTCAAGATCAAGGTTGGAAAATTGACAAGCATGGCCTTGTGGATATAAACTACAAGCGTAGATATCAAGGCTACGAACCATTTGTCCTATCAAGTCAGGCTCAGCTCGTGTACTTCACAACTTATCCTAGACGGGGGTCAGCGAGGTCGGATTGGTAGGCAGTATGCAAGACTAAAGCTAGAAATACCTTTAACATTGACGAAATAGCTTATCAGGAGGACGATCTACCTTTTGTAACAAATATTGTAGATGTGGACTCAACGGAAGTTACTCATTACACGAGTAATAATGTAGAAGATGTAGAATTATCCGAAGAGGACGAAGTAGATGAAAGTGAAAACGAGGAAGAGGAAGAGCAGGACGAGGAAGGCGAACAAGATGAATTTTCTGAAGATGATTGAAAATATAAAATATTCCATATAGAATGTAACTATATTTGGACTGTAAAATGCTTTGAGATATGTATCACATTTTGACATTAACGAATATATGTATTATATTTTGACTGTATAATGCTTTGAGATATGTATCACATTTTGACATTAACGAATATATGTATTATATTTTGACTGTATAATGCTTTGAGATATGTATCACATTTTGACTGTAGAATGTAGTATATATTTGTGTTTCTCTATATTCATCATATGTTGTTATCAGATATGACAGGACGACGCGGAGGATTCGGCAGGTCCCGAAGTAGACAGAGTGCCACTCCGGTACTGCCTACTGTTGGTTTCGGATCATCGTCGCCCAGTACTCTAGTATATCGAGCAGCCACATCTCCGACTGCGATGACGTTGCGTGGCATCACTCCTGGGATGAGTAGTTCCAGGCGTGATAGTACTCGTGATAGTACTACCTCGTCCAGCGTTCCTCCTGCTGACGGAACCATGGAGACTGATGAGCATGTAGAGGAGGTCGTGCCGACGTTGTCCCAGCATCAGCAAGATCCTCCATGCGCACCACCGGAGGAGACGAGGACAGAGATTTGGGCCGACGGTACAAAGTAAGTCAATTAGATGGTTTAGTATATATTTGTGTTTCTCTTTATTCATCGTATATTGACTTTTTCCGTAATCTAAATTATTATTTCTGTATAGATATCGTCCATCGTCGGTTCAGAGACGCCTGGGCCAATTTCTGAGGAACAACTACGGTGGCCCTTGGATCAACTACTCTGAGGCTCCGGAGGAGAGGAAGGCGTTCTGGTTTGCGCACTTCCAGGTAAAAGTATATTAAATAAATCCTCTAATTTATGCATATTCGTGATGCTAACTTAATGAATTATTTATTGTAGCAAACGTATTTTTATCCTCCGCACCGGGCCGAGTTGATCGAGCGGCTCTTTCCTACCGTTGCCGCCAAGCTTATCCGAGATGCTCTGGATGACCAGAAGGCTCGTGATCGTGCTGGAAAACTGATCCAAGGTTGGATCACGCCTGAGCAGTGGACTGCGATGAGGGCTAGATTCGACGATCCGAGCTACAAGGAAAGGTCTAAGAAGGCCAAGGCGGCTAGGCAGAATGCTGCCAAGTGGTGTGGTGGCTCGATTCCGATGACGGAACATTTCCGTCGTTTGGTATGTTTTTTCTTTTAAAATATATTATTTTAATATAAGTACCATAAAATGGTACTTGGAAAAAATATTTAAGTTTAGTAATAAAAAATATATTTTTAACAGGTACAGAGGGGTGAGGATGCAAACATGGTGACCGTCTTCTTGGCCACCCATCGCAAGGACGGAAATCTCATTGATGAGAGGGCCTCACAGACCTATGTAAGTATTACTTTACTTTGTGTTTATTTTAATATAACTTAGGCAATTATTGAGTTTCCAAACCTTTTCTAGGCCGAGTATCTTAGGCTTCGTGAGCGGGCGACTGCTAGTGCACCTACACCTGGAGAGGCTGGTGCTTCGTCGCAGCCCGGTCCATCTCCGTCGGCGGACGACCTGTGGGTGACCGCAGCTGGTGGTCTCCAGAGGGGTACGTACTACGGTACGGGCTCCTATGGCGCCCTGGTTGCGACGCAGTTATCTAGGGCCTCCCCGACAGCTGTGCATTCCACACACCCCTCGCAGTCGCAGCCCTCGCAGTCGTCGGCCAGAGTCCAGGAGGCCGTCCAGGAGGCCGTTGACCGTCAGATTGCGTCTCTCCGTGACGACTTGCTGCGAAGTATGGAGGACCAGTCCCGGTCCCAGCCGCAGGCGGACGATCCGATGCTTATCGCACGATTGGATATGCTCGACCGCAGCATGACGGAGCTACGAGAATTGACAAATGATATTAGAGCCTCCAATGATCGCAACATCATGGAGCTGCAGGCGTCACAGCTATCGATGGGCGAGAAGCTGACGAGGATGCATGCGTCACAGCTATCGATGGGCGAGAACCTGACGAGGATGCAGGATTCAATGGGTGATAGCAGTACGAGGCTGTTAAATACCCTGGATTCTTACAACCAGCGACTCGCAGACTTGGAGCGGGCACGGCCGCCACCGACGTCACTGTCTTCTCCATCGACATCGGTGTCGATTCCACGGGACGAGTATGAGGAGTTATTATCCTTGAAGCGCACCGCTGGTCAGCCTCCTGCAGATCCGTAGTAGTCTAGTTATTTTTATTATTATTTATGAATTATTGGTACTTCAACAATAGACATGATGTATGATGCTTCTTGTGGTCTTGAATTTTTTAGTTAATTTAATTGGATTATATAGTTATCCACATTTAATTGGATTGATACTTCTTATGGTTTTTAATTTAATTGGATTATATAGTTAACTAGATTGAATCATGTTGGTGTGTATGATGAAGATGCTGTAAAACTGCAGGAAATCACCAATATTTGATTCTGGAAATTTTTTTTTTTTTTTAAATTAGCGACGTTATTAGCGACGTGTAGCGACGCTTAGCGACGTTAATTTACGTCGCTAATCAGCGACTCTGTAAAACGTCGCTAAGTTCGTCGCTAATGACGTCGCTAAAGTCGTCGCTAAGCGTCGCCAATTGCTGACATGGCAAGTATAGCCAGGTCATTAAAGACGTCGGTGTAACGTCGCGATTGACGTCGCTAATCAGCGACGTTTAGCGACTTTAATGAACGTCGCTTTTTAGTGACTTGGCGTCGCAAAACGTCGCTAAATTCAGCGACACATTGAAGTCGCTAAAAAACGTCGGTATAGCGACGTTTAGCGACATTTTTTGTTTTAGCGACTTGGTATTTTCCGACTGCTTCAGAACGTCGCTAATTACGTCGCTAAACCTAATTAGCGACGATTTATTGTTATTTAGCGACATTTTTAGACGTCGCTAATTTGACTTTTTCTGGTAGTGCACCGACCCTCTCTAGAATAGTAAAAGGTCCGATGAATCGCGGACTAAGCTTTCCCCCTCCACCGAAGCGAATCGTGCCTCGTGTCGGAGAAATCCTCAGAAACACCAAACTACCCACCTATAACAAAATACCATCTTAAGAACTTAATCTATAACAAACAAGAATAAGCACAAACAAAATCTAAACTATACCTCAAACTCCAAAGGTCTTCGATGGCTATCGGCCCAATGCCGCTGTCTGTCCTGCGCCACTCGAAGTCTGTCTCTGATCAACTGAACCTTCTCTGCTGCATCCACAACCATCTCTGGCCCAAGCAAAACTCTCTCTCCAACATCGTCCCAAGATAAAAGAGTACGACACCTCCGACCATATAGAGCTTCAAAAGGTGACATCTCTATACTGGCCTGGTAACTGTTGTTGTAAGCAAACTCTACCAAATGGAGATGGTCCTCCCAAGAACTCCTGAAATCTAGTACACAAGTGCGCAACATATCCTCGAGAGTCTGAATAGTCCTCTCTGACTGCCCATATGTCTGGGGATGATATGCAGTACTGAACTTGAGCTGAGGGCCCAAACTCTCCTACAAACTCCTCCAGAAATGAGAAGTGAAACGACTATCCTGATCTGAGACTATGCTGATGAAAACTCCATGTATCCTAACGATCTGCCTCACATACATCTCTGCCAGCTTCTCCGTAGACAAACCCACCTTGAAAGGCAAAAAGTGGGCCGACTTGGTCAACCTATCAACAATGACCCAAATTGCGTCTTTCCCTCCTGGAGATCGTGGAAGTCCGAACACAAAATCCATAGTAATGTGTTCCCACTTCCACTCTGGAATGGGTAATGGCTGAAGTAAATCCCCTGGCCTCTGCCTCTCGGCTTTCACCTGCTGGCACACTAAGCATCTGGATACAAACTGTGCCACTTCCCTTTTCATGCCATACCACCATATACTCTCTCACATATCCCGATACATCTTGTTAGCACCTGGATGTATGGAATACTGAGAGCGATGCGCTTCCTGCAATACCTCCTCATGCAGCTCCCCACTAGGCACACACAATCTATCTCCATGCCTCAAAGATCCATCCTCTGCAATAGTGAAATCATCCTCCAATCCTGCTCTCACCTGAGCTCTTATACTCCTCAGAGATACATCATCATACTGTGCTGCCTTGATCCTGTCCATCAAATCTGAGTGTATCTACAATCCCCACATCTGCATAGCACACCCAGGAACAATCACCTCAATGCCCAAGCTCTCCAAGTCCTCCAACAAATATCGATCCTGCGTCAAGAACATAGCTACCGGATACCTGCTCAAAGCATCGGCTACTACATTTGCTTTCCCAGGATGATATTGCAAAGAGATATCAAAATCCTTCATCAGTTCCAACCACCGACGCTGCCTCATGTTCAACTCCTTCTGCGTGAAAACGTACTTCAAGCTTTTGTGGTCTGTGAAGATCTCCACACGCTCTCCGTACAAATAATGTTTCCACAACTTCAGGGCGAATATAATAGCTGCCAACTCCAAATCATGGGTAGGATAGTTCTTTTCATGAGGACGCAATTGCCTGGATGCATAGGCAATCACTTTCCCATGCTGCTGAAGAACACAACCTAAACCCTTTCCCGATGCATCACTATAAATAGTGAAACCTCCGGACCCTGATGGCAACGTCAAAATAGGAGCAGACATCAACCTCTTCTTCAATTCCTCAAAAGCAACCTAGCAATCCTCTGTCCAAACAAACTCCACATCCTTCCTTGTGAGTCTGGTCATCGGCTCGGCAATCCTCGAAAAATCTTGTACAAACTTCCTGTAGTAGCCTGCCAATCCCAAGAAACTCCTGATCTCTGCTACCGAACTCGGAGTCTTCCAAGATTCCACTGCTGAAATCTTCTTCGGATCCACTGAAATACCATCACCAGTCACAACATGCCCCAAGAACTCTACCTTGTCCAAGAAAAACTCATACTTGGACAACTTTCCAAACAGCGTCTCTTTCCTCAGCACATCAAACACAATCCTTAAATGCTCCTCATGCTCCTCCGGTGTCCTCGAGTATATGAGTATGTCGTCGATGAACACCACCATGAACTTGTCAAGGTACTGGTGGAACACCTTGTTCATCAAGTTCATAAATACCGTCGGTGCATTAGTCAAACCAAACGGTATCACCATAAACTCGTACTGACCATACCGAGTTCTAAAAGCAGTCTTCGGTATGTCCTCCAGCTTTACCTTCACCTGATGGTAGCCTGATCTCAAATCTATCTTAGAAAATACCTTGGCACCACCCAATTGATCAAACAGATCATCAATCCGTGGCAAAGGATACTTATTCTTGATAGTGAGATTATTCAAAGCCCTGTAATCAATGCACATGCGCACCGATCCATCCTTCTTCGGTACAAACAATACCGGGGCTCCCCATGGTGAAGAACTCGATCTAATAAACCCCTTATCCTACAATTCGTCCACCTGCTTCTTCAACTCGACCAGCTCGCTGTTGTTTACTCTATAGACATGCTGCGAAATTGGTTCTACACCTGGCATCAAGTCTATAGAAAATTTAATATTTTGATCTGGCGGTAATCCTGGCAATTCCTCAGGAAACACATCCAAGAATTCTGCTATCAACGGATGCGGTAACTCCTTGTCTTCCACCATAGCTCCACAAATAATGCCTTCTCCCTGCTCTGCAGCTCCTCTAGCAAACTCGAACTCTGGCTCTCCTGACGGACCAAACAAAACTCTACCTCCTCTACAATCTATGCTAGCACGGTGCCTACTCAACCAATCCATCCCGAGTACAATATCGTAGCTCGGAAGTGGCATTACAAGTAGACACGCACTCAACTCCCGGCCTCCCAGAGTAACTCTTCGATCCTTGCAAATATCATTAACCAGGATAATGCCTCCCCCGGTCATGATCTTGCAAGTCCTAAACAAAGATTCAGCTTCCAAACCATGCTTTAGAGCAAAAGAAACAGATACAAAACTATGGGAAGCACCACTATCAAACAAAGCTAAAGCTGGAATGGAATCAAGAAGAATAGAATCAATATGGCACAAGATGTAAGACATCAAGGAAAGGACAAGTTTAAGGGATCAAGTATCAATATCAAAGAAGAATAGTTGAATCAAAAGAATTTTTCTAGATGTGATTGAGTATCTCAGCCTATATCCTATATTCTATCGCAGGCTCATAATAGTACAACTAAGTTGTCGCACTACCACGACATCACATACTCTGTGAAGCTAGACCTGTATGGGCCACCATCAAAAATGTGTCACGACCCGCACCCGGTGTAAGGGTACTAGTCGGAAATAACGCGCAGCCTACGCCGCAGAATCGGCGGTAGAACGCTGTCTAGATAATCTATCTAACAATATAATAAACCACCAATAATGATATTATACTCAATCACAGAAACTAAGATAGAAATGAGCACGAATCAGATAAAGAATAGAATAGTCACAATACAACTCATGAGTCTAAAATACATCAATGAGTCTGAAGAAAATACAGAAATAAGCTGGAGACAAATCCAGTACAAAAGAATACTACGAGGCTACAACTCCAGGGTCAACTGTCTCAGTTGGGATAAGTCCCTCTTGAGCCAGGGTCTCAGAATCTAAACCCACAACATCCTGGGGTCCATAATATGTAGGGTACCACTCCTCAGTGTCATCTGGAAAAATATATCCAGTCAGGAAAGGAGCAGAGTACATCTCTAACAGCAGTTCTTATTAATGATAAAAACTATGTAATAGTAAATAGTTGTGGATAAACAAGATGGATTAGATACAAGAGATATATGTACAATAAGGAAATACTGGAAATAAATACAATAATGAACAATATGCCAATGGAACAATAATACTAATGACTAAGTGTGTGAGTACTAGCTTAACATGTGATCGGCTTGGGCAAGATGCAATACGGCCTGGCTAATCATACGTGCGGTGCATGATCAACACTATTATGTAATCTATACTTTATTCAATAGGGATATTGATCACATATCTATACTAATACTCCCCACCCCCGACTGGTATAATAGATCCAACCACGGTATGTTATGGCACTAGATTCCCCAAGAAGAGAGCGACTCCTCCCGAAAATCGGTGTCTATACATGTACAAGATAACCAATGAAACAATACTTGCACCATATACACCATATACCAAGAAATAACATCTCATGACGAGATCCGGATATACCAATCCGTGTAACCATAGTATCAAGAGAACATGGATATCTACACTAAATATAGTGAACATAGAGGATATCATAAATGAGAAACTATCAGAGAATGTACTCGCCTGAAGTCCAATGAACAGTCTCACAGATGTCTGACTTGGTGTCTCGAAGACCTAGATATGGAATACAACATCAATACAAGGTCCCGAAAAGAGAACAAGTTAAACTAGTCAACTTCTAGGTCAAAAAGTCAATTCTAAGTCAAAAGTCAACTATGGTCAACTCTAAAGTCAACTAAAGTCAACTATGGTCAACTATCTATTTCTAGGTTGCACAAGTCTAGTACCAAAAACTTGGATCAAAATACTAAAATCTAAGTCATAAAACTACATCCTTAAATATTAGGATACCGTATCTTAGGATACGTGAATCCAAGGTAAACCTCACAAAACCTATATATTAATCAATAAAGTATACTAAATAGAATATTAAATACAATAATTAGGAATCATGGCTTTGAACCATCTTGGTACCCACACAAAGTAGAGCTCAAGATACATATATGTATATTATTTACTCTAATACATAATATATTATATATAAACTAATATATTATATAATAAAAAAATAATAACAATACTAGTATAATATTTCACCACAAATACATTTATATATACATATATATATATAAATATATATATATATATAAAATATAACCCAAAATTGCCTAACTGTCACTGAAAAACTGTGTGGAAAACATTTATTTTCAATAAACAGCCTTTTAGTGACAGTTCGAACCGTCACAGAAAAACTGTAACCAAAGCTGCTGTGTAAAACCCACTGTTGTCACTTATTGGTGACAGTTCTCAACTGTCACCAAAATTTTCGTCGCCGCTGCTGCTCATTCCCGCCCGCCGCTGCTGTGCATTTAATGACAGAATTTGTCATTAATAGTTTCAGCGGCTGCTGCTGCTGCTCAAGGTTATTAATGACAGGATCTGTCATTAATAGCTGCTGTCGCTAAAAACAATTAATATATATAGATATATATATTAATATATAAACCAATATATATATATAAAACAATTAAATAAATATATATACCAATATATATATATATATAAAATAATTAAATAAATGTATATATCTATATATACATAATCCTATATATATAAATAAATATTAAAACTATAATACACATCCATGCATTAATGCACATATTTAACATGGCTAGAAGCACACATAAAAATATATTCATTAATATACAATTAATTATATAATAATTATAATTAATATAATTACTCATTTAAACACATAAATATTTTTATAAAACATTTATATATAATTTATTTTATTAACAAGTTGTAACATATATAAATGCATGTAAAGAAAGCTACATATATATATTTATAAATTATATTAGTACACATAAAAATATATAGATCTATGCTACAATAAATACTATAATAAATATACTAAAATAAATATGTAACAACTATATATATTTACTAATTATAATTCAAGAATTAAAGCATAAATAATTAGATCTATACAAAACACACACAATTGGAGAGTATCACACCGTATCCCACTAGATCTAGGATACGCATGCGACACGAGTCCAACACACAACCAATTGCACCCCGAAGGACACAAACAAGTCACAAATATTATTTATGAACAAATCAAAGTGTCAAATGTAGATCTATGTGTCCGTGTCAAAATACGACATGTACAAAGTCCCGTGTCGAAGGGAAAACCCCCAAAACGACACGTATCACCAAATGGTTGGGATACGACCTACACGTACCCAATTGTGGACATGACACTAGCCCCAAACATATAATTACATGCCCAATTGATCTATAGGATCAATTGACACACACAACAAAATGTCAATTCGGAATTTCTACAAAAATGACACAAAAAGTACCATAACTTTCTCCATGGGTCTCCTATGAACACAAAACCAAGTCCTATGGGTAGTACATACATATGGATTGATTTTACATGATTAATTCTCAGATTTAGAAGCTATTTTAAGGGAAAAAACTGAATTATACCTATTGGGAGATGGATTCCCAATGAAACCTCCAATTGAGATAAAATTGCTTCCAAATTGTAGATCCTTGCTCCTCTTTGTAGATCCGTGCTTCCTCCTTCTAGATCCTTGCTTCTCAACTTTCTAATGGTGAATTGGAAAGAATTTGGAATGAATTTGGTGGTGAATTGGAATGGGAATGAAGGAAATTTGGTAGTGGGAAATTTCTAGATCTAGATTTGGAATAAAAATGAGAGAAGAGAGAATTTTTCCCCCTCTTATTATAGGCCGGCCCTTACCCCTTCCCCAAGCAATTATAAAATGTCCAATATATCCCTTGGGGCCTCTCATGAAGAAATAATTAAGGAAGGAAGCTTCTAGTCTAATGATTTAATTAATTTAATCAATCTCCTTAACAATGGGCTTTCTAAATGGGCCAAGTCTAACTAATTAATTCATGTTGGTCCATGGGTCCAAACTAAACTAGTTGGGTCCACTAATACAAGTCCAAAATAATTAAATAACATCTAACAACAATTAATTAATACAACAATTAATTATTTACCATGCACAATATTTAATTATATAGGAAAAGACTAAAATACCCTTTTCCTAGAAAATGTGGTAGTGACAAGTTAGCACCAATAGAGCATATTGAGATAGTACCAGCAGTCGATGAGACTTAGATAGTTCATTCATGATATTGTATATGTCAGTTAGACCCTTTTTGGCATTGTATTATATTTGAGATAATTGTGTTGAGATTAGACTTGGGCTTGTGATGTATTATGACTTTATTTATTTCCTTTATTATATATCGTGCCATATATTCCTCTAGTTTGTTATTGTGATTGAGTATTGTTTACCATTATCATATTATCATATTGTCCTCCATTTGGGAGTTGAGATATCTTGACCGCTACACTATATATATATTGTGTGGGACATTTAGATTATATTGTTGTCACGACCCGTACCCGGATATTCGGGCACGAGTACGTGGGTACGTCCAGCCTACGCCGCAGTGTCGGCGGTAGTACGCTGTCTAGGTCTTAATCACAGTTAAATAAAATCTAACTCATTCACAATGTTATAAGTAGGCCAGAAAGATAACAGGAAAGGAATGTTAAGATTTCAAATAGATAAATGTAACAAACAGATCCATAGTTTATTACAGAATCCAAAAATTTGATCGAGGACAAACCCGATTACTAGGATGAAAGGAAATAACAACTATCTGTTAACTACTCCTCAGAAGTAGGCTCCTGAGTGGCAACCGGCTCCTCAAAGGTATCACCTGCTGCCCCATATGGGCCATAATAGGTGGGGGCAAAGTTCTCATCATCGCCTAAATCAACGGATCCAGTCAGGAAAGGAGCAAAGTACACAATGCACAACAAGATTAAACTAAATATTTACGACAAGTAGGAAAGAAACTATCTAAGTATCATGATAAGAATATGCAAAATAAGCAGTGAAATTAACTAAGAGTTAAGCACTAAAAATCAGGAATATAAGTAACAGGATTAATTGCTATAAACCAGGGCATGAGTAAATCAGGAATATAATAAAACAGAAAAATGTAACTTTGACGAGACAAGAACTATGTGTGTGTAAGTGTGTATTTAGAATACATAGTTGGCATGTAGGGGTTTATAAGGCTAATCCGGCCGTCATAGACGGCTATTAGACAGGAATAATCGAGATCCGGCTGATGGTACAGTCGTGTACCAACAACTATTAGACAGGAACAGGGGAAAGGGTAAACTACATGCCTCCTAGTATTCTCCCACCCGACCCGAAAAGCAAGACATGAAATCCAGTATTCAAGACATGAAATCCAGTATTCTAACACTATGTGTAAACCTCCAATGGTGCTAGTAGAGCAAGGAACTAATTATCATAATATAAAGAATAAACTTGAAGTGCAGGTACTTGCCTGATGTTTGGATCCAATTACAGTTATGTTCTCGAGGAAAATTTCTAGAAATGACTCCGGATGCTGAAATAAACATTACCATCATGCTCAGAAGATATCAAATAGCTAGAAACGCCTGTCCTTGAGTCCAATTTGGAGACAAGGGCAAAAACGGTAATTTCGGATCAAAACGGGGTCCGCATGTGGTCCCACTTTGCACCGAAAAATATGTCAGGGTCAAAGGTCTCCAAATTCATCAAACTTAGTGTCAACAGGTCAGGAACGATGATACAAACCCAACGGAAATTCCAGAATTGGATTTCGATGAGCCGATCACAAAATCGCCCGTCGAGCAGGGCCTGTGGGGCCCACGACACACAATTTCGTCAACGTTCTCAGAATCGAACCAAACTTGGGCCACAGGACCAGTGTATCGCTACGAGTCCGATGGCGTAAGTTTTGTTTCGATCCGACGTGTACACAGAAAGTTAGGGCTTGATTCAGAAAAGGCGGATACGGGGCGGTGTCCGCGGATACGCGTTAATCCCGGTGTGCACGCACACCCGAATCGACTTCTGTGAAATCCCACACGTCCGTATCGACGGCGCGCACGTATCCGTGAAGATCGCGCACGACCAAGTCGTCCCGTTTGGCAGGACGTACCCAGTTCCGGGATGAATCGGATCGTTGTTTTTCCTGATTTTGGATCATGGTGTGCGATCACCACAGGACGCGATGCCCCGAGCGGTTTATCCGGGCACCGAGAGGGTCATACAGGCTTCGCAACGCAATTTACAGAATCGAAAACGGGGCAGCGAGGAGAAAGTTACACGTACCTGAACAGGGCTCAAAAACTCAGAAATTCTCGTCTCCGCGTCGTGTCCGACACGTGTCGACACGATTTGGGAATTTAGGGTTAGGGTTAGGGTTTTCCGGCGGATCTCCGGCTGCTCGGGCGGCGGGGAAGGCCGGAGGCGGTCGAGGGCGGCTGGGGGAGTGCTGGCGGCGCTGGCCGGAGGCGGTGGAGCGTCGGAGCGGCGGGGCGGCGTTGGGGCTGCTGCTGCTGGACGCCGGAGGGGAGGAGGAAGGAGGAGGAGAGGGGAACGGCGGAGACGGGCGGTGGCGCAGGGAGGCGGGGCTGGTGAAGGCGGGCGAGGCGGCGCGGCGTGTGGCGAGGTGAGGCGGAGGAGAGAGGGGGTCGACGGTGGCCGGAGGGAGGAGGAAGGGGGAAGTTATATAGGGGAGGAGGCGGTGGCGTTAGGGGCCGAGGAAAGCGGCGACCAGCGCGGGGGCGGGGGCGCGTGGCCACGGGCCCGGCGAGAGACGCGGGGCGGGGGACTGGGTCAGGGAAGTAGGGAAGTGGGTTTGGGTTCGGGTCGGGTTCGGTCGGGCGGACCCGACCCGACCCGGCCCGCTAGGCCAACGGGCCGGTAAGGCTGGGCTGGGCCGGGGTTTGGGCTGGGCCGGAATAGTTTTATTAGGATTTTAATTAAATAAATAGATAAATAAATAAATAATTAAATAATTAAATAAATAAATGTTTTTAGGTAATTAAAAATAGGTCCGGGGCCCAATAAATTCTAGGAAAATTACCCTAAGTCCAGTTTTCTATTTTACACCCAAAAATATTATTTTCATAATATTTTAATATTTTTTATTATCAATTAAAAATTATTTAATAATTTAAAACCCTGATTTTAATTACATAAAATTTCCAGAAAATTCCAGAAAATTGCGAAAAATCCAATTTTAATATTTTTTGAAAATTTGGGGGTTTACAATCTACCCAACTTATAAAAATTTCGTCCTCAAAATTAAGATATGGTAGGGTTTTCTCTATCCAATCTCACTTGATTACAGTCTAAAGGATTCCTCTCAGGTGAACATTGTGGTCTCTATCCAACTTAGAATTTACCCATCTATCATCTACGGCTATACAACTAGTAAAGCTATGTCTCAACTTATTTAATCAGGGTATTGAATCCTTAAGTCTTTAACACCAAACGCATCACCTATGGTATTTCCCTAATCATAAAGGGTCATCATCAATGCGACCGGTCTATGGGGTATATCTTGTACTATCTACATATCAAACTTATACCAAGCACGAGATTTCGTCTTTTCGAAATAAGGGTAGACGAAGATCAATAATAAAGAGTTCAAGGGTGAGGTGATAGAACAGAAATATCGGGATCAAGGCGTTTAAAGAATTCAAATAGAAATTGTCAAGCAGTTGTGGACTGAAATTCTATTCTGGTAGTCACTTGTTCGCATGCTCATATTAGTACAGTTATGTAACTGATACGATATGCTCAGGCATATCTAGAGGACAAGTATACTAGTCAACTATATATCTCAATCCACGTAAAGTAGTCGTGCGAAGTGCGAATCAAAATGCACTAAGGTTGATCAGACCGTAATACACTGATTCTGAAATGTATTATTGTGGGCCTCCCCAATAATAAACTTGTCATGAACAAGCTCGATAAAGAGTAAGCTTGCAAAACTAGGCTATAAAATAGCAGCATAAGTCAAGTACAGCAAAATTAAGTGCGCTAGATGATGATGAAAGGAGGTACAAATATTTAAGTTCACAAAATAACACACAATAAACACAATAGCAAAAGACTCTAAAATCTCTATAGTTATCAAATTTAAAAGCATACCAGGTTATTAGCAAGTTCAAAATTATTAGGTTGGGGCTGGGGTCACGAACCAATAGGCACGAGCTAAACAATACTAGAAACGGTATCTACGAATCACTTACGCGCATTAGCTACTCCAAGAGTCTGTGCGTTCTCCACGGTCATCGCGAAAGCTTGTCCGCGTCCTTGTGGTGGTGCCCTCTGCTGTTGCTGGGCTAGCTGGTGGAGTGCTGCTTGTGGTACCAAGGTGGTCTCGGTTCGAGTACTGGTAGAGCATCTCGTGGTGATCTTGTAGGAACCTCGTCGCTTGCTGATAGATCCATTACTCTGCATCCAAAATAAACGATAAGGGGCGCACAGGAATCAAGGCAGGATGCAAGTCAAGGAATTAATTCAAATTCGAGATAGATGTCAAGAACGATTCAAGCAAGTGGATGAGATCCTAAAACTTATCCTATTCTTTCTGCAGGCTTGTTCGGTCCCTAAGTTAAAACCGAATAATTTAGTCGTAGACCTGCATGGACCACCATAAAAATGTGTCACGACCCGTACCCGAATATTCGGGCACGAGTACGTGGGTACGTCCAGCCTACGCCGCAGTGTCGGCGGTAGTACGCTGTCTAGGTCTTAATCACAGTTAAATAAAATATAACTCATTCACAATGTTATAAGTAGGCAAGAAAGATAACATGAAAGGAATGTTAAGATTTCAAATAGATAAATGTAACAAACAGATCCATAGTTTATTACAGAATCCAGAAATTTGATCGGGGACAAACCCGATTACTAGGATGAAAGGAAATAACAACTATCTATTAACTACTCCTCAGAAGTAGGCTCCTGAGTGGGAACCGGCTCCTCAAAGGTATCACCTGCTGCCTCATATGGGCCATAATAGGTGGGCGCAAAGTCCTCATCATCGCCTAAATCAACGGATCCAGTCAGGAAAGGAGCAAAGTACACAATGCACAACAAGATTAAACTAAATATTTATGACAAGTAGGAAAGAAACTATCTAAGTATCATGATAATAATATACAAAATAAGCAGTGAAATTAACTAAGAATTAAGAACTAAAAATCAGGAATATAAGTAACAGGATTAATTGCTATAAACCAGGGCATGAGTAAATCAGGAATATAATGAAACAGAAAAATGTAACTGTGACAAGACAAGAACTATGTGTGTGTAAGTGTGTATTTAGAATACATAATTGGCATATAGGGGTTTATAAGGCTAATCCGGCCGTCATAGACGGCTATTAGACAGGAATAATCGAGATCCGGCTGATGGTACAGTCGCGTACCAACAGCTATTAGACAGGAACAGGGGAAAGGGTAAACTACATGCCTCCTAGTATTCTCCCACCCGACCCGAAAAGCAAGACATGAAATCCAGTATTCAAGACATAAAATCCAGTATTCTAACACTACGTGTAAACCTCCAATGGTGCTAGTAGAGCAAGGAACTAATTATCATAATATAAAGAATAAACTTGAAGTGCAGGTACTTGCCTGATGTTTGGATCCAATTACAGTTATGTTCTCGGGGAAAATTTTCAAAAATGACTCCGGATGCTGAAATAAATATTACCATCATGCTCAGAAGATATCAAATAGCTAGAAACGCCTGTCCTTGAGTCCAATTTGGAGACAAGGGCAAAAACGGTAATTTCGGGTCAAAACGGGGTCCGCATGTGAGCCCGCTTTGCACCAAAAAATGTGTCAGGGTCAAAGGTCTCCAAATTCACCAAACTTAGTGTCAACAGGTCAAAAACGATGATACGAACCCAACGGAACTTCCAGAATTGGATTCCGATGAGCCGATCACAAAATCGCCCGTCGAAGAGGGCCTATGGAGCCCACGACACGCAATTTCGTCAACGTTCTCAGAATTGAACCAAACTTGGGTCACAGGACCAGCGTATCGCTACGAGTCCGATGGTGTAATTTTTGTTTCGATCCGACGTGTACACAGAAAGTTAGGGTTTGATTCAGAAAAGGCAGATACGGGACGGTGTCCGCGGATACGCGTTGATCCCGGTGTGCACGCACACCCGAATCGACTTCTGCGAAATCCCACACGTTCGTATCGATGGCGCGCACGTATCTGTGAAGACCGCGCGCGACCAAGTCGTCCCGTTTGGTGGGGTGTACCCAATTCCGGGGTGAATCGGGTCGTTGTTTTTCCTGTTTTTGGATCGCGGTGTGCGATCACCACAGGACGCGATGCCCCGAACGGTTTGTCCGGGCACCGAGAGGTTCATACAGGCTTCGTAACGCAATTTACGGAATCGAAAACGGGACAGCGAGGAGAAAGTTACACGCACCTGAACAGGGCTCAAAAACCCAAAAATTCTCGTGTCCGCGTCGTATCCGACACATGTCGACACGATTTGGGAATTTAGGGTTAGGGTTTTCCGGCGGATCTCCGGCGGCTCGGGTGGCGGGGAAGGCCGGAGGCGGTCGAGGGCGGCTGGGGGAGTGCTGGCGGCGCTGGCCGGAGGCGGTGGAGCGTCGGAGCGGGCGGGGCGGCGCTGGGGCTGCTGCTGCTGGACGCCGGAGGGGAGGAGGAAGGAGGAGGAGAGGGGAACGGCGGAGACGGGCGATGGCGCAGGGAGGCGGGGCTGGCGAAGGCGGGCGAGGCGTGTGGCGAGGTGAGGCGGAGGAGAGAGGGGGTCGACGGTGGCCGGAGGGAGGAGGAAGGGGGAAGTTATATAGGGGAGGAGGCGGTGGCGTTAGGGGCCGAGGGAGGCGGCAGCCAGCGCGGGGGCGGGGGCACGTGACCACGGGCAGCGCGGAGGTCGGCCGGCGGGCCCGGCGAGAGACACGGGGCGGGGGACTGGGTCAGGGAAGTGGGGAAGTGGGTTTGGGTTCGGGTCGGGTTCGCTCGGGCGGACCCGACCCGACCCGACCCGACCCCCTAGGCCAACGGGCCGGTAAGGCTGGGCTGGGCCGGGGTTTGGGCTGGGCCGGAATAGTTTTATTAGGATTTTAATTAAATAAATAGATAAATAAATAAATAATTAAATAAATAAATAAATAAATGTTTTTAGGTAATTAAAAATAGGTCCGGGGCCCAATAAATTCTAGGAAAATTACCCTAAGTCCAGTTTTCCATTTTACACCAAAAAATATTATTTCCATAATATTTTAATATTATTTATTATTAATTAAAAATCATTTAATAATTTAAAACCCTGATTTTAATTACAGAAAATTTTCAGAAAATTCCAGAAAATTACGAAAAATCCAATTTTAATATTTTTTGAAAATCTGGGGGTTAACAATTATTAACCATGACAGCGTTCTACTTATGATGCTACAACGTAGGATGGACGTACCAACGTACTCGGGCCCTTACACCGGGTGCGGATCGTGACAGATTCTAATCATAATCCTGTAATCAGCACATGTGCGATATTAAGAGAGTGATTCCAGCGAGCTGGGTTTGAAGACAACAAAAAGTCTTCTGGGTAATTCGTTAGTTCAATATGAATGACGAAGCCTATGAGATCCTTCCATGCTCCATGACACAAAGAGCTCAGCGACAACGAATTCAAGACAAGCCTCCTTCCCATCGTTGAAAAGTGTCTCCTCTTGCATCTTCTTAACAGACAACAAAGCCAATAGAGCCACAGTGCTATGGTCATCTTCGTAGGCTCACACTTAGCAATGGCTATGCTCAAGTCTTACAACAAGAAAGAGATAAGTTTGAGAATGTTAGCAAATATTTGCTCCTATTTGTAGGATAAGACGTGCCCAAGTCAGCATAATTCTCGAAAATTGCTCCCGAAAAGCTGCTGCGTCTCCTCAAAGACTGCTTCAAAACCAAAGAAGCAACCCAAAGATATGGGCATGACATCCATGTCAGCAAATCTGCAAGGATTTTGTCCAGAGTACGTGCACAAACAACTCAATAACCTTTATGCTTCTAATTCAAAGTAATTTTGAATTCATCTGAATGAATTCAAAAACTTTGAAGGGGTTCTTGTAGAAGCACAAAAAGTGCACCTCAAATAAATTACTTGTTCCAGAAGAAAGATGCGTATTTTCCTACTTTGGCGTACTGTCTACTAATTTCATAGGATGGCGTACTATTCAGAGAGTAGAAAAGTGGCACATTTTCTTAATGTTAAAAAGGATGGTGCATAAACGATCTACTCTCTCTCAACATTTAATATAGCAGACTGACATCTGACAAAGGCAGAAATTGAAGAGTCAGAGGTCATCATTATAGCGGAGATACGACACGTAGACCCAGGTTATCGTTTAGAGTCCCAGCCGTAGTGCCATTCTCTTCAAAAGTGCATTGTAGCCCCACTCCTTCAAAAGTGCGCCACAGTGCCATTCTTCTCAAAAGTAAGCCACAGTGCGATTCTCCTTAGAAGTGCATTGCAGTACCATTCTCTTTAAAGTGCACCACGGTGCCATTCTCTTCAAAAGTGCACCACAGTGCCATCTCTTCAGAAGTGAGCCTTAATGTCACTCCTTCAAAAGTGCGCCGTAGTGCCACTCCTTCAAAATGTGCCATAGTGCCACTCCTTCAAAAATGCTCCAGTCTCTAGACGACTTTTAAAGTGCACATACTATCCTAACCAACAATGAGCAGATATGAATATGTGTCATACATGTCATGCTTCTCGTAAAAGGTATACAAATAATTGTCCCCCACGACCTATATTTTTCTTGTATACGAATCTACGTATCAATCAGGCAGCAAGTTGTGCACCCACTCATGCAGAACATGGATGTTAATCTACCAAAAGTGCACACACAATGGTAAAAAAATATTGATTTTCCAAAGTGCATGCATATTCTCATAACCTCTCCTAAACTTTATAAATATAGGCTCTTCGCAACCATTAACAGGACGGAGAGAGAAAGAAATGGGATAGAATCTTCAAGTCTTTGAAATTCAAGAGCAGAGTGAGAGAAACAGAAGCTTCTCGTACCATTGTGCCAGAGCTTTCTTATTGTTCAACTCTCCAAGTCGTTCGCAGCAATCTTCAAGTCTTTGAAATTCAAAAGCAGAGTAGAAAAAACAGAAGCTTCTCGTGCCATTACGCCAGAGCTTTCTTGTTGTTCAAATCTCCAAATTGTTCGTAGCATTTCCTACACCTCTCTATCATCGTGTGCATTTCTTCACCGTCTAGTGGTCCAAGGAGTAAAGTGATCGTTTGCAGAACATATCTCTATAGCTATACTCTTTCAGAATAAAATTGTACTTAGATTCTTGTTCATGATATTCTTTTCTACTTTTTAACAGTTTGTAACAAAAATTTCGTTTAAAAACTTTTCTCACAAACAACTGGTAACACTGAGAATTGGACATTGAACATCTATACAGGTATAAGTGCATTAGTGCACAGTTGTCACTGCCATATTTCTAGATGAGAATATTTTTGTCATTTAGCATATTTATTATTTAGTGATTAAATATTTATATATGTGCTACTAATTATTTATATTGTGTTGTGTTATTAATTTATTAGTTAGTGGGTTAGCCTATTATTTGGACTTATCATTAGTGGACCCATTAGAGCTTGTCATGACACATTGAGCCCAATAATGGGTTAGGCTCATTAGACCCATTCCCTTAATTAATTAAGGTGATTAGATTAGTTTCATGATGAATTAGAAGTTTTCTAATATAGCCTCCCTAATTATTTTTCATAACTAACTAGTAGGGGTAGCTTAGATATTTCATATTGCTTGTAGAAGGAAAAAGGGGGCTGGCCATAAAGGGAGCCTCTCTATCTCTCTATACTCTCATTAATTTATTCATTCTAGATCCCCAATGGTGTTCTTCCCTAAATTGACTCATACCTCTACAAAATTAATTCCAATTCACTCTCATTCCCTTCCAATTATGTTATCTAAGAAGCATTGGATCTTGGTTAGCAAGGAGCATTTGAAGGAGGAGAATTGACATGGACCTTGTGTCCTAATTGTGTCTATTTGGATTTTTTATTGGAAATTCATCTCCCAATAGATAAATTCTAGTTTTACCCTATAATCTAGACTCTAATTCATGCATTTAACCGTTAAAAATTTTTCTTCGCCTAGGGCTACCCATAAGAATAAGAACTAGGTTCACAGGACCTCTATTGTGATTTCTACATAGAGATTTATGCTCATTTTAGGAGAATTCCGAGATTGATACATCAAGTGTGTGTCATGAGACCAATTAGATCTAATTAGACTTAGATTGATGATATGAGATTATAATGTGTCCACAATTGAACACGAGTAGAGCGTATAATGGTATTTTGTGATACGGTATTATACAAGGTTCATTTTGGGTGATTTGTGTAATTACTCCTCAATTCCTATTGTAATTAGTTGTATTAGTTAATTATATATATTTGATAAGTATAATTGATAATTGTAAAGGATTGTGGGTTTTGGTACATGGTTTGAATGTGTATCATGGAATTCCTAATAGTGCACTCAAGGTGATTGATGATTTGACAACCAATAGTGTGTATCCTAATATGTGTGTGTGTGTGTGTGTGTGTGTGTGTGTGTGTGTATATATATATATATAATACAATGAGTTGTATCAGTTGTTGTGAGTGATTTGGTGGCTCTGTGTATTGAATTGCAGTCATGTAAAAGGTTCATAGAAGTGGCCTGAGGTCTGTTATGATATTGAGGCATGTATTAGTCTTCAAGGGAGTTGATATCCGTATCTTAGTATCAGTAGCAGTATTACAGGGGTCGGGTAACTGTGTAGTATATAGACATAGTTTTGAGAAGCCACTTGCTGCTGAGCAAGTGTACAAATCAGTTGTAGGGGGAGGGCTCGGGTCAGATACATGATATATACTTATAGTTATGTGTCTGTGTATGTGTGTGTGTGTGTGTGTGTGTGTGTGTGTGTGTGTGTGTGTAAGTGTGACTGTGTGGGTTCATGAGTGTATGAGATCATGCAAATGTGAAGAGGAGAACTTGTGTCAACCCATGACTGAGTGTTGGAGAGTTGGAGAAAGGTCGGGCAGGTCAGTGAGGTTGTAACTCTGCAACAAGTGGGGTGCAACACTTGAAGCTGTTGTGAGCAGTAGAAAGAAATTTATTCAGTTGGGTACGGGGGTTATAGATGTAACTGGGTGCAGTAGATATTTGTGGTAGCAGTGAGTAGAATGGGGAGGTGTGAGGCTGTGTTCACAAGGTATCATATGCCTTTGTGTAACAGGTTTTAAGTGTTTTGCATACTATTTTAGTGTGTATCAGTGCAGAGAACTGCAAATCAATAGCAAGTGAGTTGTACTTTAGTATATAAGTGTTTGTGTAAGTTAGTGGTGGCAGTGTGTGTTGCTTGGGTATCAATGTGGATGTGAAGTAATGGTGTCTGCCTTCATAAAGAAGTGACTATGCTTGTGTATCAGAGTGCACATACAATGTGTTAGGCAGGGGAGGGTGTATTGCATCTAGAAGGGAATATGTAGGTATTTTGGACACGTAAAGGTAAGGTTCAGTTAAGGTCTAGGGAGTTAATGAAGTTGATTAGAGTTTGGATAGTTGGTATCAAAGGTGATACATGAATGTGGATAGAGGTTAAGAATAATACCTCGGTATTAGATAGTGGGCAAGTTATGGGTAATTACTAAGGTAATTAGTCTTTGTACTAAGGTTTGGATTAAGGTAAGGTATTCTATTGTTTTAGTTACTATACCTTGATACTATATTTATATATGAGTTGTATATGGATATTAGTAGGTATGGGTATTAGTATTAGCTAATATAGCTAATAATCCTCAAGATGAACCTAGACATCTAGGTATGACCTAGTAATTACTAGTTTAAATTTGTAATCAAATTAGAATCTAGGTATGGACCAAGAATCAAGGTATTGGACTAGTTTAACTAGTATTAGCTAGTGTGACCTATAAATGGCCTAGAAAATTATATTAGTGCATTTTAACTCATTTCTCATTCATTACACCCAAGTGACATGATATTTCATATATATGTCTGTGTGACACCAGCCCGGACACAAAGTTATACTATTTGCTCAAGACCACATGCGAGTATATTCTCTGATAGTTTTCTTATTTGATAGTCTCTATGTTTCATGTATTTAGTATTCAAATAATTGATTCCTGACATGATGGTTACACAGATTGGTATACGTGGATCTTTGTTATGAGATGTTATTGTTGTGATTACTCAGTGATTGCCATGTCATCTTTCGTGATTACTTAGTGATTACCGTGATATATTAGTGATTATATAGACCGTGATCATAGTGTATGATATTATAGACCGTGCAGTATGATATAAATTTTATAACATGTCATGATTTGGATCCGTATACTTGTCAGGGGTTGGGTAAGTATTAGTGGATATGTAATCATATCTTATAGCCCATGATTTAGTGTACCCGTGATAGCTAGCAGATCATGCAACGTACCTGTGATCATACTAGCTTTCCTTTTTATATATAGTCGATCAAATTATCTTACTAATATTTTAAGGCACATTTATTATATTGTTTTATTTATTCCTATTCATTATATCGATGTTCCTCACTATATTATTCTCAATTCTTGCTATTATTTACCATGATGCTCTTCTCGTGATATTTGCAAGTTTAGTTACTTCCATAATTTATTTTTATTGCTATTATTGTTACATAGTTTCTGTCAATTATTGGAACTGTTATTAGGTTGTACTTTGCTCCAATCCCGACTATATATATTCTTTAAATGATTCATTAGAGGACTGGTGTCCTACTCACTATGGGCTACAGAATGGCGAGCCAGTTGATATAGCACCCGTAGAGCCTATTGAGATAGTACCAACAGTCGATAAGACATAGCTAGTTTATTTATGATATTATTGATGAACTGGGGATCCCCAGGACCGTAGATTGGTGTGCATATCGATCGATAGAAGATTAACAAGTTTAATACTTGATCTAATCCTTCAAAGGCGAAAACTTGGGTTCACGAATTATACCTGAAGTAACGAGAAGAAGATGAAGGTTTTCAGCAACCTTGATCAATTAGCGACCCCAAGATCTTTTGCACATATTCCTTTCTCGGATTAGATGTCGTGTGGGCGACGATCTTCTAATATTTTCTTCTCCTTAGCCGACCCTCTTTCTCTCCTTACGTGTAAAATTAATTTAGAGAAAGTTGCTTCCTTTTTTTAGAACCATGACGGCCAGAGAATAGAAGATATATATAGGATACGTCAGGGACCGTGCAGAGAAATTAGGGTTATGTCTCCTAAAGGATCTGGGTATCCCATGTTCAGCCCAAACACACAACCCTGGCCCGTTAACAATAGCTCGGTCCACTAAAGATCTATTGTTCCACTACCTTCATAATCCCAAATTATGATTATGGGCTCCTTCTTATTATATGCTTGTTTGTCTTCCCATATTAAGATATCGAATGTCCGTCGATCAAATTAAGTTAATGACAACTATATTGATCAACATATTTTATTCTCAAGTAGTACTACTCAATTTTATTTTTTATGTCAGATATAATCCACCTACAGGGTTTACATGACAATCATTATGAGTTCCTTAAGGGGGCATCATTAACTCGATGTATCAGGACATGGATTCCTTTTATAATCAACAATGCATCATACACACAATGTCAATACTCAATTCTTAGAGGTTATTGACCCATAATGAATCTTAGTCTTTTATGAGTCAAAGTAATTCATACTGCATATACATGTCTGTTATTATATCCGGATTAAGAGCACAAGCAACCATAATAATAGTGGTGTTTGTTCTCTTATTTATTCAGTACAAAGAGAACAACCTCAAGTGGTCCTGTTCAATACACACAAAGTATACTAGTATAAACCTATAGTCAAGATTGACTAATACCAGATTATACTACAACCTTTCCAATGATTTGTCCAAGTCCATCTAGGTTGTGACCTATTTATATATTCTACAGGAAACTGATAATATGATATTCTGTGTGATACCACACACCATATTATCTACAATATATAATATCAGATGCTTGCATTAATATTATAACAAATACAACATGCAAACATTTGCCCATATGATTCTTATTTAAAAATAAGGAAATATAGTTAATACAAAGTGATGCTTTTAGTATAAAACCCTAACAATTATTTATGTCAGTTAGACACTTTTGGCATATACTATATTTGAGACCATTGTGTTGGTATTAGACTATTGGAATTATGATGTATTTGACTCTGTATTTCTTACCTTCTATTCCATATCGTGCCATATCTTCCTCTAGTTTATTATTGTGATTGAGTATTGTTTACCATTTTCATATTATCATATTTTTCTCCATTTTAGAGTTGAGATATCTTGACAGGTACATTATATATATTGTGTGAGATGTTAAGATAGTATTGTTGACCTAGACAGTGTTCTATCGTCGATGCTGCGGCATAGGCTGGACGAACCCACGTACTCGTGTCCCTTCACCGTATGAGGGTAGTAAAATATTTTTGTGGTGGCCCATACGGGTCCTAAGTAGTAGTACTCAGACTTAGAGTATTACTACAAGCCGACTATAGGATATAGGATAAGGGATATAGGATGAGAGGATACTTAATCACAACTATGAACATTTTTAATCTATTTAATTTACTACCTTTATCATTTGGAATAATTGCTTTATTTAAAATATTATGGTCATTCCTTGATGCTATCATATCTTGTGCAATATTGATTCCTTTATTTTAAATATATCTTCAGGATGCCTCCGAAGACCCGATTGCAGTACTCTGGCACAGTTTTGGCGAGGTAAGTTACTTCGTCACCTCATAGAGAGTCAACAACTACTATTTTGCCTTCTTCTGCTCAGAGGGTCGCTTTACCAATACACATAGGGATTTCATCAGTAGCTTTTGTGGGTGCTCCACCAATAGTTCCGAGGGATGTTCCAGCAGTCACGGAGGACCTTCCACCCCACCACCTATGACAGCAGACGGAATGTAGATGTTTGTTATGTTCCAAGAAATAATGGCAGTATAGTAGGGGCAGACAAATATTCTACGTCAGGTCATTGAGAGTGCTCACCACTTAGCACTGGCAGCTATGGAGAAGGTAGCACTTGCTCAGCCATATATGGTACCGCCTCATCCCGTCCCACACCAGCCGAGGTCAGGTACCATTATTTATTTTAAGAGGATGGAGCCCATGGAATTCAGGGGCTTAGAAAAAATATTGTACGCCGATGATTAGATCAAGGACGTAGAGAGGACCCTACGGTCGGCACAGATTGTCACGACCCGCACCCGGTTTAGGGGCACGAGTGCGTGGGTACGTCCAGCCTACGCCGCAGCATCGGCGGTAGAACGCTGTCAAGGTCTTGATACTATCTAACTACTGTCACGCAAGCATCCAATCTCCATTAGGAGGCACGGATGACACAAATAAGATGAACACATACTCAATCACAGGATTACAGCACGATAAGATTTCGAATAATAAAACTAAATTAAACACAACACAAGTCCACAAGTAATATTCTAACTCAACAATATCCAAGAATCATCAAATATCGGAGACAAATCCGGTACCAAATAGACTGTTAAAAGAACTAACTAAAAATAGTAATTTCCAGCTAGACCTCCTGGAATCACAACTACTATCAAGTCTGCAGCTACTCACCATAAGTGTCGGACAGCGGTCCTCTAAGGCATAGTCTGGAAAAATATTTTCAGTCAGGAAGGAGCAAAGCACAATCTCAAATAACAGTTCCATTAATTGATAATGTCTATAATATAATAAAACATGTCATGCTAGCTACTGAGAAGACAGTGAAATAATTGAAATGGCAATTTAAGAGAGACAGGTAATATAAAGAGACAGGCAATATGATACAGTCAGTGCATGTATGAAAATAAAAAGAACAAGGAACAGTATCATATACGGGTGATGTAGTATATGATTTAAAATAGAGAACTGTAACTATTCTAAGTGTTTGAAATTGTAGCTTTGAAATGTGATCGGCTTGGGACTTGTACGATTGCTACATGGCCTGGCTAATCATGCGTGAGGCGAATGATTAACACCAATAATATAAACTTGTACGATAGGTATTTGATCACATTTCTCACTAGCAATTTCCCCGCCCCCAACTAGTACTGTGGATCCAACCATGACACGTCACGATACACGAGCAAGTCAAGTCTATCATGTACGATGTCTAAATATACATGTCGTGTACAATATCAATATGATAATCAAGGTAACATCTCATGACTGCAGATCCAAGCTATACTAGTCCGTGTAGCACAGTGTCAAAGATTCAGATGTAACATTTCATGATTGTTGAACTTATAGAATTTATCAAGAATTGGAAATTATCAGAGAATGTACTTGCCTTGGTCCTTAGCTGGTATTTATTGATGCCCTGTTCCAGAGTATCCCCTGGTAAACCAACCGTCCTATAAACATATCACAATTATAACACTTGTATCAGATGCTACCCTAACACACAGTAGAAATACAGAATTTGGGACTACTCTAGGTAGGATACTGGTCACCTAATAGCTAGATACATAATTATACACATCTTAATTAACATATGTACTTACAATATACATATCAAATTAAATACATATACAAAATATATGTATATATATATATTAAAAATATGCTAAGGTTTTATACAAAATATATATACCAATATGAAAATATAACTCTACATATATACATTGATACCAAAATACGGTTATCTACATATTTGTTCATTTATACCAAAATACGTTTTTATTAAATATATACCCATACAAAATATATATACACATATATATTTTTACACCAAAATAATTATACTATATACATACATATATATATCAAAATAATTATACACATAAAAATATATGCATTAACATACTAATATATTTTATACATATACTATACATTATGTATTTTAAATATTAAATAAATAAATAATATACATTCACATTATTAATTCATACATTACCAAGTCTTAATACATTTACCATATACATATATATAGGTGCATATATATATATACCAATTACCAAAAATACGTATTTACCTATTTATACATTTTATCATACATACTATAATTACACAATTAATTACTAATAATTAAAGAATATACATTTACATATTTATGACTATATGAAAATAACCAATTTCATGCATATACATATATATTATTAATGAATACACATATATGATGTTTGAATACATATATATATATACCTAGAATACTTATTAACACATAGTATATACTAATACCTAGATTAATTACACATATGCATATATCTACGTGTGCATTAATTTATATACAATCATATATACATATACTAATCCTATTAAACATTAATTTAATTTACATAATCACATATACATGCTAATGTATACATATACTAATACGTATTTATACTAGAATACATATGCAATATATATGTATTAAAATATAGAGATATACGTGAAATATATATATAAAACATATATACACTAATTTAAATATATACTATTCAAATATATACTTATACATATATATTCATTAATACATACATTTACAAAATGTATATACATATATACAAATTAACCATACATATACATTAATAAAATACCTACAATACATATACATATTATATATATACTCATGTATATACATATGTATATATATATATACATATATATATATATATATATATAAAGAGAAGAAAGAGGGAGAAGAAGGAGGAGGACTTACAGAGGGGCTGGCCGGGATTTGGCCGGGGCTCGGTTAGGCGGATGGCCGGAGTGCAGTGGGCTGGCCGCTGGACTGAGCCGCCGCCGCCGGAGGGTGATGGCTGGTGGTGATTGGCGTTGGCAGCCGGAGTGGCTGACCGGGCTGCCGGAGGGGGGAGCAGCCAGGGGGTGCTCGGGTTCGGCCACCGGAGGATCGGGCTGCAGGGGAGCAGTCTCGGCCGGGCTGGAGGAGCAGCCAGCGGCTGGGGTAGGCCGGCTGTGGGGAGTCGACCGAGAGCACAGGGCCGCCGGGGTGCAGCGGGCTTGGCCGGGGAGAGCAGATGCCGGCGGTGGTGTATGGGCAGCGAGAGGGGAATGGGAGAGCAGCGGAGAACTTAGCCGACTGGAGGGAGATCGTGAGGGGGAGGAGCAGCCGCCGTGGGGGATGTCCGGCGGGGGAGATGTCGGCCTGGAGCAGAGGGATTGGGCCGGACTGGAGTCGGCTCGGGGGGAAAGTGGCTGATAGCCGCCGGAGTCGTGAGGGCCGGGAAGCACAGCCACCGGGCTGAAGTCGGCCTGAGAATGGCCGGCTGAACAGTTATATGGGGGGAGTTGAGGAACAGTATTCCCCCCTAACTATTTGAATTTAAAACTAATTTCAATGAAAAAGAGAAACAATAAGGAAGAAGAAGGAAGGAAGAAGGAGAAGAAGAAAAGAAATGAGAAGAAGAAGGGAAGAAGAGAAAGAAGGAGTTTTGGTTTCCTACGTTGAGGATGGAGGAGGCTTGTGAGGGTGGTGTTTTCTAGGTTGCCTAGGGATTAGGGTTTGATGTAGACATGATATTTTATAGGGAGAGTGGGTTTTGATGGAGGGTGAGGATGCATCCCTGGAATGGGTGGCTAGGATTGAACATGAGGAAATTTAATTCATGTAGGAAAAATGCAATTTGGTCCACAATTAATTAGCCTTTCCATTTGATCTTGGACAATGGGGTGATGACACCTACAATTGAATAATTGCAACTTAGCCCCTTAAATTCGGGAAATTGCACAAACACATAAAATGACGAAAATTTGGCGGGCGATTCGGGGTCCGGTGTTTTGTAGGGTCAGGGGGCACTGTAAGATGGGTATGGGCTGAATTTGCAGGGCACTGGAATTAATTTGGAATTTCAGAATCAGATAAAATGGTATCCTCAAATTAAATAGAAATAAATGCAAGCTGTGTTCAATAATTAATTAGGAGTACATGGAGCCAAAATCAGGTCAGGTCATCAATACCAATATTGAAGAAGACTCAGAACAGAATATTACCCTAATTTGGGCCGCACGAAAAATAGGTCAAGATTGCCTCCAATTTTTGATTGGAACGCACAACGATACAAAAATAGGAATTTTAAAATAACGTCCGCGACGATTTTTGTGCGGCCAGAAATAATGTACAGAGAGCACAATTATGAGTTAAAAAAATAGCAGAATGGAAGGTGGGCATGTCTAGGGCAAGATGGTGAAATTTGTTGGAAGACAAAAGTCTGGATAGTGCTCCAAATATCGAAGCAAAGGCAATGCACAAAAATATTAAATAAAATAAAGTAATTAATTACAATCTCCAATAAATAAACCTAAATTAAACAATTAAATACAAAATTCCATAATTCGGACAGGTGCTCATCTACTGGCTTCTAGGTCAAGTCTGCTAGCTAAAAATAAAATAAATAAATACTGCATATAATTATATTTAATTACACATCACATAATTATTAAATTAAATACTATCAGGCAATTAATTAATTATAAATACCATAATATTAAATATTGCAAAAAGTCGAAAATACCCCTGTTTTCAGAATGTGGTAGTGACACAGATTCCAGAGGGTCTACAGGTGGAGGCAACGGATAGCCATATGTTCGATATTTCCCTTACATGGTTTCATACAAACCTGAGTATCGCGATGCCAGGACTGACTTGGGAAGCTTTTAAAGAGATTTGCAAGGAAAAGTTTTTTTCGAAAGTGGCTCTGAGTGCTCTAGATAGCCAGTTCCTAGACCTCGTCTAGGGGAGCATGACAGTGGACGAGTATGCCGTAGAGTTATGCTGATTGGGTAGATTTGTAGAGGGGCAGAATCCCCTAGGGAAGGATAGGAAGTTCCAAAAAGATTTAATCGGAGAGGTCAAATCTCTCACTAGGGGATATCGCACTGCTATATTTGAGGAGATCATGATGGACGTACATAGGGATAATGATGATTTGAAGCTCAAGTCCAAGAGGATGAGAGACACATAAGGTGGACCTAGAAGTAGTGTGGGTCCAGCCAAGTGACCCCACTTCCAACAACAGAGGACCTTCCAACTGTTGAGACAGCAGTTTTATGTACTATTTCGGGCACCAGTGCAGTAGGCACATCAGGCCCCAAGACCAGCACAACAAGCCTCATAGTGTACTCACTGTGGGAAGATTGGGCATACACGGGAGGTTTGCAGGAAAAGGCTTGGAGTGTGCCTCTATTATAGAGAATCATACCACCAGGTAAGGGAGTGTCTAGTGGATCTAGTTCGAGCAGGCCAGGGAGATGTACAGACACATAGAGCAGCATCGAAGCCACCTTGAGGACAGCAGAGGGGACCTCCTTTACCGTCTCAATACCAGCATTTTTTCTATCACCACCAACAACAAAGCGGTACACAACGAGGGTAAGATTTTGCCATGATTGTTGAGGAGGAGGAGGTGGTCCGGGATGTGATATCAGGTTCAGTGCTTCTTGATTCTATTTCAGCTTATGCTTTATTTGATTCCGGTGCTTCTCATAATTTTGTAATCTGTATCTTTTGCTCTTAAGCATCATTTAGAGGCTGAAACTTTTGCTAGGACTTACAAGATCATGACTGGGGAAGGCGTTATCCTAGTCAGTGATGTTTACAAGTATCAGATAGTTACAATAGAAGGCAGGGAGTTGAGTGCATGCTGACTCTTAATGCTACTTCCGAGATAAGATATAGTACTCGGGATGGATTAGTTGAGTAGGTACCATGCTAGTATATATTATTGTAGAGCCAGAGTTTTATTTTGACCTCCATTAGAGCCAGAGTTTGATATTGCTAGAGGAGCAGCGGAGCAGAACGAGGATGCCATTTATGGAGGTTTGGTGGAAGAGAAGGAGTTGCCACATCCTTTTATAACAGAGTTCATGGATGTTTTTTTGGAGAAGTTGTCGGGTTTGCTGCCAGACCAAGATAATTAGTTCTCTATAGACTTGGTGCCAGGCACAGAGTTGATATCTCAGCACATCTATAGAGTCAACAATAGCGAACTGGTAGAGTTAAAAAAATAGGTAGATGAGTTACAGGACAAATGCTTCATTCGATTTAGTTCATTACCATAGGGTACTCCGGTATTATTTGTACCAAAGAAGGATTGGTCGGTACACATGTGTATCGACTACAGGGCTCTAAACAACCTCACTATAAAAAAAAATACCCGCTACCAAGGATTGATGATCTATTTGATTAGTTGAGCAGAGCAAAGGTATTTTCGAAGATAGACTTCAGGTCGGGTTACCACCTGGTGAAAGTGAAGATGGAGGATATTCCGAAGATAACTTTTTGGACTCAGTATGGCCAGTTTGAGTTCTTGGTGATGCCGTTTGGTTTGACCAATGCGACGATATTCATGAATCTATTGAACAAGGTGTTCCACCAGTATCTTGATAAGTTTATGGTGGTATTTATCGATGATATTCTAGTGTATTTGAAGACCCCGGAGGAGCATGAGGAGCACCTGAGGATGTTCTGGAGACCTTCAGGAAGGAGAAGCTTTATGGCAAGATTTTAAAGTATGAGTTCTTTCTTGACAAGGTTGAATTCTTTGGTCATGTGATTACAGGTGACAGGATCTCAGTAGACCCGAAAAAGATTTCAGTAGTGGAGTTGTTGACTACTCCAAGTTCAGTGGCAGAGATCAGGAGTTTTTTGGGGCTAGCAGGTTATTACCGGAGGTTTGTATAGGACTTCTCCAAGATTACAGAGCCGAGGACTAGGTTGACCAGGAAGGATGTGAAGTTTGTCTGGACAGAGGAGAGTAACGCCGCTTTTGAGGAGCTATAGAAGAGGTTGACGACAACTCTAATATTGACGTTGCCATCAGGATTAGGTGGATTCACTATCTATAGTGATGCTTCAAGGAAGGGTTTGGGTTGTGTCTTGCAGCAGAATAGGAACGTGATTGCCTATGCTTCCAGGAAATTACGTCCTCATGAGAAAAATTAACCTACCCATGATTTGGAGTTGGCAGGGGTCATTTTTGCTCTAAATCTGTGGAAACACTATCTGTATGGAGAGTGTGTGGAGATCTTCATATACTACAAGAGATAGAAGTATGTGTTTACAAAGAAAGAGCTGAACATGAGATATCTTTGGTGGTTTGAGTTAATGAAAGACTTTGACATATTATTGCAGTACCATTCAGAGAAGGCCAACGTAGTCGCCGATGCCTTGAGCATGTATCCAGTGACTATGTACTTGACTACGATATATATTTATTAGCAATATTGAGAGCTTGGGTATTTAGGTACTGGTATATGGTGTCGAAATACAGATGTGTGGATTACAGATACAGTATGAGCTGATAGACAATATTCGAGATACACAGTATGACGATGAGTCTCTACGAAGCATCAGGGCACAGATTTGGATAGGATTATCGGAGGACTTTACTATTGCTGAGGATGGATCACTATGGGACAGTATCAAGTTGTATGTGCCAAGTGGGACGTTGGGCGAGGAGGTTCTCCAGGAGGCGCATCGATCAAAATACTCTATACATCCAGGTGCCAATAAGATATATAGAGATCTGAGGGAGCATGCATGGTGGTATGGTATGAAGCGAGATGTGGCACGCTTCCTATCCAAATATATAGTGTGCCAGTAGGTAAAAGCAGAGAGGCAGAGGCCAGAAGGTTTACTTCAGCCTTTACCCATTCCAGAGTTAAAGTGGAATCATGTTACTACGGATTTTTTTGGGGCTTCTACATTCTCCAAAAAGAAAAGACGCAATTTGGGTCATTGTAGATTAGTTGACCAAATCGGCTCACTTCTTGCCATTTAAAGTAGGTACGTCTACGGAGAAGCTAGCAGAGATGTATGTGCGACATATTTTAAGATTGTATGGAGTTTCTGTAAGCATCATCTCAGACCAGAATATTTGCTTCATATCCCACTTCTGGAGGAGTTTGTAGGCTAGCTTGGGCACCCAGCTAAAATTTAGTACCACATATCACCCCCAGACAGACGGGTACTCGGAGAGGACTATTTTGACTCTCGAGGATATGATTTACACTTGTGTTTGTATTTCAGAGACTCTTGGGAGGATCATCTTTACCTTGTAGATTTTGCTTACAACAACAACTACCAGGCCAATATCGAGATATCACCATTCGAGGCTTTATATGGATGGAGATGTCGCACTCCTTTATCTTGGGATGATGTAGATTAGAGAGCAATATTGGGACCAGAGATTATTGTGGACGTAGTCGAGAAGGTAAAGCTCATTATATATAGACATCGGGTGGCACAAGATAGACAACAACATTGGGCCGATAGCCACCAGAGACCTTTAGAGTTTGAGGTATATATTTTGTTTGTATTGCTTGTAATTGCTTTATTTTAGGTTGAGTGTTAAATTTTGTTCTAGGTTAGCGATCTGGTGGTCTTATGAATTTCTCTAACACGGGGCACGATTCACTTTGTTGGAGGCGAGAAGCTTAGTCCACGGCACATTGGACCCTTCGGTGTTCTTGCGAGGGTCAGTGTAGTGGCCTACATACTAGACTTGCCGCCTGCATTAGAGGGAGTGCAGAGAGTGAATGATGTGTTCCATATGTCACAGTTGAGAGGGTACGTGGTAGACCCTAGTCATATATTGGATCACTAGGAGATTGAGGTGAGTCCAACTCTCAGTTATCCCGAGCAGCCAGTGGAGATTCTGAATCACAGGAAAAAGGTACTGCGGACCAAATGATTCCCATAGTACACATCGCGTGGAGGCATAACTCTCAGGGAGAGTCTACCTGGGAGAGGGAAGCCGAGATGCGCTAGCGATACCCTTATCTTTTTGAGCCATGAGGTATCATTCTTTCTTGCTTGCTGTGATTGCTTGTTGTAGTATTATTTCTTCCTTAAATTTCGAATACAAATTTTTTTTCTAGGAGGGTAGACTTATCACTACCATATTTCTAGATGAGAGTATTTTTGTCATTTAATATATTTATTATTTAGTGATTAAATATTTATATATGTGCTACTAGCTATTTATATTGTCTTGTGCTATTTATTTATTAGTTAGTGGGCTAGCCTATTATTTGGACTTGTCATTTGTGGACCCATTAGAGCTTGTCATGACACATTGAGCCGAACATTGGGTTAGGCCCATTAGACCAATTTCCTTAATTAATTAAGGTGAGTAGATTAGTTTTATGAAGAATTTAAAGTTTCCTAATATAGCCTCCTTAATTATTCCTCGTAACTAACTAGTAGGGGTAACTTAGATATTTTATATTGCTTGGAGAAGGAGAAATGGGCCGGCCATATAGGGATCCTCTCTCTCTCTCTCTCTCTCTCTCTCTCTATCCTCTCATTAATTCATTCATTCTAGATCCCCAATTGTGTTCTTCTCCAAATTGACTCACCCATCTACCAAACTTACTCTAATTCAATCTTATTTCCTTCTATTTATATTATCTAAGGAGAATTGGAGCTTGGTTAGCAAGGAGCACATGTAGGAGGAGAAATTGACAAGGAGCTTGTGTCCTAATTGTGTCCATTTAGATTTTTCATTGGAAATACATCTCCCAATAGATAAATTATAATTTTCTCTTTAATCTAGACTATAATTTATGCATTTAACCTTTAGAAAACCTTACTTTGCTTAGGGCTACCAATATGAACAAGAACTAGGTTTACATGACCTCTGTTATGATTTTTATATAGATATTTATGCTCATTTTGGGAGAACTCTGAGATTGATATATAAAGTGTGTATCATGAGACCAATTAGATCTAATTAGACTTATATTGATGATGTGACTAGATACTTGTCCATAATTGGACACGAGTAGAGCGTATCATGGTATTTTATGATACTGTATGATACGAGATTTATTTTGGATAATTTGTGTAATTACTCCTCAATTCCTATTGTAATTAGTTGCATTAGTTAATTATATATGTATTTGATAAGTATAATTGATAATTACAGAGGATTGTGGGTTTTGGTACTTGGTTTGAATGTGTATCATGGAATTCCTAATAGTGCACTCAAGGTGATTGATGATTTGATTACCAATAGTATATATATATATATATATATATATATATATATATATATATATATATATATATATATATATATATATATATATATATATATATATATATATATATATATATATATATATATATAATGAGTTGTATCAGTTGTTTTGACTAATTTGGTGGCTCTGTGCATTGAATTGCAGTCAGATAAAGGATTCTTAGAAATGGCCTGAGGTCTGTTATGATATTGAAGCATGTATCTGTCTTCAAGGGAGTTGATATCAGTATCATAGTATCAGTAGCAGTATTAGAGGGGTCGGGAAACTGTGTAGTATATCAGTATCTTAGTATTAGTAGCAGTATTAGAGTGATTTGGGGGGCTCGGGTCTGATACATGATACATACTTATAGGTATGTTACTGTATGTACCTACATAATATATATATATATATATATATATATATATATATATATATATACATATATATATATATATATATATATATATATATATATATATATGTGTGTGTGTGTGTGTGTGTGTGTGTGTGTGTGTGTGTGTGTAAGTGTATAAGTGTGACTGTGTGGGTTCATGAGTGTATGAGATTGTGCAAATGTGTAGAGGAGAACTTGTGTCAACCCATGACTGAGTGTTGGAGAGTTGGGGAATGGTCATGCAGGTCAGTGAGGTTGCAACTTTGCAATAAGTGGGGTGCATCACTTGAAGCTGGTGTGAGCAGTAGAAAGAAATTTATTCAGTTGGGGGGGGTCAAGATGTAACTTAGTGCAATAGGTATTTGTGGTAGCTGCGAGTAGGATGGGGAGATGTATGGCTGTGTTCACAATGTATCAGATGCCTTTGTGTAACAAGTTTTAAGTGTTTTGCACATTGTTTTAGTGTGTATAAGTGCATAGAACTGCAAATCATCAGCAAGTGAGTAATACTTTACTATATAAGTGTCTGTGTAATTTAGTGGTGGTAGTATGTTTTGCTTGGGTATTAATGTGGATGTGAAGTAATAGTGTCAGCCTTCAAGGAGAAGTGATTGTGCATATGTATCAGAGTGCACAAACAATATGTTAGGCAGGCGAGGGTGTATTACATTTAGAAGGGAATGTGTAGGTATTTTTGACAGGTGAAGGTAGGGTTCAGTTGAGGTCTAGTGAGTTAGTGAGGTTGATTAGAGTTTGGATAGTTGGTATCAAGGGTGATACATGAATGTGGATGGAGGTTAATAATAATACCTCACTATTGGATAGTAGGCAAGTTATGGGTAATTACAAAGGTAATTAGTCTTTATACTAAGGTATTCTAATAAATTTGTTACTATACCTTGATACTATATTAATATATATGAGTTGTATATGTATATTAGTAGGTATGGGTATTAATATTAGCTAGTATAGCTAATAACCCTCAAGATGAACCTAGATATCTAGGTATGACCTAGTAATTACTAGTTTAAACTTGCAATCAACTTAGAAGCTAAGTAAGGACCTAAAAGCTAGGTAAGGACCTAGAATCAAGATATTGGACTAGTTTGACTAGTATTAGCTAGTGTGACATATAAATGGCCTAGAAAATCATATTAGTGCATTTTAACTCATTTCTTATTCATTACATCCAAGTGACCTGATATTTCATATATAGGTCTGTATGACACCAGCTCGGACACCGAGTTATACCATTTGCTCCGGACCATAGGTGAGTACATTCTCTGATAGTTTTCTTATTTGGTACTCTCTATGTTACATGTATTTAGTATTCAGATAATTAATCACTGACAAGATGGTTACACAGATTGGTATACGTGGATCTTGGTTATGAGATATTATTATTGTGATTACTCAGTGATCGCCGTGTCGTACTTCATAATTACTGAGTGATTACCATGATATCTTAGTGATTATATAGACCGTGATCATAGTGCATGATATTATAGACCGTGTAGTGTGATATACATGTTATAACGTGTCATAATTTGGATCCGTGTACTAGTCGAGGGTTAGGAAAGTATTAGTGGATATGTGATCAAGTCATGCCCCAGTCCCAAAAATACGTAGGACTAGGACACGTAAGCATGCCAGCCGCATGGATATGGCAACTCTAATATATGGAAACCATAAACCATACGTACGCTGTAAAATGAATATAAACTCACATGTGGTATATATAATATCACAAGTCACAGATATGCTAATCTCATCCACACAACAAGTCATAGAAAATAAATACTAAACTAGAATAAGGAGTCTGAAATATCCAAAATGATAGTCAGGTGGAGACAAATCCACTACCAAGGACTATATCCAAAACTAAAATGAGAGAGGAGTATAAAATCTCCAATATAAAATAATGTGAAGATAGAAGTGTCGCGCCCCGATCCCGTAGGGGCCGATCGTCCTCGCTTGGTCCCTACGGAACCGCTTATTCGTCCTCGCTTGGGCGTGATGCCGTGCAAGCCTAAGTTGTGCTTGCACTAGGCACGTACCTGCACAAGACACAAGATAGACAAAATATACATATATAGGCACAGAGTAAAAATACAGCGAACCAAAGTTGAATACATTTGATAGCACACAAATTACTTTTATTTTATTGAATACTGAAGATTTGGATTACAAAATGCTTGCTTGGCTGAGTTACAAAATATGCCTTAGAAGGCTTACAACTCTTTTTACATTCCCAAAACTAGCCACAACGCCCATTATATTATGCCCTTGTAGTAGGACCAAAATAACCAAAACATCTAGCAGAAGAAGAGTAGCCCACTAGAGAGGTAAGCAGTAGAGGAAGCTGCACGAACACAGTCCTAGGAAAGGGTGCGCATATGCTGATTCAGGTTCAGGATGCTTGCCAAACTCTCGCTTCCAGCACCTGGATATTTGCCCACAAACGTGGGTCAGTACTACCACATGTACTGGTGAGCGACCGTGGCCAAACTCACCTTAGAAATCCACACTAAGTAAGCATATGAAGCTAGCATTATTAAGTGGTCTTTCTGGTTGTCTAGTTTCATTTTTAACAATTCATGCAAGGAAACATAGACAATATAAAGCATATGCATATGATAATCTTACCCATGGCCGAGCGGTTATCTCTGCAGCAGACACGCAAGTTAGGCACAATTTGTATATATATATGCATAATCTCATGTATCAATCTTTTGGTGTCACAAATAATAGGTATGCAAGAAGGTAAACCTATCATGCGCCCTATCTATATGACAGTCCATGGGTCGCCCCATGATTAGCAGTTGGAACATACAAGCCCATCTCACTAATAGACATATCGCCCCACTAGACCCCCTTACGGGCCGTATCCTCAGGGCGATCCAAAAATCTCTTCCGGACCGAGCGATTCCCAGTGCCCCAGGAACCGTTCGAGAGACGAGACCTTGTGCACAAGTTGTCCGAGACCAATACATGGCATGAAACATCTAACAGATATAACACTACAATGCACAGTTCAAAGAAACGAACACACAATTTCCATCTCTTATTCTTTTTCCACTTAACACATTTGAAACATAGGGACTTGCCATAAATCGGGTCGTGCAGCATAGGGACTAAGAACATGCAACATAATTGATAGCAAAAGCATAATTCTAATACTTTAAGCATGCAGTTCATTTATTTAGCTTATCTTTTTAGTGAGGCAACATTTAGTGAACTAGAGATTCTTTTCATTAGGCATGTGAATTGAAAGATTCATCGAAGGGCCTAAGCCACTCACCGAATGAATCGAACGAGAGGATGGGGAAGCCTTAGGCGACGTTCACTCTTTGGTTATGCGTCCTAAAAATGCAGCAATACTTGGTTAGCATACTTCAATCTCTTTCCCTTACGATTCAAAAAGAACGCGCAAGCGAGAAAGCGAAATCATGAAAACCAAGTCATCGAAAGCAACTCAAAACACAAAGCAACACAAAACCAAAAAGCAAAGCAACCAACAAAAACTCTTGGACTCATTTCAATAGAAGCCGCTCGATTAATTCGAAGGGTTCATTGCACTTCGTCCGTATTGATTTGGCGGTAAGGTTTCCCCGAGACTCGATTCTCAACCGAGTTGAAGCAGCGTAGTGTTCCATAAGTAACCGTTCGGAGCGGGGCGTTACATACTACCCGACTGAGAAAAAGTTTCGTCCACGAAACTTAAGAGGTCAAGGAGGCGATATACTATGCATCAAGAGATCAAAGGAAACAGACTCACCAACATCGTGTCCACTCTCATCATGCTCAATATTCAACTGATACACTCTAGGCCTTCGTATCTGATCAGTTTGTTCCAGAGCAGGAACCGGTGGGATATGAGTTTCAGCACCATCTACTGCCAAGGCCTTAAGGGTTGGACAATCACGGATCATATGATCTAATTTTCCACACTTAAAGCATCCCTTAGTAATATGGCGACACGTCTCCTTGGTGTGACCCTGACGGCCACAGAAGCTGCACACTTTCCTGCGGTTCTCACCCGTATTGGTCTGTTTCTCGGGATCAGCTTTCTTCTCGCCATTATGGTATCGCTTAGCAGGAGGGTTTCGAGGAGCGGGTGCCTTCTCCGCAGCACCTTGCGGCGTAAACTGTTCATTTTGCACCGCTGCCTCAAATGCTTGGATGTACGTTTTGTACTCCCGGTTCATAACATCTTTTCTCAAATTATCGTTTAAGCCTTTTATGAACCGATGTGTGCGGGCTCCCTCGTCGGGAATCATCGAACTAGCGAACTTAGCAAGCTTGGAAAATTCTGACTCATAATCTTCGACGGACATGTTCCCTTGCTTAAGCTCGGTAAACTCGTCTTTTTTTCTCTGCCTGACAGCCGGTGGAAGATAGTGAGCAAGGAATGCTTCCTTGAACATTCCCCAAGTGATCCTGCCATCCTGATGCTTGGTGGCAAGGTCTGCTTTCTTGACTTCCCACCAATCGTGTGCACGTAACCGCAGCTGCATATCCGCACACGCCACCCTCTTGTTCGCCGATATTGAGGCAAAGCTAAACAAGCTCTCCATCTTTGCGATCCAGTCCATCAACTTATCCGGCGTGGTCCTGCCTTCAAACTCCGGAGGGTTCAACTTCAGGAACTCAGCGCCTTTAAAGGTAGACTTTCCGGCCGTGCGACGAGGCTCATTTGTTTCTGCTAATCCTGCGTCTTGAGGCATGGTCGGGGCAGTCACAGGTGTTGTCGCGGTTCCCGATGCACCACTTTATGCTACTAGTGTTGTCACAATTTGAGTCAGGGAGTCAAGCTGCTTTTGTTGTGCCGAGGCTCTAGCATCTGCTCGTTGCTGCTGAGCCTCGAATCATTCTTGTTGTGCAGCATGACGATCATTTTGATTCTGTAATATTACAATCAGTCTATCTATTTGATCATCGTTTACGCTAGCTGCGCGCGATGTCTCAGGGTTACTAGCACCTGTTTTTGTCATCTTTGCTGCAAAAGAAGGTAGCTTGCATTAGTCTCATAATGTATTATGGACTTATTGCATGGGACGTTGGGTTTTCATACTCTTAGGGACCTTTCTCACTCGATTTACTTCTTATAGATTCGAAATCAATTTTCGAAATTCGGGACTTTTGAAATCGCTTGAAAACTTATATCATTTTCGAAAACGATGTTTGAAGAGGCCAAAGGCGTTGAACCATGCTCTGATACCACCTGTCGTGCCCCGATCCCGTAGGGGCCGATCTTCCTCGCTTGGTCCCTACGGAACCGCTTATTCGTCCTCGCTTGGGCGCGATGCCGTACAAGCCTAAGTTGTGCTAGCACCAGGCACGTACCTGCACAAGACACAAGATAGACGAAATATACATATATAGGCACAGAGTAAAAATACAGAGAACCAAAGTTGAACACATTTGATATCACACAAAATACTTTTATTTTATTGAATACTGAAGATTTGGATTACAAAATGCTTGCTTGGCTGAGTTACAAAATATGCCTTAGAAGGCTTACAACTCTTTTTACATTCCCAAAACTAGCCACAACGGCCATTACATTATGCCCTTGTAGTAGGACCAAAATAACCAAAACATCTAGCAGAAGAAGAGTAGCCCACTGGAGAGGTAAGCAACAGAGGAAGCAGCACGAACACAGTCCTAGGAAAGGGTGCGCACACACTGATTCAGGTTCAGGATGCTTGCCAAACTCTCGCTCCCAGCACCTGGATATTTGCCCACAAACATGGGTCAGTACTACCACATGTACTGGTGAGCGACCGTGGCCAAACTCACCTTAGAAATCCACACTAAGTAAGCATATGAAGCTAGCATTATTAAGTGATCTTTCTGGTTGTCTAGTTTTATTTTTAACAATTCATGCAAGGAAACATAGATAATATATAGTATATGCATATGATAATCTTACCCACGGTCGAGCGGTTATCCCTGCAGCAGACACACAAGTTAGGCACAATTTGTATATATATGCATAATATCATGTATCAATCTTTTGGTGTCATAAATGATAGGTATGCAAGAAGGTAAACCTAGCATGCGCCCTATCTATATGACGGTCTATGGGTCGCCCCATGATTAGCAGTTGGAACATACAAGCCCATCTCACTAATAGACATATCGCCCCACTAGACCCCCTTACGGGCCGTATCCTCAGGGCGATCCAAAAATCTCTTCCGGACCGAGCGATTCTTAGTGCCCCAGGAACCGTTCGAGAGACGAGACCTTGTGCACAAGTTGTCCGAGACCAATGCATGGCATAAAACATCTAACAGATATAACACTACAATGCACATTTCAAAGAAACGAACACACAATTTCCATCTCTTATTCTTTTCCCACTTAACACATTTGAAACATAGGGACTTGCCATAAATCGGGTCGTGCATCATAGGGACTAAGAACATGCAACATAATTGATAGCAAAAGCATAATTCTAATACTTAAAGCATACAGTTCATTTCTTTAGCTTATCTTTTTAGTGAGGCAACATTTAGTGAACTAGAGATTCTTTTCATTAGGCATGTGAATTGAAAGATTCATCGAAGGGCCTAATCCACTCACCGAATGAATCGAACGAGAGGATGGGGAAGCCTTAGGCGACGTTCACTCTTTGGTTATGTGTTCTAAAAATGCAACAATACTTGGTTAGCATACTTCAATCTCTTTCCCTTACGATTCGAAAAGAACGCGCAAGCTAGAAAGCGAAATCATGAAAACCAAGTCATCGAAAGCAACTCAAAACACAAAGCAACACAAAACCAAAAAGCAAAGCAACCAACGAAAACTCTTGGACTCATTTTAATAGAAGCCGCTCGATTAATTCGAAGGGTTCATTGCACTTTGTCCGTGTTGATTTGGCGGTAAGGTTTCCCCGAGACTCGATTCTCAACCGATTCGAAGCAGCGCAGTGTTCCATAAGTAACCGTTCGGAGCAGGGCATTACAAGAAGTGTATCAGCTAAAAATATCTATCACTAGATAATCAACGATGCTCAGAAGATAAGACCTCCTCGGTAGAAAAAAATGCGTCAGGTCCAGGCCCGTACTCCTGCAAATACTCAAGAGCAGATATACCTGGCAGAGGACCAGGTCCTCAGAGGGACGTAACAAGATACAGAAAAGCGAGCCAACTTGAATACAGTAAACATGCATATAATTTGAAAATAAATAAGTACGCTGTACAAGACAATCTATATGAATGCAAATGAGGACAACTTTTCGACGTATGGGCAAGGGTAGGCTACTCTATCTAATCCTCATAAATCACACACCCGTCTAGAACATCATCAGCCGACATACTGCGGGGGTAGCGACCCTCGTGACTCCATCAATCGACATACCGCGGGGGTAGCGACCATCGGACACGACCACCATAGTGCGTTCTAGTGACTACGGTGTTACCAGAGTGGTTAAAAGCCCATACGCCTAATGATTGTCCTCTCATGATACTAAGTGCCATGTGTGTGTCAACATATCTAATACATAGTAATGACTGAAAAAAAACTACACATGCAAGAATAAATAGAAATGCAATAAATATACAGAGATATACAAAGCATGCAAAAATACTGTAAGCAATTTGGCAAGGTATCTTGCCTGGCAAGAAAGCTGAAAAATGTAGTGTCCCGCTGTCAACACCAAGAGTCAGAAGCTACGGTCTCAGAATGAACGTCTTCGGATGCTGAAATAAATATCACCAACGTTCCCATAATAAGCAAAATAGCTAAAAAGTACTTCCCTTTCGTCCAATTTGGACATAGGGCAAAACGGTAATTTTGGATAAAAGTGGGGTCCACGTGTGGCCCACTTTGCACCGAAAATCGTACCGAGGGTAACAGTTTCTAAATGGGACAGACTATAGGTCAAACAACTCTAAATGTCAATACAAACCCAACAGTATATCCAAATGTGGATTCCGATGGGCCGAATATAATTTGTCCAAAAAGTCAACTGTGGGGCCCGCCAATTGGCGACTTGGTCAACCGTCTCAGAATTACGTAAAAATTGGGTCACAGGACCAGCGCGTTACCACGAGTCCAGTGGCGCAAGTTTCTTCACAATCTGACAAGCGTGCACAAAATACGTGCGACTTCCATAAAAGTTATGATACGGGGTGTGTCCGCGGATACGGGCTGATTTCGGCGCGCACACGCGTCCGAATCAGTTTTCACCAATTTTTACATATCCAGTTACGCTGCGTGCACCATTAGGTATACTTGGTACACGGTGGGGCGGTCCCGTTTGGTGGGGCGCGCTCCGTTTTACAACTTTTAGAATTCTGAAAAAAGTGGGTTCGCGGAGTTTTGTGACGAATTTAATTCTGTCCACAGCAGTTAATAATCTAGGGTTATTTAATAAAAAATAAACTAGGTCAAGTGGTCTACGCATACCAAAAAGAATCACCGAATTCGGATCTCTGTGGTAGAAGATAGGAACTCGGCGACATGGGTGGTCACCGCAGTTTTCTGCGATCCTAGAATTCGGTCTGCTCGTGCCAACTTGGGCGCTGTTTTCGCCTATGGGTACACGTTGTTCGAGGTCATCTATTATACAAATGTGGAAGAGGGTTAAGGGGTGAGCATACCGGTGAATACGGAATGGCGTTTGGTTGAGCGAGTCGACGAAAAACAACTCCGGAACGAAGGTACCTCGTGTGGGAATCTGCAGTGCACGAGGTCGGAGTCGTCGGGATGGTTTGGACTGCCTGGCGGGGTTCTCTGGCTGCGGTGGTGGCTCTAGATGAGAAAAGGTGGTCTAGAGATTTTAGGTTAGGGTTTTATGAAGATAAATAAATATGTATATATATATATATAGGATAGGGAGAGAGAGAGAATGGTCTGGTCCGTGGTGTTGTAAGGGCGCTGGATGGGAATTAAAGGGGGCGCTGTGCTGTGGGATGGCTAATAAGTGGAATAGGAATAGGAATGTTGCTTTTGTTTGCTTGAAGTTTGCTGTGCTTTGATTTGGTTTGCTAACGTGGGAAAGGGGGTTAGTATTATTAGTTAATATTATTAGTTTATTAATTATTTCTTTTCTTTTCTTTTCTTTTCTTTTCTTTTCTTTTCCTTTTTTAAAAAAAATATATATACATATATATATTTGTATATATATATATATATATATATATATATATATATATATATATATATATATATATATATATACACATAATAAAATTTATAGATTAGAATAATGCACACCGTTAGGCTAGCAACTGCTCAAGGGGTCTCCTACATGAAATAAATTCCGAAAAATTCCTGATGGTCCCATAAATCATCTAAGTGCCCCAACACCTAAAATAAAAATTAATAAAAATCTATTTCTCCTATTTAGCACATAATTACCATAATTAAATTATTAATTAATAAAAAAAATAATAAATACGGTTTTTAGAAATAGGGGTTTTACATTCTACCCAACTTACAAAAATTTCGTCCTCGAAATTGACACTAACCCCTATTCATAATGATAACTATAGCTACTACACTACATTGATATCTAACAGGACTCCTAAAACTCATGGTATGCCATTCTAACACTTCCTCATCTATTGTCCATACACTATTCTATTATCCTCTAACTCGTCTACACTACCCAACTTACAAGAATTCTACTAGTGGTCACCTTCTTTGAAGCTATTGTCTAGATTGTAAGGCAATTATATTTATTGGAACGAGAATCTTGGGATACCTGTCTGGAATCTCATAACTATAACTTTTTTCCATAACCGTCAAGTATCATAGTCTAATACTGCCACGCCACCTGGCCAGTATGGCTGCAAGTAATTTGACTACTCTACCAAAATCGTCTGGCGGCAACTGTCGCTACCTCGCCGGCGATTTGTCATAGTCATCAGTTCGTAACAAGTGCCTTCAACTCTTTCCTAGGCATAGTCTAAGTTTTTAGGAAAACACTTAGGGTCTTGACTAACTATTAGGGCTATGATCTAGCTCAAGTGATCTAACAATTTCTACTAGGCTACATGGTGCTACTTAAGGGTTAAACTAATAAAGAATACAAATATTGCTATAGTGCATATACATATATTAAGAACTCATCCTTAGCTTATCAAGCATTACTAACACATTTATGTTTTACTAACAAAATAGGGGTGAGGTTGATATGAATCAACAATTAATAATGGCACGAAAGATACAACTATGATAGGAAGAGTTAAGTACGAGATAAGGAATGAATATAAAAAAGGAGATGAGTCACCCAATAGGGCGAGATAAGGAAAGGGGAAGAATACTACTACTGCTACTCACGTCATCCATTAGCATCACGTGTATCCCACCTGGGTAAAGTATACATACATCCTCATAACTGCTAGACTACCATATATATAATTCTATATCTATTTGTACATCTAAGATCTTGTGTCACAATGGGGTTATGAGTATGCAAAGTCAATTATAACTAAAAGGTCGTACCTGTATCTACGTCTTCCTGTGTCTGCTCTCCCATACTTGTCATAATGAGTGCTTGGCCTTGTCCTTGGTTGTTCAACTGGGGTCTAGTCCCCTCCATTTGTGCAGACTGTAGAAGCAGTGGTGGGTCCCTTTGGTCTTCTATACTTGAGGGTGTATGCGGTGTTCCTGATTCTAATGCCATCGGTCTCTGGTTCTGTTTAGGACATTCTCGGGCTTGATGGTGACTTGATCCACATATCATGCACAACCCCAATCGACGATGACAGTCTCTTAGAATATGACCTATCTTACCATAATAGTGACAAGTACGGAGCTCCTTGGTTGGATATAGTGCAGCACTATCTGATTGCTGGCGTGTCAAAGGGTGTCGAATGGGTCCTCCTTGTTGTATCCTTACTGGTCCTTGGTGACTTCTCCGTTGAATTTCGTTCCCCTTACTGATGGCCTCCTGGACCCTGGCCTCTGTCAATAGCTCGACATAAGAGATCCGGGACTGGGAGCTAGTGTAGTGCTGGAGCTCCTGGGTCAGCCCACGGTGAAACCTCTTAGCCTTCTCCAAGTCATTAGGTATTAGGACTGTGCCATACTTACTGAGACGGCTAAACTCTGCGTCATACTCATCAACCGTCTTGTCCCCTTGCTCTAGATGGAGGAACTGATCGTACAATGCGTCCCTTACAGTATCCGATAAGTACTTCCTCTCAAAGCACTCCAAGAATTGTTCCTAAGTCTGACGTGTACCCAACTGGCGCTCCATTGATTCCTACCAGGGATGCGCGTTGCCTTCTAACTGAGTCCTCACGCCTATCATCCATAGGTCAGAAGGTAATTGTGATGCCTCTAACAACTTCTTGGTATTGGCAATCCAGTTCGTGGTCTCCTCTGGACTCTTATTGCCCTTATATGGCTTAGGGCCCATCTGCACAAAGTCCTTGACTGAACCAACCCGAGCTTGTGGTACTGAAACTAGTGCATGGGTTGGTACAGGGGCTAGTACAGCCATTCTCTCAAGTGCTGCCAGAAATTCTAGCCTCTGCTCTGCTGTTTGCTGCCTCTGTTCCTGGATTATCATCTGAAAGAATTGGAACAGCTGCGCTTGGCCATCTTGTGATGCTAGTGGAGCTGGAAAAGTCTCATTGGGTATCGTGGAAGGGGTTGATGGAATTTGATTGTTAGTCAGTCCATCCGGTCCGGGAAGAAGAGGTATCGTTGAGGTCACCCCTTGTGATTGGTCGTCGTCCCCTGGAGACGTGTTGTCCCCGGTGGCGGCATGCCCGTTATACAAATTTATCTCTCTGCAAGAGATGGACGGAGAATTAAGAAGAGTACATGAATCAAGCAGGATGCAAGTATTTAAGTAGGATATATTGGAAGGAAGGTAAGTTATAGTCAAGTGTGGATGAGATCTAAAATTCTAATCCTAGGTGCAGGCCCGTTCGGTACAGTTACGTAACCGAAACGGCTAACTCGACCTGCATGGGCTACCACAAAAATATGTCACGCCCCAGTCCCCACAAAAACATGTCACGCCCCAGTCCCCAAAATACGTAGGACTAGGACACGTAAGCATGCCAGCCGCATGGATATGACAACTCCAATATATGGAAACCATAAACCATACGTATGCTATAAAATGAATATAAACTCACATGTGATATATATAATGTCACAAGTCACAGATAAGCTAATCTCATCCACACAACAAGTCATAGAAAAAAAATACTAAATTAGAATAAGGAGTCTGAAATATCCAAAATGATAGTCGGGTGGAGACAAATCCACTACCAAGGACTATATCCAAAACTAAAATGAGAGAGGAGTATAAAATCTCCAATATAAAATAATGTGAAGACAGAAGTGTATCAGCTAAAAAGATCCATCGCTAGATAATCAACGATGCTCAGAAGGTAAGACCTCCTCGGCAGAAAATAATGCGTCAGGTCCAGGCCCGTACTCCTGCAAATACTCAAGAGCAGATACACCTGGCAGAGGACCAGGTCCTCAGAGGGATGTAACAAGATATATAAAAGCGAGCCAACTTGAATACAGTAAACATGCATATAATTTGAAAATAAATAAGTATGCTGTACAAGACAATCTATATGAATACAAATAAGGACAACTTTTTGACGTTTGGGCAAGGGTAGGCTACTCGATCTAATCCTCACAACTCACACACCCGTCTAGAACATCATCAGCCGACATACCGCGGGGGTAGCGACCCTCGTGACTCCATCAATCGATATACCGCTGGGGTGGCGATCATCGGACATGACCACCATAGTGCGTGCTAGTGACTACGGTGTTACCAGAGTGGTTAAAAGCCCATACGCCTAATGATTGTCCTCTCATGATACTAAGTGCCATGTGTGTGTCAACATATATAATACATAGTAATGACTGAAAGAAAACTACACATGCAAGAATAAACAGAAATGCAATAAATATACAGAGATATACTAAGCATGCAAAAATACTGTAAGCAATTTGGCAAGGTATCTTGCCTGGCAAAAAAGCTAAAAAATATAGTGTCCCGCTGTCAACACCAAGAGTCAGAAGCTACGGCCTCAGAATGAACGTCTCCGGATGCTGAAATAAACATCACCAACGTTCCCAGAATAAGCAAAATAGCTAAAAAGCACTTTTCTTTTGTCCAATTTGGACACAAGGGCAAAACGGTAATTTTGGGTAAAAGTGGGGTCCACGTGTGGCCCACTTTGCACCGAAAAGCGTGTCGAGGGTAACAGTCCTTAAATGGGATAGACTATAGGTCAAACAACTCTAAATGTCAATACGAACCCAACGGTATGTCCAAATGTAGATTTCGATGGGCCGAACACAATTTTGTCCAAAAAGTCAACTGTGGGGCCCGCCAATTGACGACTTGGTCAACCGTCTCAGAATTGCGTGAAAATTGGGTTATAGTACCAGCGCGTTACCATGAGTCCAGTGGAACAAGTTTCGTTGCAATCTGACAAGCGTGCACAAAATACGCGCGACTTACACAAAAGTTGCGATACGGGATGTGTCCGCGGATACGGACTGATTTCGGCGCGCACACGCGTCCGAATCAGTTTCTACGAATTTTTACGTGTCCAGTTATGCTGCATGCACCGTTCGGTACACTTGGTACACGACTGGGCGGTCCCGTTTGGCGGGGCGCGCTCCGTTTCACAACTTTTAGAATTCTGGAAAAAGTGGGTTCGCGGGGTTTTGTGACCAATTTAATTCTGTCAATAACAGTTAATAATCTAGGGTTATTTAACAGAAAATAAACTAGGTCAAGTGGTCTACGCATACCAAAAAGAATCACCGAATTCGGATCTCTGTGGTGGGAGATACGAACTCGGCAACATGGGTGGTCACCGCAGTTTTCTGCGATCCCAGAATTCGGTCTGCTCGCTCCAACTTGGGCGCTATTTTCGCCTATGGGTACATGTTGTTCGAGGTCTGCTATTATAAAAATATGGAAGAGGGTTAAGGGGTGAGCATACCGGTGAAGACGGAACGGAAAATAACTCCGGAACTAAGGTACCTCGTGTGGGAATCTGTAGTGCGCGAGGTCGGGGTTGTCGGGATGGTTTGGACGGCCTGGCAGGGTTCTCTGGCTGCGGTGGTGGCTCTAGATGAGAAGAGGAGGTCTGGAGATTTTAGGTTAGGATTTTATGAAAGATAAATAAATATGTATATATATATATATATGTATAGGATAGGGAGAGAGAGAGAATGGTCGGGTCCGTGGGGTTGTAAGGGCGCTGGATGGGAATTAAAGGGGGCGCTGTGCTTTGGGATGGCTAATAAGTGGAATAGGAATAGGAATGTTGCTTTTGTTTGCTGTGCTTTGATTTGGTTTGCTAACGTGGGAAAGGGGGTTAGTATTATTAGTTAATATTATTAGTTTATTAATTATTTCTTTTCTTTTCTTTTCTTTTCTTTTCTTTTCTTTTCCTTTTTTTTAAAATATATATATACATATATATATTTGTATATATATATATATATATATATATATATATATATACACATAAGAAAATTTATAGATTAGAATAATGCACACCGTTAGGCTAGCAACTGCTCAAGGGGTCTCCTACATGAAATAAATTCCAAAAAATTCCTGATGGTCCCATAAATCATCTAAGTGCCCCAACACCTAAAATAAAAATTAATAAAAATCTATTTCTCCTATTTAGCACATAATTACCATAATTAAATTAATAAAAAAATAATAAATACGGTTTTTAGAAATAGGGGTTTTACAGATTATACCTTATAGCCGTGATTTAGTGTATCCAGTGATAGCTAGCAGATCATGCAACTCACGTGTGATTATAGTAGCTTTCCTTTTATATATAGCCATTGTTAGACCCAAGACGATCACATTATCTTACTAATATTTTAAGGCACATTTACTATTTTATTTTATTTATTCTAGTTTATTACATCGATGTTCCTAACCATATTGTTCTCAGTTTCTTGCCATTATTTACCATGATAATTTTCTCATGATATTTGCTAGTTTAGATACTTCCATAATTTATTATTATTTCTATTATTGTTACATAGTTTCTGTAAATTATTGGAACTGCTATTGGGTTGTACTTCACTCCAATTTTGATTGGATATTTTTTCAGATGATTCATTAGAGGACTGGTGTCGTACAGACTATGGGCCACAAAATAACGTGTTAGTTGAGATAACACCCGTAAAGCCCATTGAGATAGTACCAGCAGTCGATGAGACTTAGCTAGTTTATTTATGATATTGTATATGTCAGTTAGACACTTTTGGCATGTATTATATTTGAGACCATAGCGTTGGGATTAGACTATTAGACTTGTTATGTATTTGACTCTGTATTTCTTTTCTTCTATTCCATATCGTGCCATATCTTCCTCTAGTTTATTATTGTGATTGAATATTGTTTACCATTATCATATTGTCCTCCATTTAGGAGCTGAGATATCTTGACAAGTACATTATATATATTGTGTGAGATGTTAAGTTATTATTGTTGACATAGACAATATTCTATCGCCGATGTTGCGACGTAGGCTGGACGTACCCACGTACTCGTGTCCCTACACTAGGTACAGGTCATGAAAATAGTATCTATGAAGGAAATACTTTATATATGAGTATAATTAAGGTTTGGTACCACCAGGCCATGAGAGGTCTGTAAGTTGGGACCTACGGGTCACCAATCGATATGAGAATGAGCAAAACTGCCACACCCATTCCTAGATTTGGTATTCTTGAATTTGTGATATTTAATTTTTTTTGTAGATGTATTAATGCTGTATTTTACATGTTGGTTTTTGTTAATTTTTTTTATATTTTATTTAATTATATTTCTGTTTATTGAGGGAGACTACCCGAGATCAGTAGTGAACACCTTGGCAATTGCCATAAACCCGTGCTACGATCCGTATGTAGGAATGATACTTGATATGGTTCACTTTTGGAATCACTAAGACTATTTTGGATGGATAGGATTGCTTGAGGATTATTCATGACTAGAATACCATTTTTCCCTTTTGTATATATATACTCATCTTTCTCTCTCTTCTCTTTTATTATTTTTATTTCTTTCCTTTACTTCTTCCTTCCTCTTCCTCCTTCCCTCAAGATCTCCCAACCGAAACCCTAAGCCCTAGCCCTAGACTTGGTTCTAGGAAGAGGTTTGTTAGTACACTAAGGCAAGTACATCTTGCTCAAAGGGGTGAAGCCATATATTTTTGTATTTTTGCATATATATAGTAATAAAAATATGTTTGTTGGGAAAAGTTCTCCTTGATTTTCTTATTAGTTTTAGTTATTGGAGTTTTTAATTTTGAGGAACAATTTTGAGTAGATCTGAGTTTTAAAGTTAGGGTTTTTTATAGGTTCTAAAGTTTTTTTGGTTTTGATATATTATAACATGGTATTTTAGGAAAAAAAAAGAGTTTTTGGTTGATGGAGCACTTTATTTTGAGCATTTTGTCTTTTTGTTCACTTGATTCAGAATTGAAATAAAGTTTTTTTATAAAGAAAATAAATTTTTGGTTTTTGGAGCTTTTCTGCCATGGCTGAACTTGCTGTTAGGAGAAGACAAAGTTCGCATGGACCCAGCATTCTATGCAGCCGAGAGTTCTATGCAGCCTAGCTTTTATGCGGCATGGACTCTTTGCCGCGTATACCTTCCAGTATGCGTCCATCTTATTAGATGCATGACTAGTTATTACACAGTGTTATGAAGCTAAGTGCTTAAAAAAGTCCTAAGTGACAGAACTTCTTATATTTTACTTGCTGAACGAATGAAAAATTTGCTAGGCCCAAGAGACATCTATGCGGTAAGCAGAGCATGCGACAAGCAGACTTATGCGACATTGGCACTATAACCCTCTTCTCTTTTGACGCATAACTCTGCTTCGTCCTTATACATTTTTCTAAGATTTTATCTTTTCTCTGACACACTTTATGACTTATCACATCCATCACTTCAGTCACTTCACTGACACGAATTTAATGCACATCACTTGATACTTGTCCTAAGGAGTAGACTTTGCCTTGACCTATGCGACACCGATCCCTATGCGGCACCGACCTCTATGCGGCCTTGACCTATGAGACAATGATCCCATACATCCCTGGTTCTTAAGCAGCCCCATGTATATATTTTATTGTTTTTCTTAGTTGGATATTTTATTGGATTTTATGATTCTATGCGTGTTATAAATAATTGTAAATGCATGAGAACTAATTGACCATGTGTTGTACCTGACTATATGTTTAACCAGACTATGAGTAGAAATAAACTATGTGTCCATGTGACTAGGACTACCTATGGGACTAACTCAACCCATGTGTTGCTATGTGCTAGAACTCATGTGAGTTAACAATGATTGGTGACTTGACTTGACTATTGGTATCTGTGCTGATACACTTACTACGTGCTATGTGTTAAGTGTTCCTACGTGATTATGTTACATGTTTTACTCCAAGGTATACCTACGTGCTACGAATCATGTGATATAATATGATTCCTCCAGCATGGACATGATAGTTGGTTAATAATCAACCGTGGCTAGGACTTGTGTTGATCATTACATCACGCTGGGATGAATCCAAATTGAACTGCCAAGTGACAAAGTAGTTCGTATCTAGCGTGCCCGTAATACGGTACGACATGTAAGGGGAATAACATGTGAACGCGCCATGTGATTCTAGATAACCATAGGGTTAAATAGACAACTAAAATATATAGAGCATTGGGAGGGACGGAATCTCAAGATCGTGCTTAATTAGCCACCCTAAATTATATGGGGAGTGAAGGCTGCCCCCATGGATATTGTTTAAATCCTCATTAGTGGATGACAATACCCGATTATTATATTATACTATGTATTCTATTCGATACTAGCACGGTGTCCTTCTGATGGACCGGTGTATACTACTATGTGCTACGCGATAATTTATGGTTCGACTAGCCCCTGCTAGAACATGGATCGACCTGAGGATTCCGACATTGTATTATTCTGCTGAGATAACTCAGACTCCACATAACAAGCCATAGAATTGATTAGCTAATTTAAAAAAGTATGTGCTGATAGTCTAGGGACATGAACTATTGTGGTGCGACGGTTCAACCATTGCCCTTATTTGGTTGTATGGTTGCGCCGATGTGTCACAATAAGTCATGTACCGAAGCTGTATATTATACCTATAACTTAGCTTGTATTATAGCATGTGTGTTCTAGATTATATTGATGTGTTTTATCTTCATCGTATTCATAATTAGTGAGTCATACCCTGTATTGACGTAGTGAGACACCTCTTGTCCATGTTTCGTTGTAGATGTGTCCAACTGCTCCGATGAAAGTTCATACGCTTGTAGTTGTGGCACAGATTCCTATTTTATGTAGTTATTGGTTTTGCTTCATTCACTTATGCTCCTTTGTGGTACTTGCTATTGGGGCCTGACCCCGCTGGTTTTGTTTGGCCAGGTTTAGTAGCAGAGCCCGAGGATCCTGTCCTGTATCTGACCGATGGCGAACACCAGGAGGTTGTCTGTCGAGGAACTTGAGTTAGTTTTTTCTTTCCTACTATGAGTATCATTTTGTATTACCTTTTGGCGTTTAGCCGATGACAATTATTAGCCAATTTATTTGGACATTAGTTCTTTTACATGATTGTATATTATTCAGAGCGCGGATGACTTACAATTATTTAGTCTTGATATAGTACTAGTTTATGATTCTGGATAACTAGTTTCATGATCATTCTGATAGAGCGTTAGAGACGCCAAACTACTTTATCTTACATGTTCATTCTTATTGGTTCTTAATTGATGATTGAGATATATATGTTCTTGACCCTAGGTGACTTGATTGTAGTATGCACCCCCTTATCTAGTTACAGTTGTGACCGCTGTACGACGTTATTTACCTTGTACGGGGGAGCTGGCCATGTCCGTATCCGTATTCCAGTACTGGGGCATGACAAGTTTTTAGTGGTGGCCCATGTAGGTCTGTCTTTTAAGACTTGTGGGGTGTCTTGTTCTAGGAGTATCAATCAAAATTGTTTCCTTTGATATAATTAATTTGTCTTCTTCGATACCGAGCTTGAACTATCAACAGTTTTCTTCCTTGTTCTTTCTTGTCCTGTCATTTGATGTCTTGGTGTCCTTTTCATTTAGGGGCACCTCTTCCTTGCCTGTTAGGGCAGAAGATGTGGTAGAATAGCTAGCAGAGCAAGATCCCATTGAGTGTCAACAAGAGACATTACTTCATCAAGATCATCTTCGAGTGGAGCTAATTGGTGGTCAACATGTAAAAGAGATCCCAGTATCCCCGATAGTTCCAACAACACCATTAGTACTTGATACCCCGACACTTTTAGAAATTATTAGAAGTATGATTGCTACGCAACATCATCAGATAGCAGTGCAGCATCACCAGCAGCTTCGATAATAAGAGCATAACGTCCTGTTAAACCAAGGACTGCAAACGACTCTGGAGGAGAGTGAAGAAGAAGATTGTGGGACGTCATATACATTCTGTTGACTCAACCCGAGCTATTTCGAAGGCACAAAGGGTGCTATTACAGTGGATGCTTCTCTTCAAGATATTGAGACAAAATGGCGGCAGCTAAGTTTCCAGCAGAGAAGCAAGTTAATTAAGTCCATTTATAACTATAAGATCTTACTAGTGATTGGTGGGCAACGGAGGAAGTCGGCTTGAAGCATCCTATCTCTTGGGATAACTTCAGAACTCGGTTCAGGACCAAGTATTTTGGATTAGTGGTATAGTACGAGCTGCAGCAGAGATTTATTGATCTCAAGCAATCCGATAGAACAGTGGATGGATACATAGCAAAGTTCTGCTGGCTAAGCATGTTTGCTCCAACTGTGGTGACGACGGAGCAAGAAAGGGCTATGAGATTCTAGCAAGGGCTTCATCTCGAGATTCTGCAACTGGTATAAGGATATGACTACCCGATATTCGATGCCAAGTTAATAGAGGCCAGGAGACATGAGCTTACCATCCAGAGGTTAGCTTTGAGGATTGGAGGACATAAGAGGTCTTATGCCCAGAACACAAGTGGAGGACCAACACCCATCATTCGTATTTGTGATTTGACACCACAGGGGCTAGTGTCATCAGATACGACAATGATAATTTAGCAACAACAATAGAGAAAACATCAACAATGCCCAAAGAATTCAGTAGGATGTACCTATTATAGCAAAGGAGGTCACACTCAGGATGTGTACAGGATGGCAAGTGGAAGATGCTTGAGGTGTGGGGGGTTCAGACCACATGATAGCTTCTTGTCCGTAGATACCGAAACAAGAAGGGCCATACCAGCAATTCCTAGCGTTGCCAGCCCCAGAAGCAGTTATGAATAAGATCCAGCATTAGCAACGACCGTTAGCCCAGCATCCGATGCTGATGGAGGCACATATGTTTCATCGGAGGCAACAACATATGGGTCTGCAGAGGCCACAACGGCAGCGTCACCCTTATGATAGAGCTGCCACGATACCGAGATGTGAGAAAACAGAGTTTGGCGTGCTAGAACAAATATTGGTTGAGGGTGCTCAAATCGAGGGTGAGTTTTGAGCTTCTTTCAGTCATATCTTTTGGGTCCCGTATATTCGACGTGTAAAGATAATTTTTATCTCAGTCATCTGCCTCGGTATATCGTGATACATGATGGATGCCATATGTCCCAACTACGAAGGTACATCCTGGACAAAATTATGTTCTTGACTAGGTCGTTAGTACCGACTTATCCCGATACTTGATCACTGTCCATTTTTGGGAGTCAACATAGGCCAGCGAGGACGAGTTCCTATTTTGACTGACTCAGGAGACATATCCTATTTTGACTGACTCAGGAGACATATTTATCTGTATGCCTTCAGTTCGCTCTCTTTCTTTCTGATTGTGTGGATTGCTTGAGCATTTTATCACTACCGTGCTTTTCCAGAGAGGGATATTTTTGTCTTTTCCTATTATTGGTAATATTACAATATTGGCATTTTAAAATTTATTATATTAAATGGTATTTACAATATTTAGTTGTCGTGCATGTTATATATTATTTATTTTAGTATTTAAAATATTATTAGCATGTTATATTATATTTTGGACTTGTATTAGTGGACCTCACTAGACTAGCCTTGACTCTTGGACCAACAATTATTTTAGTTAGACTTGAGCCCAATATTTTAGCCCAATTCATTAAGATAGTGATTTGATTCGTCAAACCATTAGGAATAAAACCTTCCTTCCTTAATCTTTTTCTTAATGACAAGCCGATAGGGGTAAATTAGACATTGTACATTTCTTGGAGGCCAAGGAGGGGTCGACCACTATTAAGGAAGAGGAGTTTCTTTCTTCTCTCTTTTCTTCATCCAAAATTTAGATCTACAAAATTTCCTTCCCAAATTCCCTTCATCCCTACACCAAATCCCTACCAAATTCCTTTCTAATTCATCCCTACTTCACCATTGGAGACTCTAGAAGCAATGAGGAGGCAAGGATCTACAATTTAGAGGAAATTGTACAAGTTGAGGCTTCTTTGTATTCATTGGAGACTTTCAATGGAAATCTATTTTTTAATAGGTACAATTATGTTTTTCCCTTCTAATTAGACTCTAGTTTAATCATTAGGAATCCTTCCATGTATTAGGGCTACCTATAGAAAGAAGAATTGACTACTAGGGACCCCTATTTTGGATGTTATTGTGTGTTCTGTATCCAATTTGGGAAAATCCGAGATTTGTGTACCATGTGTTTGTCAATAGGTCTAGTAGACCAAGTTGACATATTTTTGGTTATGTGAGACTAGTGTCATTTTCATAATTGGATACGTGTAGGCTGTATCATGACAATTTGGTGATACATATTGATTTTGGAGATTTTTCCTTTGACACTGGGGCTATACATATTATATTTTGCCACAAGCACTAAGATGGGTAGCTATCACTCTAATTAGTCTTTAATTATGATAATTGACTTGTTCATGACCCTTGTGGAGAGTTTGGTGATGTTTGGATAGAGTATCAAGGGTGTATCACATGAGTATTATAAACTAGTGTGATATTTTGTTGATGCACCACTAGTGTTTGCTATATTTTCATGGTGAGTGCATTGTATTTATACATATATTGTGTGGGTTGAGAGTTTTAGAAGTGTTAGGGGAAGCCTATATTGAATGCTTAAGTATGTGTGTGTGTGTGTGTATGATGTTATATGTGTGGAGGGGATTAGGTATAGGCATATTTGTGAGTACATTATGATAGTGAGTGTGTGTACCCTTTTTTGTGGCAGTGAACATGTGAGCTAAGGAGCTTGGAAGTTCGAATGGCGATGAAGGAAAAGTCTGTACAGACCTTGGGCTCGGGTCTGTACCAAGTATGTGTACAGTGTCTTTGTGTGTGTGTATTTATCTATTTATTTATTTATTTATTTATCTATTAATCTATCTATCTATCTATCTATCTATCTATCTATATTTATATAAGTTTATATATATATATATATATATATATATATATATATATATATATATATATATATATATATATATATATATATATATATATATATATATATATATATATATGGGTGTATTGGTAGGGTGGTGTGTGAGGGTGTAATATCTAGAAGGAGTTAAGGTTGTGTGATAGATATGTTGAAGATCTAATGGTGAGGTATCATAAGTTGGGTATTAACTTTGGAATGCTGTGTTCAGGTGTGGTGTCAATGAACTTAGAGTTTGGGTTATTGGCATTAGGTATAGTAGTATTGCTTGGGAGGTATCAGTTGTTGTTGAGTGGGGATTAGAGTAGGAAGGGGGGCAGGCACAGGTCTGTCCAGACTCGAAGTCAAGAAGAGATACAACAACAGCAACAACAAGAAGGACATGACAAATTATTGTGTGGGGGAGTAAACTATATTATAATGCAGCAGTGGGAGGATAACTTGTGAGTTGGAATTACCTGTGTAGGTGTATTATGGGGTAAATCTGTATCAGTGTGGTGTGTACTTGAGAGTAGAGGGAGTTTCTTTATTGGTGTAAAGCAGCAGACCTGCTTGAGTAGAAGTTCAACAGTGCACTGCACTTGGCAGTGGCAACTGGAGCAGGCAATGCCCTCTGTAGGAAAGCAAGGCAGTAGCATCAACAGTTGTTTTATGCTCTTTGAGCTCAAGTTTAATCTGTGACTAGTGGTAAATAACATATGTGTAACAAGGATTGTGGTGATATCAAGGTAAATATAAATAAGATATTTAACCAGTTAACTGAAGGTTCCAATTGAGTGAACCTAGCATGTGTAGAATTGGAGTTCATATCAAGTATCACAGGGGCTTAGTATGGGTATCAGTGAAAGGAAATAGAGTGGGCAGATGTGTGGCAGTGTGAACTAGTACATGGTGGAGTGTAGCAGTACGTGTTGGTTGGTGAGTGCTAGTGTCAGTATGGTTATCACAAGTATAGAACAAGGGTGATATAATTTGAGATGTGTAGTGTATGTATTATATCAGTGAATGGTGTTGAGAGTGTGTGTGGGGTGTGGTTGAGGTTTATTATTCTGTTTAGTATGAAGTTATTAGTGTAGGTTTTTGGGGTAAGTGTTTGGGTTAAGTTATTGAGCTAAGTTACCTAGATATAAGAACACTAGATAATAGGTATGAGGATTAGTGTGGTTATCAAGATGGTGTTTGGTAGTGTGATACCAAGTTGGCTCAAAGCAAAGTGTCACGATCCGTACCCTGAAATTGGGCATGAGTCATGGGTACGTCCAGCCTACGACGCAATATCGACGATAAAATATTGTCTATGTCCAACATAATTATCTAACAATGATATTAAAAACCTGTCAAAATGTCGCAACTCCAAACAGAGGACAAATAAGTACATATAATCATCAAATCATAATGTAATCAATCACAGTAACTATAAGGAAGGTAATGAAGGAGTGTGATGTAACTCTAGAGGGGGTGAATAGAGTGTAGCGGAATAATCTACCCAATTTAAGATTATCAGAATGAAGGAAGTTGCTAACTAATAGTGTATATAAAGAAAGTAAAGTAAAGTAAAGCAGTAAAGTAGAGAGAGAAAGCAAACACAAACACCAAGATGTATACTGGTTTCCCTCTAAAAGGACTAGTCCAGTCCTGAGAACTCAAGCTCAGAGTTTTATCCACTATAATCACCAATAGTGAATCACTAGCTTTGATCCGAAGGCTTGTTACTTCTTTACACCACGAGGTTTAGTCCAAAGTCTCGCAACTTCACAACTTAGAGAGAGAGAGAGAGAGAGAGTAACTGATGTAACAAAGCTCTTTACAACTCAGAAGACTTCTAGACCGAGATCGCACTTGGCACTAGGAAGGCTAAGGAGTTTCTCTTTGAGATGGAAAAGTTAAGGCTTTAGGGGTTTGCTCACAATAGGATAGAAGACTTAGGAATGGTTGATTGAGTAAGAATAAAGAATTTTAATCCTATTTATAGGGTGTAGGCAAACAGAATTCAGCCAGAATACGGATGGGGTTTAATTCAAATTTCCAACCTTTGGGCCAAAAAATTAGGAGCTTATTGAACTGGTTGATTTCATACCAAAAGGGTAACCGAGTTCGGTCCGAGTTCGGCCCGAGTTCGGTCTCTTAGTATGGTAGACTTTATAAATGAATGTGGCCTGATTTGGTGGATAGGTTCTTTGGTTCATTTGAGTGGACTAGTTATCTGGGTATAGGTATTTAGGATTTGCCAGTACGACTCAGCTTACATCAGTCCTAGACTCAAATAAATAAAAAGATTATATTTGAATAGACGTAATACAGACGGCATGTAATAGCAGTGTTGAGGCTTCAGATCATGACATATCAATGCATGGTTTAGTTAACTATCAAAATTAAGTTGATTGAGATCGAATGGGCCAACAATCTCTCCCATTTTGATAATTCACAAACTATGAATGATACTGTAAGTCTTTGATATGCAAGGCTCCCCCTAACAGTGGAGCAGTTGATATACTTAAGGCAAGGTCTGTAAAGTATCATTTTGTATGCTAGTATCATGTATGTCTTTCACTCTGTTGTTATTTGATCGAAATGGCATGCTCCACCGAAATCGGTGAGATGACAAAAAAAATAAGAGAGTAAAGTGTATACATAATAATATATAATGACAAAAGAAAAATTGCATTAAACTTTCATTCATTTGAAAAAAAACATACAAAAGTGGATATGTAGTAGAAACATCATAGTAGTGCATCTAAAAGTAAACTTTTTAAACATTCAAATCTATTGAGTAATTAGTTGTCATTTTCTTCATCTTCATCATCAGGTTCAACTATTCTGTTTGATTCAAATTTTGGAGGTCAATACGAAATCCGTGTTGATTCAAATTTTGGAGAATCGAAAAAGGTCCGGCTGGGTGCTTCGATAGGGTGTCTTGGATGTCTATCAAAGTATTGCCAAGAGCCTGAGTCTAAAGAGTTTAGCGATAATCAGTAGAATGATTGCGTATATCTTCATTGTGGAAGCGATCATGCAACAGATTAAAAATAAACACTAAGGTTTGCGGTTGTTCATCAATAGGAGGGATGAAATCAACAGGATGAGTGTTGGAGTTTGATGATGAGTTATAAGTAGAAGCATAGTTGTCTCAATTCTCTAAATTCTTTTGAGGTATAAAGGTTCCTCAAGATTTGGACAAGTATCCAATGGAATGTCGAAATAGCTGAGAATGGTTGGCAAGTACATGGCGTATAGTAGTAGACGCCCTTTATTGCGACATTGAACCATTTGAGATAAGATGGTCTGGGGAACATTAAAGTTAATGCCGAAATACATGTGATATAAAGTTGAAATTTCTAGATAGGAGACCTCATCAAAGTAAGTGTTCTTAGGTAGAAAAGTTGAAAAGATAATATGATACATTTCAAAGAAGTGACCATTAAAATATCTAACATAAAATTTTCCAGGTGGACATTCAAGAGGGTGACAAAGGATATTTTTGAAATAATCTAGAGTTAAGCCATGGTTGAATTAAACTTGCATGATGTTGACTAAGGTTTTTCCATCAGCGGGAATGCGTAGGATTTCACCCAAGTCATTCGCATCAAATTTAATTGGAATGCCATGAACTCTAGATAAAATAGTATCATGTTCATATGTTATGTTACAATAGAACATTTGAATAGCATTGGTATAAATTTTGGTATGGGTCATAACAAATTCTTCAAGTTGAAGTTTTTGAAGAATAGGTAGATAGTCTTTGTGTTGAGAAAAAAAATCAATGTGATGGCCAAAACAGATGTGTCTCTTGGAGAAGTTATTAAACCAATTATTTAAAATTTTGAGGCTTAAAAAATTGAAACCATCGAATTCACCTATGTTTGGAATAATGGGACAGAAAAGAGAGTCGAAAAAAGAATTTAGTATCCTTTTAGGGGCCATTGTGAGAGGATGTAGGAGAAAAAGCTAAGTTTATTTATGGAGAAGAAATAATTTTTGTTGGTCTGAATGAATGAGCAACGAAATAATCTATATATAGAGTAACAGAAACCTAAATTAGAAAGATAATTAAATGAGATAGCATATTCTGGAATTAAACTAACCGAGTTCGGTCCGAGCTCGGCCTGTGTTCCGTCCGAATTCTATTGAAATTTATTTCCAGAATCTCAATGTAACTTTAATCAATATTAAGCCTTTCTTGACTTGATATAAATACAGAATAATGAGTGTTGAACTTAAATCGTACATTTTCAAGAGATTAAATCAACTCGGAGTAGCTGTAAAGGCCGAATCCCAGCTAGCGGTGGTCCGAAGACACTTAAATATCGTGTCGCTTAAGGTATTTTGTCACGCCCCAGTCCCAAAAATACGTAGGACTAGGACACGTAAGCATGCCAGCCATATGGATATAGCAACTCCAAAATATGGAAACCAAATCCACACGTACGCTGTAATATGAATATCAAATCCATAAGTGGTATAAACATATGTCACAAGTAAAAGGGTATAATAAATCTCATCCACAAAAATCAATATATAAATAATTAACCAGTATCTATGAAACTAGATCTCAATAAGAAGTATCTAAGGATGATAGTTGGGTGGAAACAAATCCACTACCAACTCGAATATAAGAGCAAATATAATATAAGTACAACACAATATAGGAATACCAGCTAACAATCATGGGGCTCGAAGAGATGACATCCTCGTAACATATGTAACCATCCGAACCTACGCTCATGCGAATACTCAATAACAGATACACCTGGAAGGGGCCAGGTCCTCAGAGGGACATAACAAGGTACATAAAACACATGCCAATAAAGTACTGAAATAAATATCCAATGGGTTACCTAACTGTCTAAGTGAATGCAGTTAAGAACAACTTTTCCCACAAGTGAGCTATCTGGCTGAAAACTGGTATTTGGCATAGTTCTCTATTGGAGATTCAGGGGCCTACAAAGGCATGTCGTCTTTTGAACGGCGGAGGCCCGCCTGATAATAATATAATATATAGTGGTCATCACCACCCGTATCTCCAGCGGAGAATTCGGGTGCACAATAGAAAAAGTGCAAAGGAGCTCAAATGTGGTATTTGTTGTTCTCCCCACCCCATGCTCTAAGCATGTCACATCCATGACAAAATTTGGTTCATAGCCCATTCTTAGTACCCTAGCCCAATTCTGCAACCAAACAAGGATAATGATGAGACACTGTACTATAATAGGCTATGTCCATAGACCTCTAATAACTACTAAGTTTTCTAGCATACAAAGTTTCTAACAACAGTTATCCCTAACGCACGGCCCATACGTACAGGAGGCCAGACCTGTCACGCAGTCCTTGATCTATATGAGACTCACACTCGTGTAACAACTGTGTCACGGCCAATGAACCTAATGATGCTATATGATAATGGGGTAGTCTCATAACCAAGGTCAATGCAAATACATAAATAAAAACATATCGCGACACCGTCTCGCATATTTATATAACAGTTAAAATATATGAACTAAAGACAGAAAATAAAGATGCATGCAACATATGAAATATGAATAACAGTACAATGGCAAGGTATACTTGCCTGCTCTGAAAAAGGATGAAGTCACAACTCAAGACGTCGTCCAATCTACCGGTCACATAAATTAAACAAGTTAGGTTACAAAAGTGGGTGAATAGGTTCCTCCATTTTAATTAATTTTATTTCTGAATAAATAACCTAAAATAGTATTTTAATCTTATTATAATCTTATTTTATTGTTAAACCCTAATTTTGGTCCAAAGAAAGTTAACTTTACGGATTTGTGATCCATGGTACGCAAATCGAGGCAATCCGTTGACCAAAAAGTCAACCAACTCAAATCCTAGATTTACATGTGAAATTCTATAGATTTTAACGCTACATATACGCTGGAATCGACAGTTTCATAAAATCATAAGTCGGTAAAGAGTTATGGCCACAAGGGCGCACATATGACAGTTTTTGGTGGTTTCCTATTTACGTCTATGTTGCACAAAATTTACAGTATAATAAAATTATATTTAATTCTGGAAAAATACTTTTTTGGAAGTTCATCATGTCAGCTTTTCGAAACTTTAAACGGTACGTAATTCCGAGTTCGGGATCTCCCAAAATCTCGAAAATACTGAAACGCGTCTGATTTTGGACAGCTGCCACTTTTGGAATATTCTGGAAAAATAGGTTCTAAAATTACTGAAATAATTTATATATTTAGAAAACTAACCTTGATATGTTTCTAACAAAAAAACTGGAGTGCGTTTGGAGTCCGGAGCTAGGAGATATCGTCTTTTTAAGTCGTTATAACTACTAGAAAATGAGGCTAAATTTATGATGAATTTTGATTATTTTTGGACGAAAAAGAGAGGAGTTTGGGGATAAAAAAATGAAAGATGAGTTTATTCCATAAGTCTAATAGGTATTTATAATGGTGAAGATTGTTTAATTGAATAAGACTAGAATTGGCTAATTTGGATATGATTAGGATCAGTTTAAATGAGGATAGATATGCATGAAGTTGCTTTCCTAGTAGGCTCAGGATTTGAATTAATTTAAAATAGAGTTTGAGTTAATCTCAATAATTTATAATCTTAAATAGAATTAAAGATAATACAAATAATTTATACATAATCTTATTAATATCTATTAACACTAAATTAGCTTTATCTAATATTAAGACTTTATATATCCAAATAAATCCTCAATAATTCCAAAAATCAAATAATTACTTAAAATTCTAAATAAATTATAGAAAATATATTTAAATATTTTAACTCTAAAATTAACAATATTCAAGTATGGTCTGATAGTAAATCATGGAAGTCTAAAAAATTTATGTTTCCTAAGTTTTAATTACCAAAAATTCTAGAAAATCTCCAAAATCTAAAATAACCTAAAATAATTCTAAATAAATATTTATATAAGTAAATATATCAAGAAATTTATTTCCTAATTAACTAAGAGAATACTCTAAAGAAATTCAACATCTATAATAAATATAATAATATAAAATACACACAAAATACCTATTTTGGGTGAGGGGTTTACAATCTACTCAACTTAAAAGAATTTCGTCCTCGAAATTAAAAATACGGCATGGTTTGATAAATCATTCACATTCGTACATAAGGCAAGTCAATCGCAATCTCTTCCAAAAATTTAAATAACGAAATATATTCAAATCCATTACAATCACTTCAAAATTAAAATAACTACTGTTTAAATCAAAATTTAACCTGTCGTAATCTCTTCTCGATTTTTAAATAATCAACATCCAAATCTAACTCAAATCTATATGACATCCCACATCAAAATTTATATCATAATTTCTAACTATCATAATCTCCTCTAGACTTTGAACAATAAACAATTCTAATCAAATCTTATTCTTATTCTCAACTTAAGAATTTTGTACTCTTCAAATATTTAAACTCAATTTACATCCTCAATATTTCAAATAGGTGATCCAACAATCAAAATTGAACTTTTAATTCAAATCATCAAATTATAAAATTTAAATCTAATTCACCAATTGTTCAAGTCTAAAATTCTATATTTATCCTTAAAATTTAAATCGATGATTCAACCTTCAATATTCAAAATTTAAATCATGTGCTCAAAGTATAAATATTTGGTCCACAATATCAAGATTTTAAAATTCGTTAAATCCTCATTATCTTAATCCTTCTTTTAAAATTTCTTAAAATTAAAATGACTTGAATCTCCCAATCAAATCTTACTTGATCACAATCTAAAAGAAATTCCTCTCGAGTTGACAATGCACTGCTACCCAACTTAGAATTTACCCATCTATCACATAAGGCTATATACTTTAAGAAAAATATTTCTTAATTTATTTAGTCATACCATTCAATCCTTAAAACTTCAACGCTGATTATATCATATATGATATGCCCTTAATTACAAAAGAATAATCCTCAAGTATGTGATCGACCTATGTGGTATATATAGTACTCTCTGTGTATCAAACTTATACCAAGCATGAGGTTTCGTCTTTCCGAAATAGGGAAAGACGGAGATCAATAATAAAGAGTTCAAGGGAGAGGTAATAGAATAGAAGTATCAGGATCAAGGCGTTTAAAGAATTCAAATGGAAATTGTCAAAGCAGTTGTGGATTAAAATCCTACTTTGGTAATTCTTTGTTCGCATGCTCGTATTAGTACAGTTATGTAACCGATACGATATATCAGACATGTCTAGGGCAAGTATATTCGTCTACTAGTCAACTATGTATCTCAATCCACGTAAAATAGTCATGTGAAGAGCGAACCAAGCGTACTATGGTTGTCCAGACCATAATACAATGATTCTGATTAGACAATTGTATTAGTGTGGGCCTCCAATAATACATATGTCATGAACAAGCTCGATAAAGAATAAGCTTGCAAATCTAGGCTATAATAACAGCATAAGTCAATGTAGTACAGCAAATATAAATACGCTGGATTATGATGAAAGAAGGTACACAATAATTCAAGTTCACAAAGAAGATAAGACTCTATAATCTCTATAGTTGTCATGCTAACTCCTTGTCTAAGTTGCTAGTCGACCAAATAGGGGTATGGGCCTTTAAGTTCTATAGTCTGAATAAACACTATCGTCTTATGCTAGCATACAGTAATGTTATTCGGTTATATTTCATTAATGAGTCAAAAAGGAGTACGCATTACTAGGTTATGAGGCATACTATCCAACTTAAAAGAATTAACTAATACTGTACTGCCTTAAGGATAAAGTAGAAACTCCTGTTAGGATTTACGAGAAAAGATCTTGGTACTTATTAGGGTATCCTATTGCATTATATTGGTAATGGTCATCTTAAGTCTTAATCATAGGGCTTATAGAACAAGTATCAATACCAAGAATAGAAAGGTTACTAGCCCTCAAGTGAGAGAGGATATAACTTATATGGAGATATGGGTTCAATTATGTGATTTAGAACTAAGGTATAACCATAAAATTATAATCTAAATGAACAGCTCAACTATCAAATTCTTGCTACTAAGCACATAATTTCAAAATTCAAGATTATAACTATAATTCTAGGAAACTATATATCATATCATAAAAGAATTCATTTGGCCTACAATCATAAGGATTAGGTGGCACAAATTGAAAGATGAAGAAAAGAAAAACATAATTAGTCGTCGCACAAATAGCGAGCGCTAAGGTTTTGGAGGAACAAGATATAAAATTAAAAATTGAGGGACTTTTGATAATATCATGGTTTCATGAGGGAAGGTGGTTGCTAATCTCTATGTTCGAGGTATGATCAAGAGAAATGTTCTAGTCATTCCTCTTGGCTTCCTAAGATACTGTTCTACTAATATCAAGACAAGAAGCTAAAATTGTAGTTCTCTAGTACTATCTCACCATGAAAAGCTAGGTTAGTCATAATATTTAACTTTGGATTTTTATTGGTTCCTTAGTACTAGGGTCAAACACTATGGTCAAATTTTAAACTAATCCTAGTAGTGTTTATACTACTCTCAAGTCTTCATAAATACATCAAGGGGTAATGGTAAACCAATCTATAGATAAGAGACGCTAGGGTTCATTAGGTATTCTAATTTAATGATGTGTCAATACTCTAGTCGTATTCTTAATAGGTGTGTTACCCTAATTATCATCTACAACAAGGATTTCTATATTCTAGGAGAATACCATACTCAAGGAAATATTAGGGAAAACATGAATCAAGCAGGATGCGATTATTTAGATAGAACAGATTGAAAGGAATGAGTCATAGTCAATTGTGGATGAGATCCTATACTCTATTCCTAGGTGCAGGCTTGCTCGGTACAGTAACATAACCAAGACAATATGCTCTCGACCTACATGGTCCACCATAAAAATATGTCACGCCCCAGTCCCAAAAATAAGTAGGACTAGGACACGTAAGCATGCCAGCCGTATAGATATGGCAACTCCAATATATGGAAACCAAATCCACACTTACGCTGTAATATGAATATCAAATCCACAAGTGGTATAAACATATGTCACAAGTAACATAGTATAATCTAAATCTCATCCACAAAAATCAAAATATAAATAATTAACCAGTATCTATGAAACTAGATCTCAATAAGAAGTATCTAAGGATGATAGTTGGGTGGAAATAAATCCACTACCAACTCGAATATAAGAGCAAATACAATATAAGTACAACACAATATAGGAATACCAGCTAACAATCACGGGACTCGAAGAGATGACATCCTCGCAACATATGTAACCATCCGAACCTGCGCTCCTGGGAATACTCAATAACAGATACACCTGGAAGGGGCCAGGTCCTCAGAGGGACATAACAAGATACATAAAACACATGCCAATAAAGTACTGAAATAAATATCCAATGGGTCGCCTAACCGTCTAAGTGAATGCAGTTAAGAACAACTTTCCCCACAAGTGAGCTATCTGGCTGAAAACTGGGATTTGGCATGGTTCTCTATTGGAGATCCAGGGGCCTACAAAGGTACATCGTCTTTTGAATGGCGGAGGCCCGCCTGATAATAATATAATATATAGTGGTCATCACCACCCGTATCTCTAGCGGAGAATCCGGGCGCACAATAAAAAAAGTGCAAAGGAGCTCAAATGCGGTACTTGTTATTCTTCCCATCCCATGCTCTAAGCATGTCATATCCATGACACAATTTGGTTCATAGCCTATTCTTAGTACCCTAGTCCAATCCTGCCACCAAACAAGGACAAGGATGAGACCACCGTACTACAATAGGCTATGTCCATAGACCTCTAATAACTACTAAGTCTTCTAGCATACAAAGTTTCTAACAACAGTTATCCCTAACGCACGGCCCATACGTACAGGAGGCCAGACCTTTCACGCAGTCCGTGATCTATATGAGACTCACACTCATGTAACAACTGTGTCATGGCCAATGAACCTAATGATGCTACATGATAATGGGATAGTCTCATAACCAAGGTCAATGTAAATACATAAATAAAAATATATCGCGACGATACCGTCGCGCGTATTTCATATAACAGTTAAAATATATGAACTAAAGACAGAAAATAAAGATGCATGCAACATAAGGAATATGAATAACAGTACAATGGCAAGGTATACTTGCCTGCTCTGAAAAAGGATGAAGTCACAACTCAAGGCGTCGTCCGATCTACCCGTCACATAAATTAAACAAGTTAGGTTACAAAAGTGGGTGAATAGGTTCCTCCATTTTAATTAATTTTAATTCTGAATAAATACCTAAAATAGTATTTTAATCTTATTATAATCTGATTTTATTTTTAAACCCTAATTTTGGTCCAAAGAAAGTCAACTTTACGGATTTGTGATCCATGGTACGCAAATCGAGGCAATCCGTTGACCAAAAAGTCAACCAACTCAAATCCTGGATTTGTGTGTGGAATTCTATAGATTTCAACGCTATATGAATGCTAGAATCGACAGTTTCATAAAATCATAAGTCAGTAAAGAGTTATGGCCACAAGGACGCACAGATGACAGTTTTTGGTGGTTTTCTATTTATGTCTACGTTGCACAAATTTTACAGTAGAATAAAAATTATATTCTAAATTTTGGTGAAGTTCATCATGTCATCTTTCCAAAACTTCAAACGGTTCATAATTCCGAGTTTGGGTTCTCCTAAAATCTCGAAAATACGAAAACGCGTCTGATTTCGGACAGCTGGCACTTTCGGAATATTCTGAAAAAATAGGTTCTGAAATTTCTGAAATAATTTATATATTTAGAAAACTAACCTTGATATGATTCTAACAACAAAAACTGGAGCGCGTTTGGAGTCCGGAGCTAGGAGATATCGTCTTTTTAAGTCGTCATAACTACTGGAAAATGAGGCTGAATTTATGACAAATTTTGACTATTTTTGGACGAAAAAGAGAGGAGTTTGGGGATAAAATATATAAAAGATGAGTTTATTCCATAAGTCTAATAGGTATTTATATGGTGAAGATTGTTTAATTGAATAAGAGTAGGATTGGCTAATTTGGATATGATTAGGATCAGTTTGAATAAGGATAGGATATGCATGAAGTTATTTTTCTAGTAGGTTCAGGATTTGAATTAATTTAAAATAGAGTTTGAGTTAATCTCAATAATTTATAATCTTAAATAGAATTAAAGATAATACAAATAATTTATATATAATCTTATTAATATCTATTAACACTAAATTAGCTCTATCTAATATTAAGACTATATATATCCAAATAAATTCTCAATAATTCCAAAAATCCAATAATTACTTAAAATTTTAAATAAATTATATAAAATATATTTAAATATTTTAACTCTAAAATTAACAACATTTAAGTATGGTCTCATAGTAAATCATGGAAGTCCTAAAAATTTATGTTTCCTAAGTTTTAATTACCAAAAATTCTAGAAAATCTCCAAAATCTAAAATAACCTAAAATAATTCTAAATAAATATTTATATAAGTAAATATATCAAGAAATTTATTTCCTAATTAACTAAGAGAATACTCTAAAGAAATTCAATATCTATAATAAATATAATAATATAAAATACACACAAAATACCTATTTTGGGTGAGGGGGTTTACATATTTACATATTTTTGACAAAAGGGCCCTTTCGGCTTGTATTCAAAATTTTCAAAACTTTTGAAAAGTGTGACAAAAAATTTGTAAAGCATCTTCTGATTCTTATATTTTATCAGAATCTAAAAGACCTAATTCTCGACGGATAAAGTTGAATCGATTTTCAGCTAAAGGTTTAGTAAGATGTCTGCTAATTGATGTTCCGTATCCGCATACCCTAAACATATATCACCATGTGTAAACCCCCTGATCCAAAAATAGGTATCTTGTGTGTGTTTTGTATTCCTTATATTTGTTTTAGATTATTTTCAAATCAATTAAAACCCAATGATTATATTAGGACACTTTACCGTGGTTTGGACATTAATGATATAAGATAGCCCCAAAATCTGTATCTTCCTTCATAGGAAGTAGCCTACACCGGAGATACTACATGTAGAAGCTTTTCGTGGCAGAGAAATTTGATCCCTTAATATTAATAAGATATTAGTGTAACGACCAAAGGTTAATTGTTAGATATTTATATATATAATTTATTTGTGGTTATTTTTCTATCCCAACTTCCTACAATTAGTAGCCCATAATTTCCCGTGCCAGATTAGGCAAATTCTCTTTTTTGTAAGATTGCATATTATTTACTATTAACCTATTTTGTGGATATCCATTTAGTTATTTACTAAGTTAATTGGATAATACAATTATTTGATTTATCATAACTAAATAAATAATCTAATTATTAATTATAAAATATTTTATAAAATTATTTTTGGTGTAATATTTTATTAAAGCTTTACAAAGTATAGAAAATTTAATTTATGGGCAAATATTATTTTTGCATTTCTATAACCTTATTTATATTCGTAAATATATATAAATAAATGTATAGTAATAGTAATAATAATAATAATAATAATAATAATAATAATAATAATAACAATAATAATTGTAAAACCCAAAATTTTAAGAATTTTTAAAAATAAATTTTCAAAATTTTTCTGGAATTTTTTTACTCTTTGAAATAAATTTTTTCTGGAATTAAATTAATTATGTGTTTTTATTAAATATTAAAATATTATGAAAATAAAATTTTTGGATAAAATATTAGACATCGGGTAATTTTTCTGTAATTTATTGGACCTCAGAACTAGTTTTAAAGAACTAAAAACTTATTTCTAGTTAAACCCAAAATAAACCCACCGGTTTATTTCTGAACCTAACCGGCCTATCTGAACCCAATCCATTTCCTAGCGGGTCTGGTCGGATCCGAAACTCAAACCCGACCAGAACACGCCACCCGCTAACCCAAAATCCCTGAACCCGTCGACGGTTCTCCTCCCCTCCCAACCGTTCACGCCGTAGCCGCCGGCGGTTACAGCTCTGCCCCCGCCCCCGTGGCGGTTTCGTCTCCCCTGCTCCCCACGTCTCTCCCTCTCCCGACCGTCCACCTCCTCTACCCCGGCATCCTTCTATTTAAACCCCCACGGCCACCCCCTTCAATGCCATCACCACCCTCTCATCCGCCGCCCTCCGCCACTCTGTCAACCCCAGCCACCGAGTTCCCCTGCCTCCGCCAATCCTCTGCCACCTTAGCCACCGCCGCCGTCTCACTCCATGCCCCTCCAGTCACCCAGTCCCGCAGCCCACAGGACCACCACACCGCCACCGCCACCGCCGAGTTCCCTCCGACGAACTCCTCCGGCCGACCCGACTCCAGCGTCGCCTCCGCTGAGCCTCCCCTGCGACCCCTAGAAGCCACCGCAGAAACCCTAGTAACCGCCGGTCGAGCATCGCCGTGCCACCTCACGAACGCAAAATTTAGTCATTTTCGATACCCTGTTCAGGTGAGGTTTTCTCTCTCCTCGTCCTCTCATTTTTTGTTCTACCGAATCGTGTGCGTACCCTGCATGACCCTCTCGAACCCCGTGTAACTCGTTCGGGGTATCGCATGCCGTGTCGATCTCAAACCGCGACGCAAAAATAGAAAAATTAACCCTATTTCTAGAAATTCAGAAATTGTCCCAAACTCGCAAGTTTACGACCGTTTTACGCACAACCTGTTAATTATTTCTAAAATTCACTTGAACAATTATTTAGACCTTATGACCAAGTTTTAAAACCCTATTTTTGTGTTATTTATCATGTTGTAAATTATAATATTTTTGAGGGTAAAAATGACCAAAATATTGGTTATTTAAATACCCTAATTTTTTCGGAACTGGGTGCGCCCAGCTAAATGAGGCAACTTGGTCGTGTGCGGACTTCACCAAAAGGTGTGCGCCATTAATACGGATGTGTGGGATTTTGTGAAAGTTGATTTCGATGTACGTGCACACCGGAATCAACGCGTATCCGTCGACAATGCCCCGTATCGGCCCTGTTCTAAAACTCGTTATAACATTGTGTACGCTCGTCAATTCGAAACGAAATTTGCGCCATCGGACTTATAGCAAATCGCTTGACCTGTGACCCAAGTTTGGTTCGATTCTGAGAACGTTGACAAAATCTCGTATCGTGGGTCCCACGGCTCCATTTGACGGACGATTTTGTGATCGGCTCATCGAAATCCAGTTATGGACATTTTATTTGGTTCGTATCATCGTTCTGGAATTGTAGACACTAAGTTTGATTAATTTGGAGAACTTTGTCTCTGACACATTTTTTGGTGAGAAGTGGGCCATATGTGGACCCCGTTTTGACCAGAAACTGTCACTTTTGTCCCTGTGTCCAAATTGGACTTATGGATAGGCAATTCTAGCTATTTGATATCTTCTGAGTATGATGGTAGTGTTCATTTCAGCAACCGAAGGAGTACCTGCAGATCCCGCTGATACCAGAGCAACAGGGGGAATCCAAGCCCCAAGCAAGTGTACCTTGCCAATCTTGCAGTTCTGTTACATAACAGTCCGTTGATTTGTTATATGATGTATCTGTTCAACCTAGGACTGTGTGACGTTACTTAACATCCGAATAATATTAGGGTGTCAACACCGTACGCGGAGTTGTGTAACGTCACCTAGAGATGGATATCGAAACCCTATATATCTTCATGCTTGCATCATCAAGTACGTCATACCACAAGACACCTGACACTGTTTATGAGACAGAATCTTCCTGAGATATTCATGGTGATTATGTATAGGTTACAGGACTCGTGACATAGATATTGCATGTGCTTAGCTATCATTATGACTCGTTGCATCAGTTAGAGGTCATGATCTTGCGTGTCATGGACATGAGACGTATGATTACATTGGGTGGGGAGACACACACAGGCTACAGGCTGATTATATATATATATTTATTACGGTGCCATAGGCCCACTACATAGTATAACTATATAGTAAAACTACATAGTATAACTACATAGTAAAAGTATATAGTATAACTACATAGTATAACTGCTACCGGCTCCCCGACACAAAGCTTGTAATAGTCTCAGCCTGAGTCCTAGTGATGATCTCATTTGCATATCATTTAGCTGGTTATGTAGTTTGCCCTATTGATACATTTTATATACTGCATTTATTTTGGCATGCTATTTCTCGTACCTTGTTACGTCCCTCTGAGGACCTGGTCCCTTGCCAGTTTTACAGCATAGACCATTGTGGAGCCTGCCAGGAGTGCTGATGTGTGTTTCTTTGTCATGCAAGAATTGGTGCCAGGTACTTATATTATTTATTCTGGAGTATTGGTTATTATTCATATTGTTTCTTCATCTGCTGATATAGCCTAGTTTTATAGACTCATATTCCTTTCTCGAGTCTATTCGAGCTTATGTGTTACTGGCGGCCAACTTTAGCACATGTAGCTTAATCTTGTATATTTCGTTCATTGTGGATTGAGGCATAGATATTTATATTTACTTGATTATATAGATAGTGATCCTTTTATTATAACTTATACGTATTCGAATTAGACCAGAGTCTGGTCGAATGTGCAGCTGGCATGTTACGTATTCTTAGTCCCACGTATTTTGGGACTGGGACGTGACATATTTTTGTGGTGGCCCATACAGATCCTGATTAAATTGTTTCGATTACTTTCCGGTACTGAGCGAGCCTGTAATCTAAGTTAGTAGTGTTAGCATCTCAATCCACAACTGACTTGAAAATTCTTTAGCACTTGATTATCGCCCTTGGACTTCGTAATTGTACTCTTTTAAATTCCCTCAACATCCTTATTATTGTTTATCATCTCTTCCTATTTCGGAGAGATGAATGTTTGTGTACGGTGTTTTCTCCAGAAGCAGATCCTTGTTAAGGAAGAAGAAGATATGCTGGATATAAATTTTTGAGAAGATTGTTACCCTTAGTAGGATAGTAGATAGGTTATTCCTATATGGTAGAGTTAGTGTAGATTTTAGCATGACAATTGAATATAATATTAGAGGCCTAGAACTAATAAAACCTTACCCTTGCTTAAAGGTAGCAAGTCATTGGAAGAAAGAAAATGTGGTTTGACTCTAATGCACTGGAATATTTAGGGAATACATAGCTAGATGCTAGGGATCAGATGTGACTCATGATGGTGATACAAGGAATTGCATTATGACCTTAAGAAAATGGAACCTTACGTAGCAGGCCATAGTGGTTAAATCCTTAGTTGTCTTGTGACTTTTAGTATCAAAATTAGATCTTATGACCCAGCTGTTACACCCCTATATTTGTGCCAAAAAAGGATGGGACGGTACATCTGTGTATTGACTATAGGGCACTGAACTCTATAACCATCAAGAACCGGTATCCCTTGCCATGCATTGACGACCTATTCGATTAGTTGAGTGGTACGATTGTGTTCTCAAGATTGACCTTAGATCCGGTTATCACTAGATTATAGTGCGTAGAGAGGTTATACCGAAAACAGCTTTCAGGACCAAGTATGGACACTATGAGTTCTTAGTTATGCCGTTTGGTTTAACTAACGCGCCAGCTGTGTTCATGATTTTGATAAACAAAGTTTTATCAGTACCTGGGCAAGATCGTTGTTGCGTCTATTGATGACATCTTGATATATTTCAAGAGCCACACAGAGCATGAGCATCACTCTTTCAGCAGGCCCAACAACAGAAGGAGGCACCACTACAAGGGCGTGGACAGACTTTAGCGATGATAGTGGAGGACGCACAGACTCATTGAGTAGTGAATGCGAGTAAGATTTAAGTTATTCATAGATATCTATTCCTAGTATTGCTTTAGCACGTGTTATTAGTTCATGACCTTAGCCTTAAACCTAGTATTTTGAATTGATAACCTAGTTTTTCTCAGTTGTAGATTTCTTTGCTCTAACTAGATTTCCTTCACTCTTAAATTACCTAACTTTCATTGTCTAGGGAAATACTTTATTTCTTCCCTATGTGTTTTGTTCAAACCCTCACCCTTCGAATTCTCCTTGATCATGATTCTTTGATTGTGTCGTGCTTCGAACATAATTTGCAACCGTGTCATCTCTTCTGACCGGTTATGTTTTGTTATTCTTTGAATGCGAGGACGCAATCCTCTTAAGGGGGTAGATTGTAAACCCCAAGAATTTTCAGAATTTTAAAAAATGAAATTTCAGAATTTTTCTGGATTTTTTTTACTAATTAAAATAAATGTTTTCTGAAATTAAATTAATTTTGTGTTTTTATTAAATATTAAAATATTATAAAAATAATATTTTTGGATAAAATATTAGACATGGTAATTTTTCTAGAATTTATTGGACCCCAGAACTAGTTTTAAAGACCTAAATACTTATTTCTAATTAAACCCAAAATAAACCCATCGGTTTATTTCTGAACCGAACTGGCCTATCTGAACCCAACCCATTTCCTAGCGGGTCGGGTCGGATCCGAAACTCAAACCCGACCCGAACCCGCCACCTGCTAACCCGAAATCCCTGAACCCGTCGACGGTTCTCCTCCCCTCCCAACCGTTCACCACGCAGCCGCCGACGGTTACAACTCCGCCCCCGCCCCCGCGGTGGTTTCATCTCCCCCGCTCCCCGCGTCTCTCCCTCTCCCGACCGTCCACCTCCTCTACCCCGGCATCCCTCTATTTAAACCCCCATGGCCACCCCCTTCACCGCCATCACCTCCCTCTCATCCGCCACCCTCCGCCTCTCCGTCAACCCCGGCCACTGAGCTCCCCTGCTTCCACCAATCCCCTGCCACCCTAGCCACCGCCACCGTCTCCCACCACTCCCCTCCGGTCACCTAGCCCCACAGCCCACAACACCACCAAACCGCCACTGCCACCACCGAGTTCCCTCCGACGAACTTCTCCGGCCTATACGACTCCAGCGCCGCCTCCGCCGTGCCTCCCCGGCGACCCCCAATAGTCATCGCAGAAACCCAAGCAGCCGCCGATCGAGCATCGCCGCGCCACCTCGTGAACGCAAAATTTAGTCATTTTTGATGCCCTATTCAGGTGAGGTTTTCTCTCTCCTCGTCCTCTCATTTTCTGTTCTGTCGAATCGTGCACGTACCCTGCATGACCCTCTCGAACCCTGTGTAACTCGTTCTGGGTATTGCATCCTGTGTCGGTCGCAAATCGTGACGCAAAAATAGGAAAATTAACCCTATTTCTGAAAATTCAGAAATTGTCCTGAACTCGCAAGTTCACGACCGTTTATGCACAACCTGTTAATTATTTTTAAAATTCAACTGAACAATTATTTAGACCTTATAACCAAGTTTTAAAACCCTATTTTTGTGTAATTTATTGTGCTGTAAATTGTAATATTTTTGAGGGTGAAAATGACCAAAATATTGGTTATTTAAATACCCTAATTTTTCCGGAACTGGATGCGCCCAGCTAAACGAGGCAACTTGGTCGTGAGCGAAATTCATCAAAAGGTGTGCGCGGTTAATACGGACGTGTGAGATTTTGCGAAAGTTGATTTGGATGTACATCTACATCGGAATCAACGCGTATCCGTCGACAACGTCCCGTATCGGCCCTATTCTGAAACTAGTTGTAACTTTGTGTACGCTCATTATTTCAAAACGAAACTTGCGCCATCGGACTCGTAGAAATATGCTGGACCTGTGACCCAAGTTTGGTTCGATTATGAGAACGTTGACAAAATCTCGTATTGTGGGTCCCACGGCTCCATTTGACGGGCAATTTTGTGATCGGCTCATCGTAATCTAGTTTTGGATATTTTGTGGGTTCGTATCGTAGTTCTGGACTTGTAGACACTAAGTTTGATAAATTTGGAGAATTTTGTCTCTGACACATTTTTCGATGCGAAGCGGGCCACATGTGGACCCCACTTTGACCAAAAACTGTCACTTTTGTCCCTGTGTCCAAATTGGACTTACGGACAGGCAATTCTAGCTATTTGATATCTTTTGAGCATGATGGTAGTGTTCATTTCAGCAACCGGAGGAGTACTTACAAATCTCGCTGATACCAGAGCAGTAGTGGGAATCCAAGCACCAGGCAAGTGTACCTTGCCAATCTTGCAGTTCTTGTTACATAATATTCCTTTAATTTATTATATGATGTATCTGTTCACCTAGGACCGTGTGACATTACTTAACATCCGAATAATATTAGGGTGTCAACACCGTACGCGGAGTTGTGTAACGTCACCTAGAGATGGATATCGAAACCCTATATATCTTCGTGCTTGCATCATCAAGTACGTTATACCACAGGACACCTGACACTATTCGTGACTGTAGAAGCATGAAAAATACGCTGGGAAACTCTACGCAGCATATTGATGCAAAGCAGCATAAACAGAGGACTTCAGAGCCTTCAACGTGCAAACAGAGCTTCTCCGCCAAGCACAGCGTGAAATATAGGCTCGAAGACCATCCGCGTAGGGCAGTATGTCCAGGCTGCTTCAACGTAAATAGGGCGCCACCGCCTCTATGGCGTAAAACTCATCCTCTTTCAATGCAACATTGAAGTGTACGAAGGACGCTTCGTATTCTCCGAAGTGAACCTGTCAGATCCTACAATGAACCTGTCAGATCCTTCAACGAACCAGACGTCTCGACTTCTGACAAAGGGATACTGCTCGACTACCCAGGCGACGGCTATAATGATGGCACGGCACTGCAACCCAGGCTGTCATTTACTGCCATTTTCCTTGCGTAAACCGCTTTTACGTACACAGAGGAATACGCTGCCTAGTTTTACACAGGCAGATGAGAGCCCCTTACGCTCCGCGGAAGACAAACCGCCTGCCACGTCAAAAGCTGCACTTCGTACAGGTCTCGAGGCACGTCTCTGCATTTAATGCACAGGGTGGTGACAGGCCCTCAAGGCACGTCTCTACAATTAAGGCGCCGAATACTGACAGATGCCTGAGGCACGTCTCTGCGTTCGATGCACAGAAGGATGGCAGACCTTCAAAATACGCCTCTACATTTAATGCGCAGGATGATGGCAGATCTCCATATTTAATGCAGGAGATTTGATTAAATGTTACCGAACCGTCGTTTAGTGACATCCCCTTTCTGAGAGCTGCTCCTACGCATACAAGGGAATACACCGCCTAGTTTTACACAGGCAAACGTGGGCTACTTACGCTCCGCAAAAGACCAAAAGACTGCTACGACAGCGGTTACTCTTCGCACAGGATTCAAGGATGGGGGCAGATCTCTGCATTTAATGTAAGAGATCTGATTATCTCCAAGAGCCGTAATTCTGGCTAAAACGTCCACATCATAGCTCTGGCACGTTACGTAGCGGCTTCTACGCCTATTCACTTTCGGTGCCTACTCGGCTTCTACGCCTACTCGGCCTCTATGACCACTCGGCTTCTACGCCTACTCGGCCTCTATGACCACTCGGCTTGTACGCCTACTCGGCCTCTATGACCACTCGGCTTCTACACCTACTCGACCTCTACGACCACTCGGCTTCTACGCCTATTCGGCTTCTATGCCGGTTTGATAACTATTTGGCTTCTATGCCATGGTGACAGACATTGGCTTCTATGCCAACCTCTTCTACACGAGGGATACCTACCTACGTGGCTTCTACGCCATGATCTTTGTAGCGGTTATATGCATTTTGTCCCTTAGTTGGACCCGCATCACACGCTCATTCAAAGGATCATCTATACGCAGGCATTGGTTATTTTAACCATTGTGTAAAAGGGTGCTGTACTTTCCACTACTCGATTTTTATACCGACTGAGTGGTCACTGTCACTAAAACTCTATAAATAGAGACCTCTATCAACAGAGGACAAGGTCGAAAAATTGGAGGGTCGATGAATTGGAGAGAAAAAGAGAGAGAGAGAGAGAGAGAAAGAGAGAGGAGAATCCAGAGCTCAGGAAAAGAGAAGGGATCGACGACTTTGGCATCAGGCATCCACCCTCTTTAGCAACCTTCGAAGCCGCTACCTGTCTTCCACGGCACTTCTTCAACATCGTGTGGTCCAAGGGCTAAAGTAATCGACTGCAGATCAGACACCTATAGCAATATTCACCCAGATTAAATAAATTGTACTTAGACATCCTCGTGTAGGATCAAATTTGTACAATCTTGTTTGTAAACATAAAAGAAGGACGGGTCTTCGTATAAGACCTCGTTTTCCGCATTCATCAAATCTTTTCTCATTTATTATCCTAAACAAGATGACGACTCTGCTGGGGACATCTTTCTCTTCTGATGAGGAAGCTATTGCTCAACACGATGCGGTATCCGCGGGATCCGTGAAGAAGACACTGGTCGTCCAGTTCGACCAGTCTGCCTACGAGGATATGCTCCGAACAAGGGGCAGCTCTCACTCTCTCTCTGTCCAAAACAACAGGAAGCTGCGTAAGGTCTGGATGCCTAAGACATCCTCTACCATTCCTGTGGACTCTCCGATCTCTCTGACTAATGAGGTTATAGCATTGCTCCCTCCGCGCCGTGCGCGTAAATTTCAGTCGCATGTTTCTGACAGAACCGACAAAACTTCTGGCAATGCCTCAGCGCTAACCCAGAAGTATACTTCGCGCTCTGTGCATGAAATTCAGTCTCCCGTCCCTGGCAGAATAGACAAAACTTCTGGCAATGCCTCAGCGCTAACCCAGAAGTATACTCCGCGCTCTGTGCGTGAAATTCAGTCTCCCGTCCCTGGCAGAATAGACGAAACTTTGGATAAAGCCTCTGCGCCAAATCAGAAGTACAAAACACGCTCCACGCGTAAAACAACATCTGACCTCTACGGAGAACCAGATGATCCATGTGATCTCCGCAAGGGAAAGCAAGCGACAGACTACTCAACTTCTCGGCCTTTACGCCAGCAAGGGAACAATCTGCACGCCCTCCGAATTATGCGAGATGCTGATGGCCGCCTGAGGACATCCTCAGCTTTACGCCAAGCAGAGCGAAGCTCCAAATTACGCCAGGCGAAGTCCCTAAGCGTAAAGAAGGCTCTAGTTGTTGAAAGACACCCTCCCCGGGGATTATTCGCCACCCAGATGGCCAACCTGTTGTATACGGGTGGCACAAGGAAGACTATGGCTCCCATCATCCACATGCCCACCAATGGGAATAAAAGGAACAAGCCAGCATCTTCTTCTTATGCAACTCCTCCTAACCTGTGGGATTATCTGATCCAGAAACGCAAAAACAAGAGTCATAAACAGACTTCAGTTCCCCTAACGGTCAAACGCGGGGAGATCTTATGGGAAGATACATCAATGTCTAATATCGTCATGACAGGTGGACCACATGAAGATTCCATCTTTATTATTCCACCAACCCGCGACGATCAGCATCCGATAATCTTCGGCCGCAGGCGGAACACCCTGATCATACAGGAAGAATTTTGCGAGTCTGAAACTGGCAGGATACAAACCCACAGATATAGCCCGCAGGCATTATATATTATGCAAAGCATGGATTATGATTTGAAGCTGAAACAAGGCCTCAACTATGGAAAAGGTAGAAGAAGAAGATGAGTCGCGACGATCAGCATCCGATAATCTTCGGCCGTAGGCGAAATACCCCGATCATACAGGAAGAATTTCACGAGTCTGAAATTGGCATGATACAAACCCACAGCTATAGCCCGCAAGCATTATATATTATTCAAAGCATGGGTTATGATTTGAAGCTGAAACAAGGCCTCAACTATGGAAAAGGTAGACGAACACCGGTGTGTGGTAATTCTCACCATCAACAAGCTCGTTTCGGGTTGGGATATACCGCATCTCTTACGAGACCCAAAACTTCAAAATCTAATCCTGTACAACCAGAGGCAGCTCCTGCTAAATCAGTTTCTGTGTCCAGAGGCCATGGCATGTCTGGGGGTAACTTACTTCGACAGAACAAGGCAACATCCAAGGCCGGGGGTAGAATTTCCTCAAAGTCCGAAGATGATGCAACGACAACAATCTTCCCGAAAAACTGTAAAACTCAGGCACCAGGAGCCCTACGGCCAAAAGGGATTTTCTCCTTCAATGAAGACGACATCACTGAAATCTTCGATATATTGATGAAAGAGCGCAAGCTTCAGCTACCCAACATCAGACATCCTGAGAGGGCTGGCAAAGTGGATGACCCAGATTATTGTCTCTTCCATCGTTACACTCATCACCCCACAAGGACGTGCTATGTGCTAAAAAAGAAAATTTAGGAGTTGATCGAGGCCAAGATTATTACTTTGAATCTGTAAACAAGGGGACGATCCTTACCAATTGGATTTTCATTCTTTTTTACGTAACAATTTGCTCTCTTTAAAAATGTACCTGAGGAAGAGTCCCTAAAAAGTCTCTCCAGTAGATTCTTCAGGACTATCCTCGCTCAAGAAAAACACTCCACAGTGAATTGTCCAGACATAAGCTTATGTTCATCATCCAAGCATTTCATTTCTTAAACCAGAAGTTTGTCATGTTCATATTACCTCTGAACAAACTCTCCGAGTTTTTGGCTATCGATTATCACATCGGTTGTCATCTCAACTTAGCGCCCGTACTTAACTCTAAGTACGCCAGCGGTGTTAGGTCCACAAAGACTGCTATGTCCATATTACCTCTGAGCAGATATGCACTTCCATCCCCGATGGAATTATATCCCAGAAGTTTGTCATGTTCATATTACCTCTGAACAAACTCTCCGAGTTTTTGGCTATCGATTATCACATAAGTTGTCATCTCAACTTAGCGCCCGTACTTAACTCTAAGTACTCCAGCGATGTTAGGTCCACAAAGACTGCCATGTCCATATTACCTCTGAGCAGATATGCACTTCCATCCCCGATGGAATTGTATCCCAGAAGTTTGTCATGTTCATGTTACCTCTGACCAAAATCTCTGAGTTTTTGGCTATCGATTATCACATCGGTTGTTATCTCAACTTAGCGCCCGTACTTAACTCTAAGTACGCCAGCGGTGTTAGGTCCACAAAGACTGCCATGTCCATATTACCTCTGAGCAGATATGCACTTCCATGCCCGATGGAATTGTATCCCAGAAGTTTGTCATGTTCATATTACTTCTGAACAAACTCTCCGAGTTTTTGGCTATCGATTATCACATCGGTTGTCATCTCAACTTAGCGCCCATACTTAACTCTAAGTACGCCAGCGGTGTTAGGTCCACAAAGACTGCCATGTCCATATTAACTCTGAGCAGATATGCACTTCCATCCCCGATGGAATTGTATCCCAGAAGTTTATCATGTTCATATTACCTCTGAACAAACTCTTCGAGTTTTTGGCTATCGATTATCACATCGGTTGTCATCTCAACTTAGCGCCCGTACTTAACTCTAAGTACGCCAGCGGTGTTAGGTCCACAAAGACTGCCATGTCCATATTACCTCTGAGCAGATATGCACTTCCATCCCCGATGGAATTGTATCCCAGAAGTTTGTCATGTTCATATTACCTCTGAACAAACTCTCCGAGTTTTTGGCTATCGATTATCACATCGGTTGTCATCTCAACTTAGCGCCAGTACTTAACTCTAAGTACGCCAGCGGTGTTCGGTCCACAAAGACTGCCATGTCCATATTACCTCTGAGCAGATATGCACTTCCATCCCCGATGGAATTGTATCCCAGAAGTTTGTCAGGTTCATATTACCTCTGAACAAACTCTCCGAGTTTTTGGTTATCGATTATCACATCGGTTGTCATCTCAACTTAGCGCCCGTACTTAACTCTAAGTACGCCAGCGGTGTTAGGTCCACAAAGACTGCCATGTCCATATTACCTCTGAGCAGATATGCACTTCCATCCCCGATGGAATTGTATCCCAGAAGTTTGTCATATTCATATTACCTCTGAACAAACTCTCCGAGTTTTTGGCTATCAATTATCACATCGGTTGTCATCTGAACTCATCGCTCTCCGACTCATCTCACGCTCTCGAGCCAACATTATCAGCAAATATGGTAGCGACGGATTCCTTCGAATCAGACGAATAAGAATCTGAACTGTTTGAGAATGACGCTTGGGCACAGCAGATGGATACACAATGGGAGTTTTGCTTCGAGCAAAGAGAACCTCCCACTAAAGATAAAGTTATGCAGATTGACGTAGGGGATGAACTTTCACCAAAGCTGATATTTATCAGTAACAACCTTTCCGAAGAAGAAAGGGAAAAAATTATCCAACTGATAAAAGAATATATCGACGTCTTTGCGTGGAATTATGAGGATATGTGTCACTACCACATTCAGAAAATAGGGGTATTTTCGAATTTTTATTATTATTAGTATTATGGTATTTATATTAAATTATTTCTCAATGTTATATTTAATTTAGATAATTACATGAGGTGTGTATTTAAATCTATTATATTATATACTGTGTTCTTAATGTTTGAGCTGGTAGACTTGACCTAGAGGCCACTAGACGAACACCTGATCGAATAATGGGGATTATGTATTTAATTGTTTTATTTTAGAATTTATTTATTGGAGGTTGTATTTAATTACCGTAATGGATTGTTGCGCGCTGCCGTTGCTCGATATTTGGAGCAGTACCCTGACTTTTGCCTTCCAACAAATTTCATAATCTTGACTTAGACATGCCCGCCTTCCATTCTGCTATTTTTGTAACTCATAATTATGCTCTCTGTGCATTATTTCTAGCCGCACAAAAATCGTCGCGGATGTTTATTTAATAAATTCCTATTTTGTATCGTTGTGCGTTCCAATCGAAAATTGGAGGCAATGTTGACCTATTTTTCGTGCGGCTCAAATTAGGGTAATAATCTGTTCTGAGTCTTCTTCATTATTGGTATTGATGACCCGACCTGATTTTGGTCCCATGTACTCCTAATTAATTTTTGAACACAGCTTGTATTTTTCTAATTAAATTGAGGATAACATTTTGACTGATTTCATAAATCCTAATTTAATTCTAATACCCGATTAATTAAACCCATGCCTAACGCACCACACCCTCTCACCATGAAAATTTCTAAACATAAATATTTTTTTCTCCACAATTTTTGTGTCATTTTATGTGTCCGTGCAATTTCCCAAATTTAAGGGGCTAAGTTGCAATTAATGAATTAGGTGCCCTCATCCCATTGGCCAAAACCAAATGGAAGGGGGTCACAAACTTGGGTCCAATTTACACTCATCCTTTCACCACTCCTCATGAAGAAACTATTTCTCTTCATGACAAATCCTATCCCTCCATTTAAGATGGAGCCATCCTCACCACACAACACCCCTAAAAATCCCTCAACACTCTTCCCAAAGCAACTCTACATGCAATGCTTGGCCGGCCCTAATTTTTTAGGTAGCCACATCATCCTCTCCATACAAAAGAAGAACCACCCTCTCCTTTAATTTTCTTCACACAAAACCATACAACACCATCACCAGAATCATCACGAACACCAAAACATTCACCACCATCATCACTGCTACCACTCCGGTCCGGCCGACCGCCGGAGTTCGACCCAAGCGGTGGGACTGCATCCCCACCACGGCTTCGATCCTCCCTGCACTGTTCGGCCGGGCTGTACTCCGACCCCGGCCTGCCGTCAGCCGCTGCTGCCCAACTGCTGCTCGGCCGCCGCTGCCGCCGGCTGCTACTGCTCGGCCGCCGCTGCTGTTCGGCTGCTGCGCCGGCCGGCTACCCCTAGAACCACCACCACCATCAAATCCCGCACACATCATAATGGGGTTCCTGTGGAGGTTGCCGTTCATTTTTTTTGATCGGATTTCCATATAATTGGGAAGTTTATGCTGATGAATTTTTGGGAACAAACCCTCTTCTACGTTCAATTCAAAAAAGAGCTCACAATGCTGACGAGCAGCTTAAGGTTTCATCTGATGGTTCGTGTAGCATATATCTAGTTCACCTAGATGAGTTCCCAATGAGTAAGCTCCTTGATGTTTTAAACTCTACTCCGGGGACATCTATAGATGATTTGTTGAAGAAAAGTTTCACTCCAATGTCAAAAGGAAATTTAGATGAACAACAAACTACAAATTCAGCTGAATTTAGAACCAGAAGGCTATCAAATGATTTATTACCAGAAAAGAATTTTATGTCACCTCCACCGCGCCGACGCCGGGAAACCCCTCTCCCAACGTGAGCCCCTCCTTTCTCTTCCCTCTTTCTTCTGTTCTGTCAGTTAAAAGTTACGGTTTAGTTAATTAGTTAATACATGATTAATTAGTTAATTAACCAGTTAATTAATTAATCAGTTAGTTAAGTAAAATTAGTTTAGTTATAAATTAGATTAGTTTAGTTATTTTAATCAGTGAATTAATTAATCAATTAGTTAAATTATATTCGTTTAGTTTAGTTAATTATTTATTAATCAGTAAATAAATTCTTAATCAGTTAATTAATTTATTAATTAATTAGTTTAGTAATTTCATGTAATTAGTTTATTTTTATGTATTAAATATAAGGGTTTGATTATGTAAAATATAATAATTTGTTGGGGTTTGTATTATTATTAAAGAAATAGTTTCAATAATCAAAATTTGTTCGAAATTGGTTAGTTGGATTGGTAACTGAAATTACTAGAGATATAAATACATTGGCTTTTACATAAATTCTAGATTTTTATAAATAAACTTTTAAGTGTCATTTTGTTCGAAAGGAAAGTTTTAACAATTATTGTTCAAATAATTTCGAAATGATTTTCTTTAAATTAAGGTGTTTTCTCTATGTATTGAGGACTCGGTATCCTTATCTCGATTTTCGTGCCGAGTTTCGATCTTGGACTTCTTTATATAGTTTCTAGCTATTTGGACTGCTCCGGACCCATTGGAACTAACTGCTATTTCATTTGGGATCACCTTGAGAAGTGTGACATTATGTACATTCTTCGATTTGCTAATATACATATATAAAAATATTTGATTGATATATATATATATATACAAATATGTATTTTGGTATAAAAATATATATTTATAAACATCTATTAGTGTATATACACAAATATGTATTTTGTACAAATACTAAGAGACGCTTATATATATATATATTATACGTTTGTATTGGTATATACTCTGAGAGTAAATGTGTATTTATATACGTATCCCTACTAGATGACCCTAGTTGACTAGAGCCATGCCTGGCAGAGCCCTGAGTTCATGTATTTGTGATGTGTTAGTGTAGCACCTGATGCAAATATTGTATTAATATATTTTAGGACTGTTGGATCCTCCAGACGATACTCTGGGACAGGACATTGATTTTACCATCTAAGGACCCAAGGCGAGTATATTCTCTGATTAGTTTCTAATTTATGATATCTCCTATGTTCACTGTATCTAGTGTAAATATCCATGTTCTTGACACATTGGTTACACGGATTGGTATACACGGATCTCGTCATGAGATGTTATTCTTTATTCATGGTGTAGCTTGTACAAGACTTGTTTTTCCTTGTTATCTTGTGCATGTACAGACACTGATTCCCGGGGAGATTTGCTACCTTCCTAGGGAATCCCGTGCCATAGCGTACCATGATTGGATCTACTATACCAGTCGGGGGTGGGGAGTATTTTAGTGTAGATATGTGATCATATCCAACTTTTCATGCATCATAGCTCACCCCACATCTCACGTCGGGTGCGGTCTGACCATCTCCGTGCCTCATAGCTGTTACGTGTGATTAGCCTGACCTCTACATGCATCATAGCTAACCAACGGTTAGCCTGACCTTCGTGAATCATAGCTAATCACATGTAACCAGCCTGATCAAGTTCCCAAGCCGATCACATATTAAAGCTAGTACTCACACACTTAGTCATAGGATTCCTGCTCATTGACATATTTTTCTTTTCCTGCATTTACTTACAGTATTTCCAGTATTTCTCTCATTGTACATTTCTCGTACCTATACATGCATCTGGTATATTTCCATCTAGAACTGCTACATAGTTTATGTCATTCATATAGAACTGCTATTTAGAGATGTACTTTGCTCTTTCCTGACTGGAAATATTTTTCCAGACTGTGACCTTGTAGACTGGTTTCCGACACACTTGGGGAATTGGATGTTACTGATTACAGGTATGATTATTGTGTCATTAGACTTGTGTTGTATTCTTTTATTTCTTTATTTCCTATCGTGCTATAGTTGTGATTGAGTATTTCTAGATTTATTTTATGATATCCACGTCTCCTTATGGAGTTGGATACTAGCGTGAGATTGTTTAGATAGTACTTGACCTAGACAGCGTTCTACCGCCGATGCTGCGGCGTAGGCTGGACGTACCCACGCACTCGTGCCTCTAAACCGGGTGCGGGTCGTGACACGTTTTTAGTGGTGGCCCATGCAGGTCAGACTTCGCGAGTTGTGCGATGTCGTAGTAGTGTGGCATCCTTGTTATACTACTGCGTGCCTGCGATAGGATCTAGGACATAGGATACTAGGATGAGAGCGAATACTCAATCACAATTTATTTGAAAGATTTCCTGGGATGACCCCATGAGAATCTTTTTATCTCCAATTTAATTCCTTCGCCCTTGTTTCCGTCCGTCCTCACTCGTTGATATTAAGCTTGATTCTTGTTGATCAGTTATTAAAAATTTAAATCTTGGTTGAGTTTGATTCTTGTTGACCAGTTGTTAAATTTAAATTCTTGGTATCGTTGTTGAGTTGATTTCATATCGAGATAAATTTTACGGGCTAAAATTTACGGTATCATCTGATGACATATATTGATGAGGACAGTGAGAAAGGTAAAATGTCTACTTTGGTTATGGAACCTAGAGTTATCGCAGCCATATTAGCTGTCATGACGAGAACGTAGGAACCTAACTTGGATGTACATACTTTAGTTATGAGATTTAGAGTTTCTCGCAGTCATACCGGTTGGCGTGGCGAGGATTCTAGATGACATGATTATAGAGTTGCATACCTTAGTTACGGAACCTGTCGTTTATCGCATCTATGCTTACTGGCGTGGCGAGGATTCTGTGTGTCATAATTTCTGGCAGACGTGTATGATTATCAGGTTGTATCTTAAATTGGTTCTTAAAATATCATCTCAAGACTTATCTAATTCTGTTATTCCAGGACTTTGTTCCATCGCTTCTTTTCTTTACTAGCAGCAAAGATACCTTCTGTCCTCAATCAAATTCTTTTTGAGCTTCTATTCCTTGAGGGTTCCTTGTTAAGTATGATAATTTGTTAAGTATGATAATTAGTGACTTGTAATTATGTCTGTGTCTTGAGTATTAGTATTGACTGAGTGTTGCTTGTGAGTTTGTAAGTGTTTCCTAGTTGGACATGTGAGCAGTAGGCCTTGATCTAGAATTAACCCATAGCATAGTACCTTGTAACAATGGTTCTAGGATAAGGTCATTAGAGACTGTGAGTAGAAGGAGAGTATAGAGTATCAGTGATAGTTCAAGAGTTAGTATCAGAGCCAACATACCCGTCCTGGATAATCATGATTATGCAATTGGATGATCTACGTGAACAATTAAGTATCCAGGAATTGTGTTAAGGATTTATGGAGCATGATGTTCAATTTGATGATTGATATCGAAAGTGTTAAAGGTAAGGAAATATATACGCATAAAGAGTTAATGAGGTGTCATGAGTAGAGAAATATCGGAATTGGTAATGAAAATGGTGAGGCGTATCACAGATCAGTTTAACAGGCTGTAAAAGATTAGAAGGAAATACCTATACATCAATCGAGATGAAGAACCATACACATGCCCATGAGAGTAAAGAAACATGAGTGTTATAGTAGATACATGTAATCATGAGTTATAATGAGCTTGAAGAGATGATGCATTAATGAAGCTAGTGATATAATACCAAGAGTGCTAATGATTCTATGGATTAGTCGAGGATGACATTAATAACAGTAAGCACTCTGTGTGATGATAATTAAATGATATACCAGTTGACATAAATTGAAATCATGAAAGAAAATACAGGTAATGATAACTTTGATCATTGGAGGTAATAATACAAGTGATTCAGGCAGTATAATTTTTATTACACAATTATAGACACTAGATGCATTGAGTGCACCTCGAGTATCAGAGACCGTGAGCACTGATATGTACATTTATGGAATTATAAATTAAAAGGTGGAAATAAAATTTTATTTTTAGAATAATTGAGGAGTTGAGATTATGTCATTAAATTTTTTCGAGGATTTCAAATATTGATTCAATAAAAATGGTCAAAGCTACAAAGATTTTAGAAGGGATTAAAAATTTTATTCGATGTTGAGTATCTGACTTTGAGGAGGCATATGCATTTATTTTTAAGTTGATCAAGAAGTTAAACCTTGATGATTATTTTTGAGAATTAAATTTATGGTAGATGAGAAATATGAATATTAATATGAGTAGATGATATACACATGTAAGGATCCGATGACTTGAGCATGATTGAGGTGGCACCGCAGACTGACTTGGGTGTCCATCTAGAGTTGTATTAGAAAGGGTTTAGCACTTAGTATGGTGTTATACTTGGTGTGCACTGGAGTGATGAGAACAAATAGTATGGACAATTGTAGTAGGAACGGGAACTTACAGAGGGTATGGTACTAAGGAGATAGAGGTATCAACTTAGATGTATTATTGAATCATGGTTATATTAGAGATTCTTGGCATCAAATTTAGGTGTTAATAGACATGTGTGTGCATATGGATATATTCATGGATCTTGTGGATAAATGATTAGTTGATATGGGTACCAATGTACAGGAATAGGAATTAGTTAGTGAATATGCTAGAGTTAAGTGTTTGTTAGAGATAGTAGATACTACAAGTAATATGGTAGCAGGTTCTTTTTCCTAATGTTCCCGTCTCTTGATTGATTGATTTCCCTAGTGCTGTAGTTCGTATTCATGATTTTCTTGTTAGAATATAGCTAGTAGTGCACCCTAACAGAGACTGAATTACCATGACAAAAGATACATGACCTATATATTTTCTTAAATTGCATGGCTGTAGGTAAAATTTTTCTTAAACCACGATCATTGGGGTTTAGACCATAGCAAAGATTTTGAAAATGTTATGACTGGACGAAAGGGACAAGCTGATTAAGAATTTAAGGATAAGCATTCATTTAAATAAAGAGTTAATGAGTAATATAACAAAATTGATGGATCCTTGGTAATTACGAAGATCGAGGTATGATTAAAATTTGAGAATAAACATTAATTTAAATAAAGGATTAAAAAAAAAAAAAATTTCACATGGCAGAATTGATGATTTATTAATTTCAGGAAGGTTGGCTATGATATAATTTATCATTGAAAATTTGAGAAAAATTTAGAAAATTATCATTATATATTTGATTGCAAGATAGTAATTAAAAAATTTATAATTGCGGACATTACATTGAAGGATCAATAAGTATCGCATTGTTAAGTATTTTGAGGAAAAGAGGAAACTGAAGAATTAGATCATTGATGGATTATTGTTTGGAATCAGACTTTTGGGACGAGATTCAATACATTGATTGAAATTAAATTTGAGGAACAGATATCAAATTCCGAGTATAAATATTTTTTAAATTTAAAATTCGTGGAAATTGTGAGGAAATGGAAACTGATTTTATTTGAGGATATTTCAGGAATATAGTAATTTTAAAAATTTTGAAAATTGCGAAACGATAAGGTGGACTATTTCAGGATTATGCGGGTTGTTGAATTTCACTATTTATGGAAAATAATAATGTGTATGAGTAAAAACTACTATGAGGACTTTAAATTTCGAGGACGAAATTCTTTTAAGGTGGGTAGACTTGTCACTACCACATTCAGAAAATAGGGGTATTTTCGAATTTTTATTATTATTAGTATTGTGGTATTTATATTAAATTATTTCTCAATGTTATATTTAATTTAGATAATTGCATGAGGTGTGTATTTAAATATATTATATTATATACTATGTTCTTAATGTTTGAGCTGGTAGACTTGACCTAGAGGCCACTAGACGAACACCTGATCGAATAATGGGAATTATGTATTTAATTGTTTTATTTTAGAATTTATTTATTGGAGGTTGTATTTAATTAGCGTAATGGATTATTGCTCGCTGCCGTTGCTCGATATTTGGAGCAGTACCCTGACTTTTGCCTTCCAACAAATTTCACAATCTTGACTTAGACATGCCCGCCTTCCATTCTGCTATTTTTGCAACTCATAATTATGCTCTCTGTGCATTATTTCTAGCCGCACAAAAATCGTCGCGGACGTTTATTTAATAAATTCCTATTTTGTATCGTTGTGCGTTCCAATCGAAAATTGGAGGCAATGTTGACCTATTTTTCGTGCGGCTCAAATTAGGGTAATAATCTGTTCTGAGTCTTCTTCATTATTGGTATTGATGACCCGACCTGATTTTGGTCCCATGTACTCCTAATTAATTTTTGAACACAGCTTGCATTTTTCTAATTAAATTGAGGATAACATTTTGACTGATTTCATAAATCCTAATTTAATTCTAATACCCGATTAATTAAACCCATGCCTAACGCACCACACCCTCTCACCATGAAAATTTCTAAACATATATATTTTTTTTCTCCATAATTTTTGTGTCATTTTATGTGTCCGTGCAATTTCCCAAATTTAAGGGGCTAAGTTGCAATTAATGAATTAGGTGCCCTCACCCCATTGGCCAAAACCAAATGGAAGGGGGTCACAAACTTGGGTCCAATTTACACTCATCCTTTCACCACTCCTCATGAAGAAACTATTTCTCTTCATGACAAATCCTATCCCTCCATTTAAGATGGAGCCATCCTCACCACACAACACCCCTAAAAATCCCTCAACACTCTTCCCAAAGCAACTCTACATGCAGTGCTTGGCCGGCCCTAATTTTTTAGGTAGCCACATCATCCTCTCCATACAAAAGAAGAACCACCCTCTCCTTTAAATTTCTTCACACAAAACCATCCAACACCATCACCAGAATCATCACCAACACCAAATCATTCACCACCATCACCACTGCTACCACTCCGGTCCGGCCGACCGCCGGAGTTCGACCCAAGCGGTGGGACTGCATCCCCACCACGGCTCCGATCCTCCCTGCACTGTCCGGCCGGGCTGTACTCTGACCCCGGCCTGCCGTCAGCCGCTGCTGCCCAACTGCTGCTCGGCCGCCGCTGCCGCCGGCTGCTACTGCTCGGCCGCCGCTGCTGTTCGGCTGCTGCGCCGGCCGGCTACCCCTAGAACCACCACCACCATCAAATCCCGCACACATCATAATGGGGTTCCTGTGGAGGTTGCCGTTCATTTTTTTTGACCGAATTTCCATATAATTGGGAAGTTTATGCTGATGAATTTTTGGGAACAAACCCTCTTCTACGTTCAATTCAAAAAAGAGCTCACAATGCTGACGAGCAGCTTAAGGTTTCATCTGATGGTTCGTGTAGCATATATCTAGTTCACCTAGATGAGTTCCCAATGAGTAAGCTCCTTGATGTTTTAAACTCTACTCCAGGGACATCTATAGATGATTTGTTGAAGAAAAGTTTCACTCCAATGTCAAAAGAAAATTTAGATGAACAACAAACTACAAATTCAGCTGAATTTAGAACCAGAAGGCTATCAAATGATTTATTACCAGAAAAGAATTTTATGTCACCTCCACCGCGCCGACGCCGGGAAACCCCTCTCCCAACGTGAGCCCCTCCTTTCTCTTCCCTCTTTCTTCTGTTCTGTCAGTTAAAAGTTACGGTTTAGTTAATTAGTTAATACATGATTAATTAGTTAATTAACCAGTTAATTAATTAATCAGTTAGTTAAGTAAAATTAGTTTAGTTATAAATTAGATTAGTTTAGTTATTTTAATCAGTGAATTAATTAATCAATTAGTTAAATTATATTCGTTTAGTTTAGTTAATTATTTATTAATCAGTAAATAAATTCTTAATCAGTTAATTAATTTATTAATTAATTAGTTTAGTAATTTCATGTAATTAGTTTATTTTTATGTATTAAATATAAGGGTTTGATTATGTAAAATATAATAATTTGTTGGGGTTTATATTATTATTAAAGAAATAGTTTCAATAATCAAAATTTGTTTGAAATTGGTTAGTTGGATTGGTAACTGAAATTACTAGAGATATAAATACATTGGCTTTTACATAAATTCTAGATTTTTATAAATAAACTTTTAAGTGTCATTTTGTTCGAAAGGAAAGTTTTAACAATTATTGTTCAAATAATTTCGAAATAATTTTCATTAAATTAAGGTGTTTCCCCTATGTATTGAGGACTCGGTATCCTTATCTCGATTTTCGTGCCGAGTTTCGATCTTGGACTTCTTTATATAGTTTCTAGCTATTTGGACTGCTCCGGACCCATTGGAACTAACTGCTATTTCATTTGGAATCACCTTGAGAAGTGTGGCATTATGTACATTCTTCGATTTGCTAATATACATATATAAAAATATTTGATTGATATATATATATATACAAATATGTATTTTGGTATAAAAATATATATTTATAAACATCTATTAGTGTATATACACAAATATGTATTTTGTACAAATACTAAGAGACGCTTATATATATATATTATGCGTTTGTATTGGTATATACTCTGAGAGTAAATATGTATTTATATACGTATCCCTACTAGATGACCCTAGTTGACTAGAGCCATGCCTGGCAGAGCCCTGAGTTCATGTATTTGTGATGTGTTAGTGTAGCACCTGATGCAAATGTTGTATTGATATATTTTAGGACTGTTGGATCCTCCAGACGATACTCTGGGACAGGACATTGGTTTTACCAGCTAAGGACCCAAGGCGAGTACATTCTCTGATTAGTTTCTAATTTATGATATCTCCTATGTTCACTGTATCTAGTGTAAATATCCATATTCTTGACACATTGGTTACACGGATTGGTATACACGGATCTCGTCATGAGATGTTATTCCTTATTCATGGTGTAGCTTGTACAAGACTTGTTTTTCCTTGTTATCTTGTGCATGTACAGACACTGATTCCCGGGGAGATTTGCTACCTTTCTAGGGAATCCCGTGCCATAGCGTACCATGATTGGATCTACTATACCAGTCGGGGGTGGAGAGTATTTTAGTGTAGATATGTGATCATACCCAACTTTTCATGCATCATAGCTCACCCCATATCTCACGTCGGGTGCGGCCTGACCATCTCCGTGCCTCATAGCTGTTACGTGTGATTAGCCTGACCTCTACATGCATCATAGCTAACCAACGGTTAGCCTGACCTTCGTGAATCATAGCTAATCACATGTAACCAGCCTGATCAAGTTCCCAAGCCGATCACATATTAAAGCTAGTACTCACACACTTAGTCATAGGATTCCTGCTCATTGACATATTGTTCTTTTCCTGCATTTACTTACAGTATTTCCAGTATTTCTCTCATTGTACATTTCTCGTACCTATACATGCATCTGGTATATTTCCATCTAGAACTGCTACATAGTTTATGTCATTCATATAGAACTGCTATTTAGAGATGTACTTTGCTCCTTCCTGACTGGAAATATTTTTCCAGACTGTGACCTTAGTAGACTGGTTTTTGACACACTTGGGGAATTGGATGTTACTGATTGCAGGTATGATTATTGTGTCATTAGACTTGTGTTGTATTCTTTTATTTCTTCATTTCCTATCGTGCTGTAGTTGTGATTGAGTATTTCTAGATTTATTTTATGATATCCACGTCTCCTTATGGAGTTGGATACTAGCGTGAGATTGTTTAGATAGTACTTGACCTAGACAGCGTTCTACCGCCGATGCTGCGGCGTAGGCTGGACGTACCCACTCACTCGTGCCCCTAAACCGGGTGCGGTTCGTGACAATATGCCAGGTCTTGATCCAAAGGTAGCTACTCATAAACTCAACATACTGCCCGATTCAAAGCCTATGAAGCAGCACCAACGCCGGTTCCGCCCGGACATGATGGACGCTATTGAAGCTGAAGTCAAGAAGCTGATAGCCTACGGCTTCATCCGTGAGGAACAACATCCCGACTGGGTTGCCAATATTGTCCCGGTCATGAAGAAGAAAGGGAAAGTATGGATCTGTATCGATTACCAAGATCTGAACGCAGCCTGCCCCAAGGATGAGTTCCCTCTTCCTATCACAGACGTCATGATTGACAATACATGCGGTTTTGAACGTATGTCTTTCATGGACGGATTTTCACGATACAATCAGATCAAGATGCATCCTGAAGACGAGAGGCATACTGCCTTCCGGACACCACTGGGGGTATATTGCTATACGGTCATGCCCTTCGGATTAAAGAATGCCAGGGCTACGTACCAACGGGCTATGAGCAACATATTCCATAAGCATTTACGCAAGACAGTGGAGTGTTACGTGGACGATATAGCTGTCAAAAGCCGCCTCAGGGATAATCACATCCAAGACTTGAAGACAGTATTTGAATTGATGCGCCAATATCAGCTCAAAATGAACCCTACAAAGTCCTTTCTGGGGGTATCTAGTGGCAAATTTCTGGGATTTGTCATCACCGCCAAAGGCATTCAAGTGGACCATGATAAAGTCAAGGCCATCTTAGAAATGCGACCGCCCCGCAATCTGAGGGAACTCAGGGGATTTCAAGGCCGTCTGGCTTATATCCGAAGATTCATATCCAACCTCTCCGGGAGATGCCAGCACTTTTCTTGTCTCATGAAGAAAGGTGTATCCTTCGTGTGGGACGAAGCATGTCAGCAAGCGTTCGGAGATATCAAGCGCTACCTCACTAGCCCGCCAGTTCTGGTACCTCCCGTCATAGGAAGATCATTCGTGCTATATGTTCAAGCAATGGATCATTCTCTGGGTGCTCTTCTCGCACAAAAGAATGATATGGGCCACGAGCATGCTATTTACTACCTCAGCAGGATGATGGTCGGAGCCGAACACCGGTACAACCCTGTGGAGAAAGAATGCTTGGCTCTGATGTTCGCTATTCAGAAAATGCGACACTATGTCACGGGCCAAACCATTCATATCATCTCCAGGATCAATCCTCTTCGGGTACTGATGAGCAAGCCAAGTGTTCTTAATTCCCGACTCGCGACTTGGGCGATGTTATTAACGCCATATGACATGGTGTACGTCCCTCATAAGTCCGTCAAAGGCCAAGCATTGGCTGACTTTTTAGCTGCTCATCCCATCCCGGAAGCCTCCAAACTGTACGAGGACATTCCCGACGAAGTTGCAGAGTGTAATTCCGCAACGGAAGGCGATGTATGACAAATGTTCTTCGATGGCACCTTCAGGACTGGTCCCAGGGGAAACGTGGTTTCAGGAGTAGGGATCGTCCTAGTCACTCCTGATAAACTCATTATCTACCGAGCATATTCTCTTAGCGAGCCCTGTTCTAACAATGTGGCAGAATACAATGCTCTACTAATCGGGCTCCAAGTCGCTAAAGAGCTGGAGGTCGAATCTCTGGAAGCCTTCGGTGATTCTCTGCTGATCGTCAATCAAGTCAGAGGAATATATGAAGTCCGAAATCCCAACCTCATCCCCTATCACTGAGCAACGGTCGAGATAGCCATGACATTCAAGGGATTCTTCCTTGAGCATGTACCTCGATCTCAGAATCTGGAAGCTGATGCCCTAGCAAGTCTAGCTGCAGATTTAGCTACTCCTATAAGAAGGCAGAATTCGGTGATCCTTCTTAACAGAGATTTATTCTGTGTGAAAAATAACTTTCACATAGAACATAGCTACACGGTGGACGCTGATCCGCCCAGGAGAGACTGGAGAAGTCCCTTTATAGATTTCGTAGCATACGGAATCTTGCCAGAGGACCCTAAAGAAGCAATATCTGTCAAAAGACGATCATTACGCTTCTACTTCGATGCATCGTCACAATGCCTATATCGCCGGTCTTACGATGGACTATTATTACGATGTCTCTCTGGTGATGAAGTGCAGCGGATTATCCGTGAAGCTCATGATGGCATGTACGGGGCACACCAACCCGGTCCTAAGCTACAGGATCGTATCAGGAGAATGGGCTATTACTGGCCCACTATGATCGCAGACGCAATCCAGTATGCCAGACGATGCAGAGCCTGTCAGGTTCATGCAGACTTCATACATCAATCGTCCGGACATCTACATCCTATGGTTGCATCCTGGCCTTTCGAAGCATGGGGTATGGATATCATTGGTCCTATTCACCCGTCTTCTTCCAGAGGTCACCGGTTCATACTGGCCATCACGGATTACTTCTCCAAATGGGCAGAGGCGATCCCTCTTGCTGAGGTGAATACATCTAAATGTGACCAGCTTCATCAAGCATCACGTCATTTATCGCTTTGGGGTTCCACGAAGGATAATCCATGATAATAGGCCTCAGTTCATCAGTCATGCGTTCCACCGATTTTGTGATAAAAATCGGATACGAAACATGGCCTCTACGGCATATTATCCGGCTGCTAATGGTTTGGCGGAAGCCTTCAAATGGGAAGGCCCTTACGTAATCGAGACAACGTTCTCAAACGGCACTTACAGGTTAGCCCAGCCTAATGGAGACCTACTAATGGCTCCTATCAACGACAAATTCCTGAAAAGGTACTATGCTTAAACCTCCTCTGTTCAAGTGGAATAAGGTGATCTCATTCTGACAAAACTACTTCCAAAACGAAACTAGTTGGATCATGTTCTATCATGTCCATATGACCTCTGAATAGATATGCCAGAAAGCTTACCGAAAGTATATCATGTCCATACTACCTCTGATATCACTTTCACCTAAATCTGTTATTTACATTCCGAAATGATGGGTCCACAAAGTCAGATGAAAAGCCCCTTTATTATTCCCAGAAAAGAGAAAAAGTACATTGAAAAGCAAAGTCAGATGAAAAAGTACATCATAAAGGGGGAGCGGTCAGGTCGCGAAGCTGCTACGCCAGTACGGCCATCCTCTCAGCCCCGAAATCCAAGACATCAGCGCGGACCCACTCCAATCGTGCCTCGTCATCTATCAGTAGGGACAGTTCGGCTCTAGCCCGAAGGAAACTAGCACAGGCGACTCCTGCACGCGCCAAGTTCTGTTGTGCTGCGACCAGTCGGCCATTCACCACATCTAGATCTTTCGACGACTGAGAAGCCTACTCCTTTGCCTGAGCAAGCTTTGTCTCCAGTTTGTGGACCCTCGCTACATTGCTGTCATGCTCGGCCTGACACTTCATTTGAAGGGCGATAGTCTCCTCCGAGATAACTTTTCCTTTGTCCATCTCCTGCTGGTTAGTCTCGATGAACTTATTCAGACCTTCCCTCTTTTCAATAAGATGCGCAGTCAAGGAGTCATATCTGGCCTGGACCAGAGCTTCAATGTTGCCTCGAGCTAGCTGCATGTATTCGTTAATGGGTCCCTCCAAACTATTAACCATCGCCTCCAGCGCGTCAGCTACCCCGGTATCACCGAATTCCCTGATCGCCTCTATCGAGAACCGAGAGGACCTCTTCAGCGACGCAAAGTCCAGCTTCTTCGCCAACACCATTGACATTACCGTTCTCAAAGTGGTGTAGAAGATACCGGTGTACTGCTCGGTCAGCGCAACTAGGTCCGCATGAACGCGGGGAGTATTCGCGATCGTGGCGACTTTCCCTCCAGGAATAACCATAGACGATGTTGCCATGGCCGTTGCCTGAACAGGTGGTGCGACGAAAGAAAAAGCGCCAACACCGGACGAAGATACCAGCATACTCAAAGGAGGCATTATCTCAATGACAGGCTTGCCCTCCTCTTGAGATATCGGAACCTTGTCGACAGGCGAGTCGGCACCCGAAGATGCTTCCTCTTCAAAATCAGCCACATCCGTGTCGCCGCCAGAGCCAAAGGGCACATCTATATCACCCTCACCGAAGAGATATTCCCCTGAAGAGAAGGCAAAAGGAAGTTAATATCAACATAATATTAATTTACCTAAAGAAAAGGCGTGAAGACGATATTTACCCGTGGCCGACGACATATATGTCGCATCCGCAGCCTGTACAGCTAAATTATTTCTTAATAATGCTAGGCAAGCTATCATACCTGGGGAAAGGGGTCTGCTAACAGAAGATGACAAATAGTCTTCTAAGTCCTCCTCAAAATCCATTCGAGGCTCATCGGCTGGAATCGCGCTAGGTGCGCTCGCAGGCGCGGCAGAAGTCCCTCCCGTCACCGATCCGGCTAGAGGTATACGGAACTTTATTATACTCAGCCCCGAAGGCGACCTTGCTCCATTACCTGAAGCAGTAGCAGCAACACCAGTGTCCAGCTGAGATTCTCTGGCTCCACCAGCCGGAACTGTAGAAGGTCCCTCTCTAAAAGGCGAGGAACCTCCAATCAAAGAATCGTCCCCAACACGGGGAGATGCAAGCTCACCTCCAGGAGCCTCAATGCCAGGAATCCTGAGAGAACGATTTACCATCTTCTTCTTCCTCTTACGAGGGGAAGTCTCCTTGGGAGCAGGAGCCCTTCGCTTCCCAAGAACTACCAAAGCCCCTGCAGGCGGAGGTACTTTACCCCTAGGGACCGACACCAGCGGCTCATCAGGGATAACGGACTCCTCACCCTCGTCGGAAGAAACCGAGGAGACTTCAACTCTTCCCCCAGGCTTGGAAGAGGGCACCCTAAAGCTTCCATGCATATAAAAATCGCGATGGAAGGTGTTCGTTGCCACATAGAACTGGGCATACGAATGCAGGATGCGCAGCTCCGTGGAGAGTGTGATGACCGGCACGATAAAAATTGCCCCAGTGCAGCCCATGATAAAATATCGCCATCCCCTCGCTCCATCAATGAGTCCACCCCTGGACCTGAAGCTGGTGATGGCATTGCCCACATGCAACTGATCATACCCAAACTGCCGGGAAAACCGACTGGGCAAGTAGGACTCCAAGAAGCAATGATCTTCGCTTCTGTACAGCAGATGGGATGGTCTGATACAGACCAACCAATTAAAAGCTTCGGGAGAAAGAATGGTCTTCTCTCTACCCGAATCCTCGAGCCTAATCCCCGATTGATTTCGATGTACAGGAGGGACGGTGCAGAAAAGCTTCCAACTATGACTGAAGCCTAGCGCCCGCCGACAGTCTATAACTGTGTTCATGTTCCAGGAAGACTTTCAGTAGTTCAACAAGAAACTACCCGCCGGAACCGGGAGACATCACCCGGGGATTATAAAGAATTAACCACCCCATCAAATACAGGTATGGTAATTCTATCCTGGGAGAGCTATCACGCCGAATTTCATCGACGAGCAGCCCGTCAGTCATGGCCCTCAGGCCAGCTTGTATACGGCATACCATGGCAGGGAGCAAGCCCAGTCTTGCCTCGAACACCAGATGTACTGCAGGCCATAGCGTGTTGTGGTGAATGCGATCCGCAGATGCGACGCCAGGCACTACTACTCGGCGCAGCCATATAGAGAGGAAGCCAGCCAGTTGAGCCTCCCTAGACAGAGGCATGCGACAGCGCCTCAAATAACTGTAGGCCTTAGTGCCTTCAGGATACTTTCCCGTCCCTTCGTCGAGGAACCAGTTCGGAGCACCAGCATCCACTATAAGATCGTCAACTACCTGAGCATTATGCGCACTCAGGGGATTCACAGGCAAATCCTTGCCCTCCAATACCTTCTCCGGCTTGGCAGTCCTGGACCGGTGGAAGAAAAGATATGACGTCCATTTGTTGATATGAGCCAAATCTGAGGGCTCATCATAAAAAGTGGTGCAGGCGAGGTAGTGGCACATCAGCTCCTGATAGACCTCCACTACCCGAGGGTCTGAACCCCCCAACTCTCGGTTTGTAGGAACATACTCTTCGTATGGAGTGTCCCCCATTGACAGTCTTGAGATCTCTGCCATCTCATATAGGGCCAATCCCAACTCCCCCAGTGGAGTGGCGAAAGTCCCGGTAAGCGAAATATATCGCTCCATCAGTGCTAGGAACAGGTTAGGGTTAGGAGGTAATCCAACACTGGTAGCACTCACAGCTGCAAACAGACCAATGTTCTCCAACTCGGTCTGGAAATGCTTCAAGGCCCAATCAACTAAGCGAGCCCATCGAAGGTTTGAAGGGGTGATCCACTCGCCACACCGAGGGTTCACCTTAGGGTATACTCCCCCACGCCCCATAAAATCATTACAGAAAGTCGGTTACTGGACCGGCTGGATCACCAAACTGTCTTCACTCGGGACACTGCCCGGGTAAAGCCCCCTGAAGAGCGTCACAGAGCCAGAAGGGCGGCGGACAAACGACCCCTGGTCAGCTCCTCTCAGATAAAAAATCTTCCCTGGCTTGCCGTGAAGATCGGGAGTTAGCGCCCATGACATCTTCCTAGGATGTGTGGCATGGAAGAAAGCCGAGATGGGGTAGTCTCTCGGCATATTAGGCAGATACAAGACCAAATCCACGGCAGGGAAAACCCAGAGTTCTCTCTTAGGCTTTGTCTGGGACTGCTTGTCAATCATGTCCCCGAAGAGGAATACCGGCTTCAGGTATTACTCCCCGTCTACATACGTTAGGGGCTCCCCGTTGATCAAATTCAGCAGCGTTCGCTCGCCCTGAGCCGATATCAGAATTGCCCTTCCTTCGGGTTACTAGGGCCCGGAGATAGGAAATGTCACGTGTGACAGATCCTCCAGATAGTTGGAGTGCAGCATCCCGGCGGCAGAGCCCATCACTTCAGCTAGCGGAGACTCATGCAAGTTAACTATGAAAGTACAAAAGAAACACGTCAGTTCTTAACTAGACATTTCGGGACTTGCAGCATCCAATCAACAGTCTGTGCTCTACGCCGAGACTGTGAAACTTGAGCCTTTATGCTGGAATCCATTTCCTTAACGTAAAATTCAAGATTGGCAGTATACGATTTGTACTTTATGCCAAATCGATTAAATTGAGTTATTACGCCAGGATTTTCATCCACAAGCATAAAACTCAAATTTTAATAGTATACGCCAAGTTTTCGGCGGTCCAAGCTTTTTACGCTCGACTGCAAAAAAAATAGAGGTTTCATGCTGACACATTAGGAATGTGGGCGTAAAAAGATGAAACGTCTCCGTGCATCATCTTCCTCAAAGAGGCTATCAGCACAGAAGATGACCTAGCGCGGTCACGTTCAACGTGTGCGAAGGATTTTTAGTCATTCTTTTTTTTTCCAAAAGCTCTACCTTCCAGGCCGGGTGCACTACATGTCGGCGGGATGCTCTGCTTAGAATGAGTTCGCCTTGTCCAACCCGAGACGCTCTCGCTTGAGCGAAGGAACGAGAAGAAGAATCAACCTCCTTTCCCTTAGCGGAGGAAGCTTGCTTCGAGGCCATTGCTGGAAACTTTGAAGACTCAAAAAAGAAACGGAGAAGAACTCGAACAGTCGAAAGTTTTCTCTCGCAGAAGACGGATGGAAAGTTTTCCCCTCAGAAACTTGGGATATATATAGAGTTCGGATGGACTCCTCGGACCCCGAACCAAATCCCCTAATTAATATTCGGTTATGATTGGGTCCTACGTCAGCCTATTTATTCAGAGAAGGCGGACAGTCAGCGAATTTGAAAAGTTTTTTGTGCAAAGCAGGTTCGTGGTTTCTAAGCTAAGAAGCTTTCTACGCTCGACAACTACAGATCTATGATTTTACGCTCGCAAGCTATAAGTCTATGGTTTTACGCCTGGATGCCTTTGTGCTCGGTAGCTTTTATGCTCTAGAGGCTACAAACCTACGACTTTACGCTCAGCAGGTACCAAATCGATGATCTCACGCTCGGTGGCGCATAGTTTACGCTCAGAGGCGATGGATCCACCAATTCACACTCGGAATTTTTTTCTTTTCAGAAGCAACAAATCTACAGTTCTACGCTAAGGAGCTTGCTACGCTCGACAGCTACGAATCTACGGCTTTACGTTCGACATCTACAAGTCGGGTTTTACGCCCGGATGCCTTTATGCTCGGTAGCTTTTATGCTCGAGAGGCTACAAACCTACGACTTTACGCTCAGAAACTACAAGTCTATGATTTCACGCTCGATGGTGTTTAGTTTATGCTTAAAGGCTGCCAACTTACGATTTCACACTCCATGACTTCCCGCACATCTAAAAGATATGCAAGCCAGAGTACGCGTACATCTGAACGATCCTCAAGGCGGTCAATTACAGGAGTTCACACAGAAGATACTCCTTCTTGACCTCAAGATATCCCAAGTACCCGAAGCATACAGAGTTCAACATTGAAAAATTACTCTTCTTCAGGGGTCGATTCGAAGTTCATCCAGACTCCAGTCTGAATATTTCATCTACCAAGATGACAAATCAGTTTGACAGCCATTTCTCGCCCTGTTCCAAGGAATTTTCGAGAAGTCATTCTTGAAGATGATGTCTGAACAAAGAAATTCTGTTTATCAGAAGTAACAGTTCAGAATTTTACGCGAAGAATTCTACGCGAACACTCGAATGCAAAAGCGGCTTTCTACGCATCCCTAAGTTATGCGTAAAAGACAGGACAGGACCTAGCACTCTTTCTAAACAGAGTCGGCATAAAGAATCAGACGTGTCGAAGCTACACATATGCAGACTTCACAGCAAAGTATAGCAACATGATCATATGCAGAGAAGAAAGACGATTTTATTGAAATTAAAATCATGATTACATATGAGGGAAATCCAATCTACAAGGGTTTTTCTTCATTTTTTTTATGATTACATATGAGGGAAATTTCGTCTACAAAGGACTTCCCCATCGTCGGCTGAAGATCGCACCGAGAAGCTGTTCTGCCAGGTTCTCACATTGGTGAAGGTCTTCCTCTTCTTCCAAGACGGTTCGTCGATACCCACAGTCGATGAACAAGAAGATGATCAGTGGCAGGAGGATACAAAAAAATGGGCATAGACCCATCCTCCAACAGAAGGAAAGCAGGGTAAATCTGCTTTCCTACAGACCACCGCCACTCAAAATGGGACATAGCTAGTCTGTCTGCTCTCGTCCCCGGAGGTAACGGGAGAAGGTGCCACTTGCAAGCAGCATGGTGAAATACGATTCTTTTTCTCTCCCGAAGAAGCACCATACAAAGTTGCTGATTATCCCGAGCAAAGGAGGCTATGATATCCTTCCATGATCCATCGCTGCAGAGGATATTTGCTCGAAGACGACGTCTTTTTCGGCTCCTTACATGCTGGAAGAGCATGATCTCCTTCTTCCTCAAGTCGACCCGACGAACTCCGACTATCATCTCTATAAGATGAAGGAAGTGTGGGAAGAACAGGAGAACTCCTCAGCCTTTTTATAGGCGAGAGAGCACCCGTCCCCAATAAATCCGCCATAAAGTCAGCCTCGACCGTTTTAAAACTCCATTCAAAAATGTTTCGAGTTACGAGGAGCGGTTCATGCTTCATTCAAAGCGTTTCAAATTACGGGGAATTTAAAAGCTTTGAAGGGGGTCTTGTAGAAGCATAAAAAATACGCTGGAAAACTCTACGCAGCATATTGATGCAAAGCAGCATAAATAGAGGACTTCAGAGCCTTCAACGTGCAAACAGAGCTTCTTCGCCAAGCACAGCATGAAATATAGGCTCGAAGACCATCCGCGTAGGGCAGTATATCCAGGCTGCTTCAGCGTAAACAGGGCGCCACCGCCTCTATAGCGTAAAACTCATCCTCTTTCAATGCAGCATTGAAGTGTACGAGGGACGCTTTATATTCTCCGAAGTGAACCTGTCATATCCTGCAATGAACCTGTCAGATCCTGCAATGAACCTGACGTCTCAACTTCTGACAAAGGGATACTGCTCGACTACCTAGGCGACGGCTATAATAATGGCGCGTCACTGCAACCCAGGCTGTCATTTACTGCCATTTCCTTTGCGTAAACCGCTTTTACGTATATAGAGAAATATGCTGCCTAGTTTTACGCAGGCAGATGAGAGCCCCTAACGCTCCGCGGAAGACAAACTGTCTGCCACGTCAAAAGCTGCACTTCATACAGGGCTCGAGGCACGTCTCTGCATTTAATGCACAGAGTGGTGACAGGCCCTCAAGGTACGTCTCTGCAATTAATGTGCCAAATATTGACAGATGCCTGAGGCACGTCTCTGCGTTCGATGCACAGAAGGATGGCAGACCTTCAAAACACGCCTCTGCATTTAATGCGCAGGATGATGGCGGATCTCCACATTTAATGCAAGAGATTTGATTAAATGTTATCGAACCATCGTTTAGTGACATCCCCTTTGCGAGAGCTACTCCTACGCATACAAGAGAATACGCCACCTAGTTTTACACAGGCAAACGTGGGCTTCTTACGTTCCGCAGAAGACGAACAGACTGCCACGACAGCGGTTACTCTTCGCACAGGATTCTAGGATGGGGGCAGATCTCTGCATTTAATGCAAGAGATCTGATTATCTCCAAGAGCCGTAATTCCGGCTAAAACGTCCACATCATAGCTCTGGCACGTTACGTAGCGGCTTCTACGCCTATTCAGTTTCGGTGCCTACTCGGCTTCTACGCCTACTCGGCCTATATGACCACTCGGCTTCTACGCCTACTCGGCCTCTATGACCACTAGGCTTCTACGCCTACTCGGCCTCTACGACCACTCGACTTCTATGCCTATTCGGCTTCTATGTCGGTTTGATAACTATTTGGCTTCTATGCCATGGTGACAGACATTGGCTTATATGCCAACCTCTTCTACACGAGGGATACCTACCTACGTGGCTTCTACGCCGTGATCTTTGTAGCAATTATACGCATTTTGTCCCTTAGTTAGACCCACGTCACACGCTCATTCAAAGGATCATCTATACGCAGGCATTGGTTATTTTAACCGTTGTGTAAAAGGGTGCTGTACTTTCCACTACTCGATTTTTACACCGACTGAGTGGTCACTGTCACTAAAACTCTATAAATAGAGACCTCTATCAACAGAGGATAAGGTCAAAAAATTAGAGGGTCGACGAATTGGAGAGAGAGAGAGAGAGAGAGGATAATCTAGAGCTCAGGCAAAGAGAAGGGATTGACGACTTTGGCATCGGGCATCCTCCCTCTTTAGCAACCTTCGAAGCTGCTACCTGTCTTCCACGACACTTCTTCAACATCGTGTGGTCCAAGGGATAAAGTGATCGACTGCAGATCAGACACCTATAGCAATATTCACCCAGATTAAATAAATTATACTTAGACATCCTCGTGTAGGATCAAATTTGTACAATCTTGTTTGTAAACATAAAAGAAGGGCGAGTTTTCGTACAAGACCTCGTTTTTCGCATTCATCAAATCTTTTCTCGTTTATTATCCTAAACAGTGACACATAATCTTCCTGAGATATTCATGGTGATTCTATATCGGTTACAGGACCTGTGACATAGATATTGCATGTGCTTAGCTATCATTATGACTCGCTACATCGGTTAGAGGTCATGATCTTGCGTTTCATGGACATGAGATGTATGATTACATTGGGTGGGGAGAGACACACAGGCTATAGGCTGATTATATATATATATTTATTACGGTGCCATAGGCCCACTACATAGTATAACTACATAGTATAACTACATAGTATAACTACATAGTATAACTGCTATCGGCTCCCCGACACAGAGCTTGTAGTAGTCTCAGCCTGACTCCTAGTGATAATCTCATTTGCATATCACTTAGCTGGTTATGTAGTTCGCCCTATTGATACATTTTATATACTGTATTTATTTTGGCATGCTGTTTCTCGTACCTTGTTACGTCCCTCTGAGGACCTGGTCCCTTGCCAGTTTTGCAACATAGACCATTGTGGAGCCTGCCAGGAGTACTAATGTGTGTTGCTTTGTCATGCAAAAATTGGTGTCAGGTACTTATATCATTTCTTTCGGAGTATTGGTTATTATTCATATTGTTTATTCATCTGCTGATATAGCCTAGTTTTATAGACTCATATTCCTTTCTCGAGCCTATTCGAGCTTATGGGTTACTGGCGACCGACTTTGGCACATGTAGCTCATTCTTGTATATTTTGTTCATTGTGGACAGAGGCATAGATATTTATATTTACTTGATTATATAGATAGTGACCCTTCTATTACAGCTTATACGTATTTGAATCGGACCAGAGTCTGGTCGAATGCGTAGCTGGCATGTTACATATTTTTGGTCCCACATATTTTGGAACTAGGGCGTGACAATAATAATAATAATAATAATAATAAAACAAAACAAAACAAAACAAAACAAAATAAAACAAAACAAACACAAAAACAAAAACAAAACAAAAGAAAAGAAAAGAAAAGAAAAGAAAATAAAATAAAAAGAAAAAGAAAAAAAAGAAAATATAACTAAAACCTAAACTAATCATTAAAACCTTAAACTAACCCTAACACCTAATTCCTATAACTAAAACCTCACCCTAGCCCGCGACCCTTCCCCTTCTCCCTGCGTGTATATATATATACATATATATATATTACTTATACATAAACCAACTATCCAAATCCTAACCCTAACCCTACCCCATCCCGGACCGCCCCTCCGGCCGATCGCCTCGACGCCGGCGCCGCCGCAGCTGTGTGCCGCAGTCTGCGTGTGCGAACGCGCGCGCATGTGCACAACAATATCCCATCTTCAAGGTATCGTATCTTCTCCATCTTTGATTTTTTTTACTTACGGTTTATCAATGTACATTCATAGCCTAACCTTCTAGGATTTTCATTCAAGTGGGATGAGTTTTTGTGTCCCGGATTGGTCGAAAAATCGACCGGAAAATGGCCAAAAAATTGACCAAAACAGTCTAGAAACTTCAACCCAAACTCCCATGTTCACACCCAATTTGCCATCAACCTGTTTAATATTTTCAAAAACTAATTGAAGATTTTTTTTCTCAATATAACCGAAAATTTTTCTGTTCTTTTAGTTTTAATTAATTTGTGTTATGTATTAAATTATTCGGCCTCTAAAACGACCAAAAACTTGATAATTTAAAACTGAAATTTTCTTATACGGAGTGCGCCCTGCCAAACGGGACCGCCCCGTCAAATTCTAATTACACCGAAAGACGCATATGGTACATCCTGACGTGTGGGCTTTTACGAAAGCTGTTTTGGACGTGTGTGTGCGTCAGAATCAACCCGTATCCGTAAAAAGTCCCCGTATCATGACTTTTGCAAAATACTATCCTATTTTGTGTACATTCGTCGGAATGTGAAAAAACTTGTACCATTGGATTTGTGGTATCACGCTGTTCCTGTGACCCAAGTTTCACGTGATTCTGAGACAATTGACCAAGCCGCCTATTTGCGGGCCCCATAATTTGACTTTAAGGACGAATTTGTGATCGGCTTACCGTAATCCAAAATTTGACATACCGTTGAGTTCGTATCGACATTTATAATTTGTTTGACCAATAATTTGTCTCATTTAGAGACCTTTACCTCTGACACGTATTTCGGTGCAAGGTGGCCCACAAGTGGACCCGCTTTGACCCAAAATTTTGTTTTTCTCCTGTGTCCAAATTGGACGAAAGGGTAGGCTTTTCTTTCTATCTCGCTGATTATGGAGACGTTGGTAATATTTATTTCAGCATCCGGAGACTTTCATTCGGATGTCATGGTTTCTGATCCTCTGTACTTGACACATGGATGCTTACACTACTCAGCTTTCTTGCCAGGCAAGTATACCTTGCCTTGTTGTACTGTTTAAATTCAGTTATTATTTAGTTGCATGTTTATTTGTTTTATTATTATATAACTGTGCGCGTCTGAGAAAGACTCTGGTGCAGTCAACGAAGGCGTTGACGTTAGGACTTGTGTTTGACCTAGTGTCTAGAGGACGCACCTAAAGTTGTAGAGTTATCAATATGACTTCCCAGGCCTTGATACGTATCATTGCACGTCATAGAGTGAGTTCATGTAGGGACGCGTGCTTCATAATCGACTGGCCATCGGTATGAGCAGCACTTGTGACGGTATTTAGCTTAGTTGTATATTTCTTTTGCGACTTGCATTATAGTACGAGATGTCCACATCGTGTTCACGACTTATACATTGGCATTGGGCGGGAAAGACAATTAGTAGGCGTATGGGACAGACATTTGGCTACCGTAGTTTCAGTCTAAACTACGGGGTCATGATCTTTAGTGTTACCCGGTTATGGGCTATGTGTTACCCGGTTATGGGCTCAGTGTTACCCGGTTATGGGCGTATATGCTTGTCAATACATCTGACAGAGGTTACAAGCTGCACGCTATCATGATCGTTGATGTAGTCAGCATATACTTCTGGCATCCAGTTTACAGCTAATGCCAGATACTTAGTGTCTGGCTCGACGCTACGCTGTATACCTTTTACCTATCCATACGTACCAAAGTTGTCTTCAAGTGCATTTTACTTAGCTGGTTAGTTCACCCTCGAGTTTTCACAGTATTTACTTTATGGCATGATTCTATGTATCTTGTTATGTCCCTCTGAGGACCTGGTCCCTTTTCAAGCGTAGACCATCATGACTATTCGCAGGAGCGCGGATCAGGACTTGCTACTTATCTTTCGAGGAGGTCTTCCCTTCGAGCCTCATTGTTCATTAGGTGTACTTATTTTGTTCTCTGATACTCTAGTTTGGTAGTAGATTTGTCTCCAGCCAACTACTTGTTCTTATCAAGCATTTTATACTTGATTCAGTTATATAGTTGATTGGTTATTCATTTCCTTATAATTATTTTTGTGGATGAGATTTAGTTATGCCCTGTGACCTGTGACAAATATATACCACTTGTGAATTATTGTTCATAATACAGTATACGTATGTGTTATGGTTTTTCTATATTGGAGTTGCCATATACATACGGCTGGCATGCTTACATATTCCTAGTCCTACGTATTTTGGGACTGGGGCGTGACATGTTTTTAGTGGTGTCCCATGCAGGTCGAGAGTATATTGTCTCGGTTACGTTACTATGCCGAGCAAGCCTGCACCTAGGATTAGAGTTTTAGATCTCATCCATATTTGACTATGACTCACCTTCCTTCCAATTTATTCTATTTAAATAATTGTATCATGCTTGATTCATGTACTTCCCTAATAATTCCTTGAGTATAGCCTTCTGTTAGAATATAGGAATCCTTGTTGTTTGGATGATAATTTGGGTAATATTCCTACTAAGAATACAACTAGAATATTGACACATCACTAAGTTTAGAATACCTAATGAACCGTAGCATCCCTTACCTGTAGATTAATTGACCATTATCCCTTGATATAGACACTACTAGGGTTAGTTAGAAATTTGACCATACCGTTTGACCCTAGCATTGAGGGACCAATAGAAATCCAAGGTTGAATATTACGACAAAAACTAACTTTCTTAGTGAGATAGTATTAGAGAACTATAAATTTAACTTATTGTCTTGATATTAGTAGAACAGTACCTTAGGAAGTCAAGAGGAATAAATAAAACAATTTTCTTGATAATACGTCAAATACAGAGATTAGCATACCATATTTCTTTAGGAAACCATGATATTATCAAAAGTCTCCCTATTTAATTTTATATCTTATTCCTTCGAAACCTTAATGCTCACTAATTGTGCGATTGACTAAATTTTTTTTTCATCTTTCAATTCGTGCTACCTAACCCTTCTGATTGTAGGCCAAATGATTTTCTTTTATGTTAAGGATATATAGTTTGCTAGGATTATAGTTGTTAATCTTGAATTTTGAAATTATGTGCTTAGTAGTTAGAACTTGATAGTTTGAGTTGTTCATTTAGAATATGATTTTATGATTTTTCTTTAGTTTTAAATCAAGTAATCTGTTCCACATATCTCCAAATAGGTTATATCCTCTTTCACTTGAGAGCCAGTAACTTCTCCATTCTTAATATTAACACTTTTGTTCTATAAGTACTATGATTAAGACTTAAGATGACCATTACCTATATAATTCAATAGGATACCCTAATAAGTACCAAGATCTTTTTCTCGTGTACCCCAATAAGAGTTTCTACTTTATCCCCACAAGGCAGTTACAGTATTAGTTTATTCTTATAAGTTGGGTAGTATGCCTCACAACCTAGTATCACATAGTCATTTTGGCCCATTAATGAAGTGTAATTGAATGACATCAACTATAGACTTGCACAAGAAGATAGTGTTTATCCAGACTGTAGAAATTAGAGGCCCATACTTTATTTAGTCAACTAGAGACTTAGACAAGTAGTTAGTATGGCATCTGTAGAGGCACAACACCGGGCGTGTCACTACCACATTTTTAGATTAGGACATTGTTGTAAATTGCCATATTAAATTATTATGTTAATATAATGTATGATAAGTTAAATATATAAATTGTTGGGTGTTCTTAATGCATAGGTTAATGGGCTTGACCTAAAAATCTATTAGATTAAACCCTTGTGACCAAACCTTAATTATTAAATTAGTATTTTAGTTTAACCCTCAATGCATGACTAAACCCCTTATTATTTTAAGTTCTTCATGACAAATCATGAAGGGCAAATTAGACTCTTGACATTATAAGCCCTAACCCTAACCCTAGTCCTATATAATGAGAGGGAGCCTCCCTCAAGCTTCTTCATTCATGAAGAAAAAAAACCCTAAACCTAGCCTCCACTTAGAAAACCATTCCCTTCCACAAATTTCAGGATTCCTAGCCCTAGAAACCCTCATTCCTTCTCCATCAAGAGAGATCTAGGAGCTTGGACCGAGGAGACTTGAAGAAAGAGGAGCTCATTGGGAATCCATCTCCCAATAGGTGAGGATCCGAATTAAAATCCCATTTAATTATTTTTTTAATTATTGTTTGGCCATTAGGAGCCCACCATTTGAATTAGGAAAGACTTTTTTGGTTTTTCCATGGAGTCATAGGTGATTTTAGGGTTTTGGTGTTCCAATGAGGATTTTTCCCCAATTTTCGTGAGCCCTAATTATGGGTATATGTGTCTACACATGTTTTTATTATATACACATAGGTTTGGTTTTGATTTTAGGGTTTTAGTTTTGGGTATCCATGAGTAACCAGGTGAAACTCGATTTCAGCCCCTAGGTGTTTGTCGAAATACTTCATAAGGGAAATGCCTAATTCTTTAACCTAGTTCTTATGGTTTGATATGTATGCATGTATTTATATGTATGCGTATATGTATTACTGTATTTTGAGTGTCCTTGAGTGATTGCACAGTCGGGTTTTTCCCTATGACTGTGGATAACCTCGATTTCACTGTGTGAACTGTGTACCTGTGTTGAGCAGTGAGAATCAGTTCACTGTGTGTTCTTTATCTCAGTAATTGGAGGTTGGGAGAAATTTGGGAACAGTTTAGTGAATGTAGAGGGATGTATCAGTAGGTAGCTAGCCTCTGTACAGTGAGCATTAGAGTAACCACTATGCGACTAGATGTGTGTGAGTGCATCAGTGTAATGTCTTAGTCGGGTTCCAGTTCCCTGTGTGTCTAGTGCATCAGTAAATAGAGTATAGGTATCAGAGTTTTCCAGTAAGTGTATCGTGTATTAGTCGGGTTTTCAGGTTCTAGAGTCAGTAGCACAGTGTCTGAACTCGAGTGTGTGAGAACAGTGCAGGTGGGTTACCATGTGCCTGTGTACTGTACAAGTTATCAGTATGAGTTCACTGTGTGTGGTAGTTTAATTCGGTATAGGTGGTTCATGGGGTTTGTGTTTTGTGTGTGTGCCTGTGTTAGAGGAGTGAACTGAGAGTCGGGTTCACTGTGGGGAAAAACTATGTGTATCAGTGGTAGTATGGGTTATCGAGTGTTTCACTATTAGAGTTCAGTTCCAGGTAGAAAGCCTCTGTGTGTATCAGCAAGGGGAGTTGTGCACAGAATATGTCAGTATAGTGTAGGTTTTGGGTTGAGTTGAGTGTCTTTTAGCCTAGTAGCTAGTGTATCAGTCGAGGGGCAGAGGGTACTGTGCCAGTGTCAGTAGGTATGGTTCCAGATCTTTAGTGATACTGTGTATCAGAAATTGGGGGATAAGAGGGCCAGGTTCAGCACAGTGAGAAATCGATGAGTGTAGAGTATCACATGGCAGTAGCAGTGCATCAGCACTTTGTTATATTTAGTTGAGTATCAGTTATAGCTTGTTTTATGGTTGCATATTTATCCTGCCAATAGCCATATGCTTGTCTCAAAGATTTAAGCTATGTATGTGTAAGTCTGAACAACTTTAGACTGTGAAACTATGAATGCTTCATTATATCAATTATCTTGGAACCTTGGCTACCTTTGAGCTATGATACTGCCTTATGCCTTATGAGTCCTATGACTTATCAGTTATCATTCTGTGAATTTGTGTAGTGAGTGTCAGTTCTAGACTAGTGTGTTTTGATATCAGTAATACAGTGCTAGGTAGTGCACCAGGGGAGGAAATATGTAAATTTCACAGTGTATCAGTTTATTCCAACTGAACTTGGTCACTTGGTTAATTGGCTACCTTGATACTTTTGATGTCTGATACTGCCCAGGTTTCTCACTGTGGGGTTTTGCCACAAGTTAGAGTATCAGGTTTTCTTCAGTAAGGTGACAATCCTTGAGGTTCAGTGATGGAATCGAGTATAAGTAGATGTGTTAGAGATGTGAAGTTCAGTGTCTCAGTGATGTATAAGTCGTAGTGTGAGTGATGGAATTCAGTGCACTGTGTAGTGAGCATTGAGTGAGAGTGTTTGTGTGAGGATGAAATGATAACAGTGGACAGTGTGTGCATATGTATCAGTGAGTTGGTATTAGAGTGTAGAGTACTAGTTGTTGAGTGCTAGTGTGTTAGTTTTAGTGAGGTATCGGGTTAGCAAGGTATCTAGGTTTGGGTTATTAAGTTTCACGAGTAGTATTAGCAGTTGGGTAGGGACTTATATATATATATATATATATATATACAACTACTAATCTAGATAGTTAGTGGTGGATAATAGCTATGCTAGCATATAGTTTAGCTACATGTATACATGTATATATGTAGGTAATATATATGTAAATGCTTGTATTAAATTATAGTTAATTTCTATATGGTATGGATGTATATTATAGTGTTAGTATCTATGACCTAGTGTGAACCACATCAGTTAGAGTGTCCTAGTACAAACCTAGTATGACTAATATCATCTTGGAGAAAACCTACCACATAAGAAATTATGAACTATAAACCTTAGATTTGACCTAGAGACCTCGTACTTAATTAGTTAAACATGTTTATTCCTTTAATTCATTATTTTGACATTGATATTCCATAATTAGGTCATTATGATCTCGCCTTGGACATTGATCCTCGCACCTTCCTCAGGACCACATGCGAGTACATTCTCTGACAGTTTTCATTTTTGTTGATTAATTCTATAATTCTAGTTGTACAGTATACTTGATTCTGACACTGTGAATACAAGGGTTAGCATCCTAGATACCTGTCATGAGGAGTCATGATTGGAATCCATCATGCTAGCTGGGGATGGGAAATATTAGCAGATTATGTGATCATACCCCACCTTACATGCATCATAGCTCACCCCACACATCACGTCGGGTGCAGCCTGACCATTTACATGCCTCATAGCCTGTTATATATGATTAGCCTGATTATTGCTCGCATCATAGCTAACCAGATGGTTAGCCTGACCTCACATGTATCATAGCCAATCATATATAACAAGCCTGATCTTGTCCCAAGTCGATCACATAATAAACTGATATTTCAAACACATAGCCAGATATTTATTCTTTATTTCAGTTCACTTGTTATAGCATTCACTTATATTTTTATTCCTTGCTAGATGTTCTATTTCTTATTTCATATTCTCTAGTATTCCATATTTCGATTATTTCTTTCATCTTGTATTTCCTTACACTGTTTTATAGTTTTGTCAACATAAATGAAACTGCTGTTTAGTGCTTGTGCTTCGCTCCAATCCTGAATGGATAATATTTTTCAGAGGACTTGGAAGACTTCTGTCCTACCCACTATGGCCCAGGAGCAGAGGGAGATTTTATACCAGAAATTCTAGAAGAATTTCCCATCTTAGAGGAGACACCACCTACAGGCATTTTGACTGTTTTATTTATGTTTGTTCTAGAACTGAGACTTGGGTTGTATATTTTTTTGAGACTTTATGTGGACATGTAGACTCTAGACTTGTATTGTATTTATATTTTGTGCTTGACTTATGTCAGTACTCTCTATCCTTATATATGATTGTGCTATTTACTTTCCAATAGTCTTGTGATTGAGTATATTATAATTTGTTGATCTATGTATTATCATTTTCCTCCCTATGGAGTTGAGACCATTGACAGGATGAGTTATGTTTATTAGACTTGAGACCTAGACATCGTTCTATCGCTGATGCTGCGGCGTAGGCTGGACGTACCCACCACTCATGCCCAATTTCCGGGTGCGGGTCGTGACACATTTTTAGTGGTGGCCTATGCAGGTCGAGATTCGCATTTAAAGCGATATCGTCGTGGTGCTCGCTTAGAGTATTGCTACGAGCCTGTTTTAGAAAATAGGATTTAGGCCGAGAATATGCTCAATCACAATTAGGGAATTTCTGATCCTTATAATGCTATCCTTAATGATTACTTCCTTTAGAATTTTACTATCCTTCCTTGATGATATCGTGTCTATTACCTTAATTGATTCTTTTTAATCTGTCTTCAGGATGCCACCGAAGACCAGGTCCTTGAGACTGGGAGCAGCAGCTTCAGAGAGATCTGCTACCTCTCGACCTGTTGGACAGACATCCGCAGTACCTCCTACATCTCCTGTGTATGTGGGAGTATCTGCACTTTTCGGGGATCCTCTTCCCCCACCTGTTCAGAGGGTTGCCACAGCTATGACAGAGCCTCTTCCACCACCACAAACTTTGTTTCCCGGAGGTGTGCCCGTTGATGGGGCATAGGTATTCGCGCTGATCCAGGGCATGGTTGATGCTCAGAGGACGTCAGCAGCGGCTCAGAGGGTGCAGGAGGAGGTGCACCAGGCCCAGACCGAGCTGATGAGGGTGAGCATGGAGAATGCTCATCAGGTGGCTCTCCAAGCTGTGGAGAGAGTTGTGCAGCAGCAGCAGCATCCTGGCCAGCACCACCAGAGGACGGGCACTATCGTGGACTTCAAGAGGATGATGCCTCGGGAGTTCAAGGGTACTGAGGGGATACTCTACGCCGAAGATTGGCTAGAGGACATAGAGAGAAACTTGCGCTTAGCGCAGCTTCCGGAGGTTTTTCAGATCGAGGCCGTCGGCAGCCAGATGTTTGATATCGCGCTGACGTGGTTTCGTACTGAGCCGAGACTCGTTGTTGTGGGACTTACTTGGGAGGACTTCAAGGAGCTCTTAAAGGAGAAGTTCTTTCCTGATGTTGCCCTGAGAGCCTTGGAGAGTCAGTTCGATGACTTTGTCCAAGGGAGCATGTCAGTTGACGAGTATGCCGTGGAGTTTTGCTGCCTGAGTCATTTTGCGCCATAGATGATTCGAGATCCTGGGGACAGGGCCCGGAAGTTCAGAAAGGGGCTGACAAGGGAGATCAAGTCTCGCACTTCGGGATGACGTACTGCTACCTTCGAGGACATATTGATGTTTGCCCAAATTGCTGAGGATGACTTGGACCTTAGGCCCAAGAGAGGATACGACACTTCAGGAGGAGCCAATAGTAGTGCAGGACCGGGCAAGCGTCCACACTTCTAGCAGCAACATAGTCCATACCAGCAGCAGCATCAACAGCACCAGGCGCCAACCCGAGGACACGCCCAGCAACAGCAGTAGAGACAGACTTAGCCTGCTATCCATTGTGCGTACTACGGGAAGGCAGGACATACTAGTGAGATCTGCAGGAAGAGGTTGGGTACATTCTTGTCCTGTGGATCATTAGCACACCAGCTGAGGGATTGCCCTTCTATTCAGACTCGTCCAGGACAGGGAGGAGCAGCTCAGAGGGGACCAGCTAGGGTACCTACCATACCAGGAGGCCAGTAGAGGGGACCTCCACTTCCACTACAACAGCAAAGGTTTGTTCAGCACCAGCAGCAGAGAGGTGCACCCTAGGGATGAGCATACGCCATGATGGTCGAGGAGGCCGAGCCAGTAGGAGACGTGATTACAGGTTCAGTTCTTCTCTATTCCATTCCAGCATTTGCATTATTCGACTCTGGCGCTTCCCATAGTTTCGTGTTTGTATCTTATGCTCTTAAATATCATTTAGAGGAAGAACCATTAGATAGGACTTGCAAGATCACGACTGGCGGAGGTATTATCCTAGTCCATGATTATTGCAAGGACCAGAGAGTATCATTGGGAGGCCGAGAGTTGAGCGTGCGCTTACTCGTCATGCCACTTCCGGGATACGATATTGTACTCAGAATGGACTGGTTGAGTAGGCACCATGCTACTATAGATTGTCATGGAGGCAGAGTGATATTTCGACCACCAGGAGAGCCGGAGTTCGAGGTCTCCAGAGGAGCAGCGGAGTAGAGCAGAAGCACTTTTTGTGGAGCCAGGATGGAAGAAAAGGAGTTGCCACATCCTCTGATAGTGGAGTTCCTGGATGTATTTCTAGAGCAGTTGTCAGGCTTTCCGCCAGACAGAGATATTGAATTCTCTATAGACTTGGTGCCAGGAGCGGAGCCCATTTCACAACAAGTCCATAGACTCAACAACAGCGAGCTGGCAGAACTGAAGAAGCAAGTTGAGGAGCTGCAGGACAAAGGCTTCATCAAATTCGGTTCATCACCATGGGGAGCCCCGGTATTGTTCGTACCGAAGAAGGATGGCACAGTATGAATGTGTATCGATTATAGAGCTCTGAACAACCTCAATATCAAGAACAAATACCCGCTGCTAAGGATAGATGATCTTTTCGATTAGTTGAGTGGGACGAAGGTGTTTTTAAAGATAGACTTGAGGCCAGGCTATCACCAGGTGAAGGTGAAGAGAGAAGACACGCCAAAGACAGCCTTTTGGACCAGATATGGCCAGTTTGAGTTCATGGTAATGCCATTTGGTTTAACCAATGCACCGGCAGTATTCATGAACTTGATGAACAAGGTGTTCCACCAGTACCTTGACAAGTTCGTGGTGGTGTTCATCGATGATATTCTTGTGTATTCCAAGACCCCAGAGGAGGACGAAGAGCACCGAGGATGGTCTTAGAGACTCTCAGGAAGGAGGAGTTGTACGGGAAACTTTTAAAGTACGAATTCTTCCTTGACAAGGTTGAATTTCTTGGGCATGTGGTGACGGGTGACGGAATCTCAGTTAACCCAAAGAAGATCGAGGCAGTGGAGTCGGGGGCTACCCCCAGTTCAGTAGCTGAGATTAGGAGTTTTCTCGGGCTAGCAGGATACTATAGGAGGTTTGTACAAGACTTCTCCAGGATTGCAGCGCCAATGACTAGGCTGACCAGGAAAGATGTGGATTTTGTCTGAACGGAGGATTGTCAGGCCGTATTTGATGAGCTGAAGAAGAGATTGACGACAGCTCCAGTTTTGACGTTGCCATCGGGGATAGGTGGATTCACTATCTACAATGATGCTTTAGGAAAGGGTTTGGGTTGCGTTCTTCAGCAGCACGGGAAGGTAATTACCTATGCTTCCAGGCAATTATACCCTCATGAAAAGAACTACCCCACCCAAGATTTGGAGTTGGCAGCGGTTATCTTCGCTCTAAAGCTGTAGAAATACTACCTGTACGGAGAGCGTGTGGAGATCTTCACAGACCACAAGAGCTTGAAGTACGTGTTTACATAGAAGGATTTGAACATGAGGCAGAGGAGGTAGTTGGAGTTGATAAAGGACTTCGACATCTCATTACAGTACCACCCAGGAAAGGCCAACATAGTCGCCGATGCCTTGAGCAGGTATCCGCTGGCTATGTACTTGACGACAGATACACATTTGTTGGCTGATCTGGAAAGCTTGGGAATTAAGGTGCTAGTTCCCGGTATCGAGATTCAGATGTGGGATTGCAGATATAGTCCGAGCTGATGGACATAATCAGAGCTGTGCAATATGATGATGAGGCTCTGAGAAGTATCAGGGCACAGGTTCGGACATGATTGTCAAACGACTTTACTATTGCGGATGATGGGTCTTTACGGTATGGCACAAGGATTTGTGTACCGAGGAGGGAGCTGCACGAAGAGGTTTTGCAGGAGGCACACCGCTCTTAGTACTCGAAGCATCCCAGTACCAACAAGATATATCGAGACTTGAGGGAGCACTTATGGTGGTATGGTATGAAGCACGAGGTAGCACAATTCGTATCCCGGTGTCTAGTGTGCCAGCAGGTAAAGGCGGATCGGCAGAGGCCAGGTGGATTGCTTCAGCCTTTACCTATCCCAGAGTGGAAGTGGGAGCACGTGACCATGGATTTCATTTCAGGGCTTCCACATTCTCCAGGAGGAAAGGACACGATTTAGGTCATCGTGTATAGGTTGACCAAATCAGCCCACTACTTACCCTTCAAAGTGGGCACATCGACGGAGAGGCTAGTAGAGATGTACATGCGTCAGATTATCAGATTATATGGGGTTCCTGTGAGCATCATCTCGGATCAGGATAGTCGTTTCACTTTTCACTTCTGGAGGAGTCTACAGGCTAGCTTGGGCACTCAGCTCAAGTTTAGTACCACATACCACCCCTAGACAGACGGGCAGTCTGAAAGGACTATTCAGACTCTCGAGGATATACTACGCAGTTGCGTTCTAGATCCCGGAGGTTCTTGGGAGGATCATCTATACTGGGTAGAGTTTGCTTACAACAACAACTACCAGGCCAGCATTGAGATATCGCCATTCGAGGCTTTATATGGACGAAGGTGTCGTACACAGTATCTTGGATGACATAGGGGAGAGAGCCTTGCTAGGACCAGAAATGGTCGTGGATGCAGCAGAAAAAGTAAAACTTATCAGAGACAGACTGCGAGTGGCACAGGACACACAATGACATTGGGCCGACAGCCACCGTAGACCCCTTGAGTTTCAGGTATAGGTTGTTTTTTTGGCTTGTGATTATTTTGTTTTAGACTGCGTGTTAAGACTGTTTTGTTCTAGGTTGGCGATCTAGTGTTCCTAAAGATTTCTTCGACATGGGGCACGATTCGTTTTGGTGGAGGCGGGAATCTTAGTCCATGCTACATCGGACCTTTCGGTATTCTTGCGAGGGTCGGTGCAGTGGCGTATAGACTACACTTGCCACATGCACTAGAGGGAGTGCATGACATCTTCCATGTGTCACAGCTGAGACGGTACATGGCAGATCCTAGTCACGTACTAGATCACTCGGAGATCAATATTGTTCCTACTCTCAGCTATCTTGAGCAGCCCGTAGAGATCTTGGATCGCAGAGAGAAGGTGTTGCAGAACCAAACTATTCCTTTGGTTCGTATTGCATGGAGACATCACTCTCCAGGCGAGTCGACCTGGGAGAGAGAGGACGAAATGTGCAAGCAATACCCGTATCTCTTCGAGACTTGAGGTATAATTCCATATCTGATTTTGTTCTTGTTCTAGTTCAATTCAATTTCGAGGACAAATTTTTTTTTAGGAGGGTAGACTTGTCACTACCATATTTCTAGATTAGGGCATTGTTGTAAATTGTTATATTAAATTATTGTGTTAATATAATGTATGATATGTTAATTATATAAATTATTGGGTGTTCTTAATGCATAGGTTAATGGGCTTGACCTAAAAAACTATTAGATTAAACCCTTGTGACCAAACCCTAATTATTAAATTAGCATTTTAGTTTAATCCTCAATGCATGACTAAACCCCTTATTATTTTAAGCTCTTCATAACAAATCATGAAGGGCAAATTAGACTCTTGGCATTAGAATCCCTAACCCTCACCCTAGTCCTATATAATGAGAGGGAGCCTCCCTCAAGCTTCTTTATTAATGAAGAAAAAAACCCTAAACCTAGCCTCCACTTAGAAAACCATTCCCTTCGTCAAATTTTAGGATTCTTAGCCCTAGAAACCCTCATTCCTTCTCCATCAAGAGAGATCTAGGAGCTTGGACCGAGGAGGCTTGAAGAAAGATGAGCTACATTGGGAATCCATCTCCCAATAGATGACGATCCGAATTAAAACCCCATTTAATTCTATTTTTAATTGTTGTTTGGCCATTAGGAGCCTACCATTTAAATTAGGGATGACTCTTTTGGTTTTTCCATGGAGTCATAGGTGATTTTAGGGTTTTGGTGTTCCAATGATGATTTTTCCTAATTTCGTGAGCCCTAATTATAGGTATTTGTGTCTACTCATGTTTGCATCATATACACATAGGTTTGGTTTGAGGGTTTTAGTTTTGGGTATCCATGAGTAACCAGGTGAAACCCGATTTCAGCCCCTAGGTGTTTGTCGAAATGCTTCATAAGGGAAATGCCTAATTCTTTAACCTAGTTCTTATGGTTTGATATGTATGCATGTATTTATATGTATGCGTATATGTATTACTGTATTTTGAGTGTCCTTGAGTGATTGCACAGTCGGGTTTTACCCTGTGACTGTGCATAACCTCGAGTTCACTGTCTGAACTGTGTACCTGTGTTGAGCAATTAGAATCAGTTCACTGTGTGTTCGTTATCTCAGTAATTAGAGGTTGGGAGAAATCTGGGAACAGTTCAGTGAATGTAGAGGGATGTATCAGTAGGTAGCTAGCCTCTGTACAGTGAGCATTAGAGTAACCACTGTGCGACTAGATGTGTGTGAGTGCATCAGTGTAATGTCTTAGTCAGGTTCCAGTTCCCTGTGTGTTTAGTGCATCAATGAATAGAGTATAGGTATCAAAGTTTTCCAGTGAGTGTATCGTGTATCAGTCGGGTTTTCAGGTTCTAGAGTCACTAGCACAGTGTCTGAACTCGAGTGTGTGAGAACAGTGCAGGTGGGTTACCTTATGCCTATGTACTGTGCAAGTTATCAGTGTGAGTTCACTGTGTGTGGTAGTTTAATTCGGTATAGGTGGTTCATGGGGTTTGTGTTTTGTGTGTGTGCCTTTGTTAGAGGAGTGAACTGAGAGTCTGTTTCACTGTGGGGAAAAAACTGTGTGTGTCAGTAGTAGTATGGGTGATCTAGTGTTTCAATATTAGAGTTCAGTTCCAGGTAGAAAGCCTCTGTGTGTATCAGCAAGGGGAGTTGTGCACAGAATATGTCAGTATAATATAGGTTTTAGGTTGAGTTGAGTGTCTTTGAGCCTAGTAGCTAGTGTATCAGTTGAGGGGCAGAGGGTACTGTGCCAGTGTCAGTAGGTATGGTTCCAGATCTTTAGTGATACTGTGTATCAGAAATTGGGGGATAAGAGGGCCAGGTTCAGCACAGTGAGAAATTGATGAGTGTAGAGTATCACATGACAGTAGCAGTGTAGGAGTACTGTGTTGTATTTAGTTGAGTATCAGTTATAGCTTGTTTGATGGTTGCCTATTTATCCTGCCAATAGTCATATGCTTGTCTCAAAGATTTAAGCCATGTATGTGTAAGTATGAACAACTTCAGACTGTGAAACTATGAATGCTTCATTATATCAGTTATCTTGGAACCTAGGCTACCTCTGAGATATGATACTGCCTTATGCCTTATGAGTCCTATGACTTATCAGCTATCATTCTGTGAATTTGTGTAGTGAGTGTCAGTTCTAGACTAGTGTATTTTGTTATCAGTAATACAGTGCTAGGTAGTGCACCAGGGGAGGAAATGTATAAATTTCACAGTGTATCCGATTATTCCAACTGAACTTGGTCACTTGGTTAATTGGCTACCTTGATACTTTTGATGTCTGATACTGCCCAGGTTTCTCACTGTGGGGTTTTGCCACAAGTTAGAGTATCAAGTTTTCTTCAGTAAGGTGAGAATCCTTGAGGTTCAATGATGGACTCGAGTATAAGTAGATGTGTTAGAGATGTGAAGTTCAGTGTCTCAGTGATATAAGTGGTAGTGTGAGTGATGGAATTCAGTGCACTGTGTAGTGAGCATTGAGTGAGAGTGTTTGTGTGAGGATGAAATGATAACAGTGGACAGTGTGTGCATATGTATCAGTGAGTTGGTATTAGAGTGTAGAGTACCAGTTGTTGAGTGCTAGTGTGTTAGTTTTAGTGAGGTATCGGGTTAGCAAGGTATCTAGGTTTGGGTTATTAAGTTTCACTAGTAGTATTAGCAGTTGGGTATGGACTTGTATATATATATATACAACTAATAATCTAGATAGTTAGTGGTGGATAATAGCTATGCTAGCATATAGTTTAGCTACATGTATACATGTATATATGTAGGTAATATATATGTAAATGCTTGTATTAAATTATAGTTAATTACTATATGGTATGGATGTATATTATAGTGTTAGTATCTATGACCTAGTGTGAACCACATCAGTTAGAGTGTCCTAGTACAAACCTAGTACGACTAATATCATCTTGGAGAAAGCCTACCACATAAGAAATTATGAACTATAAACCTTAGATTTGACCTAGAGGCCTCGTACTTAATTAGTTAAACATGTTTATTCCTTTAATTCATTATTTTGACATTGATATTCCATAATTAGGTCATTGTGATCTCGTCTTGGACATTGATCCTCGTACCTTCCTCAGGACCGCAGGCGAGTACATTCTCTGACAGTTTTCATTTTTGTTGATTAATTCTATAATTCTAGTTGTATAGTATACTAGATTCTGACACTATGGATATACGGTTAGCATCCTAGATACCTGTCATGAGGAGTCGTGATTGGAATCCATCGTGCTAGCTGGGGATGGAAAAATATTAGCAGATTATGTGATCATACCCCACCTTACATGCATCATAGCTCACCCCACACATCACGTCGGGTGCAGCCTGACCATTTACATGCCTCATAGCCTGTTATATATGATTAGCCTGACTATTGCTCGTATCATAGCTAACCAGATGGTTAGCCTGACCTCATATATATCATAGCCAATTATATATAACAAGCCTGATCTCGTCCCAAGCCGATCACATAATAAACTGATATTTCAAACACATAGCCAGATATTTATTCTTTATTTCAGTTCACTTGTTATAGCATTCACTTATATTTTTATTCCTTGCTAGATGTTCTATTGCTTATTTCATATTCTCTAGTATTCCATATTTCCAGTATTTCTTTCATCTTGTATTTCCTTACACTGTTTTATAGTTTTGTCAACATAAATGAAACTGCTGTTTAGTGCTTGTGCTTCGCTCCAATCCTGACTGGATAAAAATTTTCAGAGGACTTGGAGGACTTATGTCCTACCCACTATGGCCCGGGAGCAGAGGGATATTTTATACCAAAAATTCTAGAGGAATTTCCCATCTTAGAGGAGACACTACCTACAGGCATTTAGACTATCTTATTTATGTTTGTTCTAGAAATGAGACTTGGGTTGTATATTTTTTTGAGACTTTATGTGGACATCTAGACTCTAGACTTGTGTTGTATTTATATTTTGTGCTTGACTTATGTCAGTACTCTCTATACTTATATCTCATTATGCCATTTACTTTCCAATAGTCTTGTGATTGAGTATAATATAATTTGTTGATCCATGTATTATCATTGTCCTCCCTATGGAGTTGAGACCATTGACAGGATAAGTTATGTTTGTTAGACTTGAGACCTAGATAACATTCTACCGTCGATGCTGCGATGTAGGCTGGACGTACCCACGGCTCATGCCCAATTTTTGGGTGTCGGTCGTGACAAGGCGAGTCTTATCTTCTTGATGAACTTGAATTATTTTATACCTTCTTTCATCATAATCCAGCGTACTTATATTTTATGGACTATCTCGACTTATGCTGCTATTATAGCCTAATTTTGCAAGCTGATTCTTTTATCAAACTTGTTCATGACATATGTATTAATGGGTGCACACACTAATACAATTGTCTATTTAGAATCAGTGTATTATGGTCTGATCAACCTTAGTGCGCTTGGTTCGCTCTTCGTATGACTACTTTACTTGGATTAAGATATATAGTTTACTAGTAGGCGAATATACTTGTGCTCTAGACAGCCCAGAGCATATCATATCAGGTACATAACTGTTCTGATATGAACATGCGAATAGAAATTTACCAAAATAGGATCTCATCCGCAACTGTCCTGAAAACTCTCTTTTTGAATTCTTTAATCGCTTTGAACCCCATACTTGTATTATATCACCTCCTCCTTGAATTCTATATTATTGTTCTCCGTCTTCCCCTATTTCAAAAAGGCGAACACTCGTGCTTGGTATAAGTTAGATACACAAAGAGTACTAGATATACCCCATAGGCCAATCACATTACCTTGTGACTAAAAATTGAATGTTAATTATTTAAAAGTCGAGAAGATATTACAATATATTGAATTTTGATTTAAATAATGGTTAATTTAAATTTGAAGTAATTACGATGGATTGAATAGATTTTGTTATTTAAATTTTTAGAAGAGATTGCGATTGACTTGCCTTATATACTTTTTTTATTTTTATTTTTATTTGACGGGGTAAACCACGTCCATGTGGGGCCTTAGCCTTTATTGAAAAATAAAGCACTTGACGCAGGGACATAGCCCTTACTGCCTACAAAAGGGAGGGAGGTAGTCCTTTCCAAAGAAACTTGAAAATACAGAGTAGAAATAAAGCAAAATTATTTCCTAAAAATAGGGTGCCCCATCTGATCTAACGAGAGCATACCACCCACTGAATCTGGAAGCTCCACTGCCTGTTCAAAAATTTGATTATATCCTGTTTCCATAGCCAAGTTAGCCAATGCATTTGCAACCCTGTTCTCCTCTGCAGTAATATAAGTCACCTGAATGTCTTGGGAAAACATTTTCCTGATTTTTTGCATTTTATAAGTGTCCGACCAGTGAATGTGTCCTTTTCCCATAATAGTATCACAAAGATATTTAAAGCTAGCATCAATAAAATTTATGATAATGTTATTACTCTTGCAGAATTTTTTGCCAGATAATAGTGAATCTATTTTTGCATTAATGCTTTTTCCTCCTGTAATAACAATTTGGAAAGCAGCAACCATTTGACCTTCAGTGCCTCTGACTACCCCTCCACTGAAAGAGTCAACCCCATTGTTTTTAGATATAATATTTAGCTTGTGACCATGTACCGGCAGTTTCCAATGAACCCAAGTGCCTCTACCAATATTGTAGATTTTTGGAGAAATATGGAAAGCCGCCAAGAAATTCTCCTCCTCCACTGAAGGCTTTTCTTCTAGTTGGAATGATCTTAATATTAATTGAAGGCTAGTGGTGATCCACCGTATAACCTCATTAGCAATAAGGTCAATATTCTCAAAAATAATAGTATTTCTATGCTTCCATATCTCCCACAAACCCGTAGTGAATATAATATTCCTACTTAGGCTAATAATATTATTTTAAGAAATATTGAGAAGCCATACTTCGGCTAATTGCTCCACAGACATGGCATGAATAAGTAAATGAAAGTTAGGAGCAAAATGAGACCATACCGAGGAAGCAAGCTTACTAGTAACAAACATGTGCTCTACCGATTCCTCCTGTGGTTGAAGACAACATCTGTATCTCAAAGCCAATCTGAAGCCTAAGGAGATGAGGCATTTGTTTACCGAAATTGCATTCTTGTTGATCCTCCAAAGGAAAGCTGATATTTTTGGCGGTATTAATTTGTTCCAAACGTACCCACTCTATTTGAAAGTATCATATTTGGTACGATAATGCTCCCAGTAGGACTCCGTAGAAAACTCCCCGTTAGAAGCTAACTCCCAACAAAGTATGTCGGGTCCATTGTGCAACTCCACCTGTGTAAGCATTTCTTTGGCAATATTAGGGAGAAGTAGGCGTGCATCAAACTTATTTCCCTCTTTATCCCGAATTCTCGGACTAGCAATCACCTGTCGGACAGAAGGAATAAAACTAATTCTCCTCGGCTTTGGCAAATATTTGCCGCACCAATTAGACCTCCAAATGGGAACATTTCCCCTCCCTAATATCCAACGACTATGTTTATTAACATTAGGGAAAACCTTTAGCATTGAAGACCAGAGAGACGAGGATGAATTCGGTTTCATATAACCAATTTCCAAGGGGTCTCCATATTTTCTGTACATATATTGAGCCCATAGAGATTCACCTTTAATGAAGTTCCAACATCTCTTAGCGTGCAGACATCTCATCACCTGCTGCAAAGATCTGATACCAAGACCGTCTTCATCCAGAGGGCGGCAAATTCTTTTCCAGGAGACCCATTTTCTTCGGTTTTCTTCTGAGGTATTCCAAAGGAAATTGGCCATAATTGTTTTCAACTTCTTAATATAAGTATTGGGTAATTTAACAACTGACAGAGCATGAATCGGGAGCATTTAAGGCACTTTTGATAAGAGTGATTTTACCTCCAAATGATAAAAGCCTTCCTCGCCAATTGGCTATATTCTTCCTGAATTTGTCCTCCAGTCCTGCGAAGTAGTCTATTTTCGCCCGTCCTTTGAATAGAGAAACCCCCAGATAGTTGATAGGGAGGAATGCTTGAGTAATTCCTGTATTTTTTAGAATGAATTGAGCTTGTTCTCTGGCATGATATTTGGTAGAGACAATGAAAGACGACTTGGCAAAATTTATAACTTGACCGAAGGCTTCTGAAAACTCCCCCAAAGTTTTCATTAAGCAGTCAATACTGTCTTTTCCTCCGTTAAGAAAAATGAGACTGTCATCTGCATAAAAGAGGTGAGACACCCGGAGTGCATATCTTCTTCCACTAAAAGGTTTGATCTTCTTGTATAAACTGAGATGAGCTACCATCCTACTAAGAGCGTCTTGAGCAATAATAAATAGAGCAGGCAAAATAGGGTCTCCTTGTCGAAGCACTCTAAAAGATTTAAAAAAGCCTCCAATTTTTCTATTAATAGATATAGAGTACCAGCAGTTGGATATCGCCCTGAAAATGAGATCTTTCCATTGTGTACTAAAACCAAATTTGTGAAGAACCGCCAATAGAAACTGCCAACTCACCCGATCATATGCTTTTGACATATCAAGTTTCATAACCACATTTCCTCCTGTGATTTTGTTATCAATGGCTTCTACCATTTCATGCGCTAGGCTAATTTTCTCGTGAATACTTCTCCGTTTGACAAATCCAGATTATTCTTTGGAAATAATTTTTGGGAGAACCACTGCCAATCTATCCGCCAGCAGTTTAGAAATAATTTTATGAGAGAAATTACATAGACTAATTGGCCGAAATTATTACAACCCAAAGGTTTGTCTACTTTCGACAAAAGCACAATATTGGTAGATGTTATGCCCTGTGGAAGTTGCATTCCCAGGAAGAAATCAGAAATAGCGGCCATCACATCCTTTTTAATGATTTGCCAACAAGTAATATAGAAATACCCTGTAAAGCCGTCCGGGCCCGGAGCACTTTACTTCCTCTTCATTTGGCATAGCCACTAGAATTTCATTTTGAGCATCAGTAATTAGATTAGGAATACATTGAATGAAGTTACCTGGGTCCTTGGTGTGTATCCCTTTGAAGAATTCTGAGAAGTGATAGATCGCCATTTTTAGTGCCTCCTTATCTTCCATTACCGAACCATCAGGAAGAAACATTCTGGTTCTGTGGCTAGTGACCCGTTCCTTGATGATAGCATGATAGAATGAAGTGTTCCTGTCTCCTTCTTTGATCCAATTAACTCTGGCTAGATCTTGAAGTAGGATTTCTTCATTGTTCACAACAACTTCCAGTTTGTGTTTCGCTTCTTCCAACTCTTTGTTAGTATTTATGTCCCATTTCGATTGGAGAGAGGATTCAAGATTCTCTATATAAGTAATTAGTTCTGACTTCTTTTTTCTAACATCCCCAAAAACCTCCCAGTTCTATTTACGAAGGGCTGTCCGTAGTCGCTTTAATTTGCAGTGGAGATCCTTAAGAGGTTGTCCCACACAATCGCTGCTCCAGTTTCTGGCCACAAACTCACTGAAATTCGGATGAGAACCCCACATCCTCTGAAATCTGAATGGTTTAGGGACCAAGTTGTTGACAATCGTTGAAATGAGAAGAGGACAGTGGTCTGAATGAATGCGAGGTAGATGTTGTACTGAAATTGGTGGAAGCTCTAGCATGAACTTGGGGTCATATAAAGCTCTATCGAGCCTCTCCCAAGTGTTGGGGTGATGTAGTAAACCATTGAACCATATGAAAACTGAGCCAACGAACCCAGCATCAAGTAGGTTAGCTCCAGAAATAAACCTGTTGAAATCTTCTACTGCTAGATGTTTATACCTCTCGGGCCCCTCTTTTCATTGGTGAAACCACTACGTTAAAATCCCCCGCCATCAACCAAGGTAATCTGTTGACAAATACAAAATTGGAGAGGTCACTCCACAGTTCTCTCCTTTTCTGAACTTGACAGTGGGCATAGACAAAGGAAAAAGCAATTGTATGGATGGGATTCTGATTTTCCACTTCACAGGTTATGTATTGATCAGTGGTTTCCAGCACTTTGATGCTAACTGATGATTTCCACATAATCCATATATGTTTATTAGTAGTGCCTCCATGATAATAATGAGGCATATGTAGATAATTTGCCAAAGAGGCTAGATTGTTCCCTGGTATTTTCGGTTCTATGATACATATAATACCTGGGGAATGAGTATGGTTTGACGATTTGAGGTAATCTCTGGTTTGCGGGTCACGAATGCCCCTCGTATTCCAAATAATTGTCTTAATCATCTAAACTTTCTTGGGATGATTTACTTTGACTCCAGGTAGAAGCCTCCCTTTAATCTGAAGTGAATGAGCAAATATCTGCTGATTTCTCTTGTATTCGGATACGTGAATACCTTGAGATACACTGTGTCTTCCACTCGTGCTAGGTTGAGATTCACTTGCAGGTAATTCCATAGGAGACTTTTTGTTGTCACCCTTTTTCTATTTTTTTTAGTATTGACTTGTATGTTATCTGGATCAGACCTTTCTTCTGTTGATTCCATCAAGGAGAATGTTGGGATATCCTCTAGTTCAGTATCAGCTTTTTGTTCCCTGTTGCATTTTTCTGTTTGAGTTTCAGTATCCGGATACTTGAGTGAGAGTTGAACATTGCCCCCTATTTGCTGATTGTTAACCCCCACCTCTGGTTGAGTATTGGGTTGATACCCCGAGTTATTAGATTGCTCTGAGATACTATTCTGCTCCCTGTTACATTTTTCTATTTGAAGTTCCTGCTGGTTTTTGAGAGAAACCTGAACATTACCTTCATGAACTTGTCCAGCTTTCTCCTCATTGAAGAGTTCCTGGGAATGGCTGCTACCTGATTGTTCCAAGGGCAAATCCTCTTTATTCAGGCATTGGAATTTATTGTTCACAGCAATTGTAGTAGATTGCTTGGTGGATGCATTGGAATTAACTGAAGCAGGTTCCTCATTTTGCTGGCTTCTGTTACTTATATTCTGATCACTACTAACCTGGAACCTAATATGATTATTAGGTATATGATCCTTCTTCCCTGCTGTCTCCTTGATAACCTCCGGAGTCTGATACAAAGACTTCTTTTTTAGCTCCGGATGAGTTTTAAAGCAACCCTCACAATCATGTCCCTGTAGATGACAGTTCTTGCAATATTTTATATTCGATTCAAATACTATATGTTGCATGTATTCACCCATGTTTCCCACTAACATATGAATAAAGGATGGGGGTGGAACTGCCAAATCATCCTCGACGCAGGCCCTAGCATAGTTTGCCCTGGAGAATCTTCTAGTTTCTTCTCCCATCTTTAGAAATTTGCCAAATGAATTCGACATTCGTTTTATAATTGCAGGAACAAAACTGATTAGATTTGGGTTGGGAAAGCGAACCTAAACTGCTGTGATGGATGTTTCTTCCTTAGGAATGAACTCAGGTGTCCATTTCAGGATACGGAACATGGCTTTGTCAATTCTACGAACATCTGTCGTCCATACCTTGACATGATCCTCTTTATTAGATAAATGAAGGATAACGTGTTTCGGGTCCATCAGGACAACTGTATAAGGGTGTTTTAGATTCCAAGTAGCAATAGTTTCTTTAACCCGACCAAGCTTCGGACATCCTGTTGAGAATTTCATAACGAATGTATATCGGAACTGATCAATAATTGAGGTCATATCTTCCTCAGAGAAAGCAACAGTAACAATATCTCCATCTTTTTTGAACTCGACTTGTTCATCTAGATTAATATCTTGTATAAAATGTTGAGTACCTGTCACCATGTATGGTCGAAGAATCCCCGCATAAGATTTCTTTAGGGTAGTTGCGGCTGTGATAGGAGTTTGGTTCTTCTGCGTGTTGGAGTTAATCCTTTCTTCTCCATCCTTCAATAAAGTTATCCCTGTTGCACCCACAGGTTGCTGTCCATCTCCTTCCTTCAATATAGCTATTCTTGTTGCACCCACAGGTTGCAGCAATATCTCACACACAGGTTGTAGATCTGATCCCCCTGGCTGAGGATCGATGTCCTCTGTTTCACGAACACATCCATCAGGAGGTACCTTGCTTCCTTCTTGCATGGAAGGCTATGCAGGAAGTAACATTAACCGAAACTGGAGGAGTCCGCCTGAGAACAACTTCCAGCGAGTAGCCTGAGGTCCGCCTCCTCTTGAGGCGGACGTTGAAGCCCCGCCTTGCCGTCTGGAACCCTAGGGCGTTGACACCCTCTCTCTCTCTCTCTCTCTCACACACACACACACAATAGTTAATAAATAGGCTTTTGGATCATCATACGAATGTGAAGGATTTAACAAATCATGCCTTATTTTTAATTTCGAGGATAAAATTCTTTTAAGTTGGGTAGATTGTATACCCCCTGACCCAAAAATAGGTATCTTGTGTGTGTTTTGTATTCCTTGTATTTGTTTTACATTATTTTCAAATCAATTAAAACCCAATGAATATATTAGGACACTTCATCGTGGTTTGGACATTAACGATATAAGATAGCCCCAAAATCTGTATCTCCCTTCATAGGAAGTAGCCTACACTGGAGACACTACCTGTAGAATCTTTTTGTGGCACAAAAATTTGATCCCTTAATATTAATATGACATTAGTGTAACGACCGTAGGGTTAATTGTTAGATATTTAGATATTTAGATATTTAGATATATAATTTATTTGTGGTTATTTTTCTATCCCAACTTCCTACAATTAGTAGCCCATAATTTTTCGTGCCAGATTAGGCAAATTCTCTTTTTTGTAAGATTGCATGTTATTTACTATTAACCTATTTTGTGGATATCCATTCAGTTATTTACTAAGTTAATTGGATAATACAATTATTTGATTTATCATAACTAAATAAATAATCTAATTATTAATTATAAAATATTTTATAAAATTATTTTGGGTGTAGTATTTTATTAAAGCTTTACAAAGTATAAAAAAATTATTTTGTGGGCAAATATTATTTTTGGATTTTTATAACCTTATTTATATGCGTGAATATATATAAATATATGTATAATAATAATAATAATAAAAAAATAATAATAATAATAATAATAAATAAGAAAACAAAACAAAAAAAAGAAAAAGAAAACAAAACAAAATAAAAGAAAAGAAAAGAAAAAGAAAATATAACTAAAACCTAAACTAATCATTAAAACCTTAAACTAACCCTAAAACCTGATTCCTATAACTAAAACCCCACCCCTAGCAGCAAAACCACCCCCTAGCCCGCAACCCTTCCCCCTCTCCTTGTGTATATATATATATATATATATATATATATATATATATATATATATATATATATATATATTACTTATACCTAAACCAACTATCCAAATCCTAACCCTAACCCTACCCTAGCCCGGACCACCCCACCGGCCGTCCGCCTCGACGCCGGCGTCGCCGCGTCGGGCCGTCGCGTCGCGTCGCCCAGATCGCCGCAGCAGCCGTCGCCACCGTCCTCATTTGCGCACGCGCGCGCATGTGCACAGCAACAACCCATCTTCAAGGTAGCGTATCTTCTCTATCTTTGATTTTTTTGTGTGCGGTTTGTCTGTGTACGTTCAGAACCTAACCCTCTAGGATTTTCATTCAAGTGGGACAAGTTTTCGTATTCCGGATTGGTCAAAAAATCGACCGAAAAATTGCCAAAAAACTGAGCAAAAACGGTCTAGAAACTTCAACCCAAACCCCCATGTTCACACCCAATTTGCCATCAACCTGTTTAATATTTTCAAAAACTAATTGAAGGATTTTCTTCTCAATATAACCGAGAATTTTTTTGTTCTTTTAGTTTTTATTAATTCGTGTTATGTGTTAAATTATTTGGCCTCTAAAATAACCAAAACATAATAATTTAAAACTGAAATTTTATGATACGGAGTGCGCCCTGCCAAACGAGACCGCCCTATCGTGTACCAATTTTATCGAAATACACGTATGGTATATCCTAACTTTTGTGTGGGCTTTTGCTGAAGCTGATTCAAACGTGTGTGCGCGTCGGAATCAACCCGTATACGTAAAAAATCCCCGTATCGTGACTTTTGTAAAACATCACCCCATTTTGTGTACGCTCATTGGAATGCGACGAAACTTGTGCTATTGGATTCGTGGTATCACGCTGGTCCTGTGACCCAAGTTTCACGCGATTCTGAGATATTTGACCAAGCCGCCTATTGGCGGGCCCCACGGTTTGACTTTTAGGGCAAATTTGTGATCGGTTCACCGAAATCCAAAATTGGACATACCGTTGAGTTCGTATTGACGTTTAGAATTTGTTTGACCTATAATTTGTCCCATTTAGAGACCTTTATCTCTGGCATGTATTTCGGTGCAAGGTGGGCCCACATGTGGACCCGTTTTAACCCGAAATTATCGTTTTGCTCCTGTGTCCAAATTGGACGAAAGGGTAGGCTTTTCTGGCTATCTCGCTGATTTTGAAGATATTGGTGATGCTTATTTCAGCATCCGGAGACGTTCATTCGGATGCCATGGTTTCTGATCCTCTGTACTTGACACATGGATATTACACTACGCAGCTTTCTTGCCAGACAAGTATACCTTGCCTTGTTGTACTGTTTAAATTCAGTTATTATTTAGTTGCATATTTATTTGTTTTATTATTATATAACTGTGCACATCCGAGAAAGACTCAGGTGCAGTCAACGAAGGCGTTGACGTTAGGACTTAGGTTTGACCTAGTAATTAGTGGACGTACCTGAAGTTGTGGAGTTATCAATATGACTTTCCAGGACTTGACACGTACACATATGATTGCACGTCACAGACTGTGTTCATGTAGGGATGCGTGCTTCATACTCGACTGGCTATCGGTATGAGCAGCACATATGACGATATTTAGCTTAGTTGTATATTTCTTTAGTGACGTGCATTTTAGTATGAGATGTCCACGTCGTGTTCACGACTTGTATATTGGCATTGGGCGGAGAAGACAATTAGTAGGCGTATGGGACAGACATTTGGCTACCGTAGTTTCAGTCTAAACTACCGTGTTGTGATCCTCAATGTTGCCCGGTTATGGGCTATGTGTTACCCGGTTATGGGCTCAGTGTTACACGGTTATGGACGTATATGCTTGTCGATATATCCGGCATAGGTTACAAGCTGCGCGCTATTATGATCGTTGATGTAGTCAACATATACTTCTGGCATCCAGTTTACAGCTAATGCCAGATATTAGCCTCTGGCTCGAAGCTACGCTTTATACATTTTACCTACGCATACGTACCAAAGTTGTCTTCAAGTGCATTTCACTTAGCTGGTTAATTCAGCCTCGAGTTTTCATAGTATTTACTTTATGGCATGCTTCTATGTATCTTGTAATGTCCCTTTGAGGACCTGGTCCCTTTTCAAGTGTATACGATCATGACTATTCATAAGAGCGCGGATCAGGACTTGCTACTTATCTTTCGATGAGGTCTTCCCTTCGAGCCTCATTGTTCATTAGGTGTACTTATTTTGTTCTCTGATACTCTACTTTGGTAGTTGATTTGTCTCCACCCAACTACCTGTTCTTCTCAAGCATCTTATACTTGATTCAGTTATATAATTGATTGGTTATTCATTTCCTTATGATTATTTTTGTGGATGAGATTTAGTTATGCCCTGTGACAAATATATATCACTTGTGAATTATTGTTCATAATACAACGTACGTATCTGTTATGGTTTCCATATATTGGAGTTGTCATATACATACGGCTGGCATGCTTACGTATTCCAAGTCCTACGTATTTTGGGATTGGGACGTGACACCGTATAATTGATGATCCCTTAGAAAGTGATGTCTGATTTTTATGTATTTAGTGCGTGAGTGGCATACTAAATTTTTGGTGAGATTAATGGTGCTAGTGTAATCACAGAAAATAGGAATTTTCTAATAATGCAAATTGAAGTCTTCTAGGATTTGCTTCATCCACAAAATTGGAGCACAACAATATCCTACGGCGATATACTCAGCCCCAGTTGTTAATAATGCAACAAAATTTTGTTTCATGCTAAACTAGGAGACTAGAGACTTTTATAAGAAATGGCACGTGCCGCTGGTACTTTTTCGATCGACTTTGCATTCAGCAAAAGCAGCATCCGAGTAACCAGCAACATCAAAGGACGTAGTTTTGGGATACCATAAGCCTGCCGACAAAGTCCCTTTAAGGTATCTAAAAATAATACGCTTAACTGCGCACAAATGAGATTCCTTAGGATTAGCCTGATATTTAACACAAAGACATACAATAAATATAATATCTGGATGACTAGCAAGTAGTTATAATAAACTACGAATCATACCTTGATACTTACGTATGTTTGTTGGTTTACTGCTTTCATCAAGTTCAAGCTTAGTATATGTTTCCATTGGAGTTCCGATAGGCTTTGCATTATCCATGTCAAATTTTTTGAGCAAATCCTTCGTGTACATAGCCTGATGGATAAAGGTTCCTTGTGAATTTTGTTTGATTTACAATCCTAGGAAGAAAGTCATATCTCCCATCATGCTCATCTCAAATTCACTCCGCATACACTTAGCAAACTCATTACATAACATCTCATTAGTAGATCCAAATATGATATCATCAATATATATTTACACTAATAACAAAGAATCAGCAGAAGATTTTATAAAAATGCTAGTATCAATTTTTTCTTTTGAAAAATCATTTTAAGTAGAAAGAAGCTAAGACGTTCATACCAAGCACGAGGGACTTATTTGAGTCCGTATAGAGCCCTTCGTAACTTGAATATGTGGTTAAGGTGCTTAAAATCTTTAAAACCAGGGGGTTGTTTGACAATAACATCTTCTTTGACAACTCCATTTAGAAAAGCACTTTTAACATCCATTTGAAAAAGTTTAAAGTTATGAAAACTAGCAAAAGTGGAAAGCATTCAAATAGATTCAAGTTTAGCAACAGGAGCATAAGTCTCATCATAGTCACTACCTTCCTCTTAGTTATATCCTTGAGCAATGAGACATGCTTTGTTACATGTAACGGAACCATCCTCATTTAATTTATTTCAAAAAACCCATTTAGTACCAATGATCGGATAATCATTAGGTTTAGGAATGAGTTCCCAAACTTGATTGCGTTCAAATTGGTTGAGTTCCTCTTGCATAGCAGAAATCCAAAATTCATCAGCAAAAGCTTCATCAGTATTTTTAGGTTCTATTTTAGAAATAAAAACAACATTTGCAATGATATCTCTATTTGAGGAACGTGTACTTACACCTTTCGATACATCACCTATTACCAAGTCTTCAGGATGATCTGTGGAAAAGTTCAGTCTCTTTGGCAGACTTTTCGGATGACTTGTACTGTTTGTATCTTCTGATGTCTTGTTGGTTGCGGATTGACTACCTTCATCGTCGCTTTCGTTTAGTGCTTGAGTATTGTGTTCATTAAATGTAACATTGATTGATTCTTCAACAGTCAATGAGTTATTTTTGAATACTCTGAATCCTTTACTTTTGGCGGCATAACCTAGAAAAATTTCTTCATCGGCCTTGGAGTCAAATTTTCCTAGTTATCTTTGGTATTAAGAATAAAACATTTACAGCCAAACACTTTAAAATAACTAATTGTGGGAATTCTACCAAACCAAAGTTCATAGGGAGTTTTCTTCGATATAGGTCGAATAAGCACCCTATTTAAAACAAGGCATGAAGTACTTACAGCTTCAGCCCAAAAGTATTTTGGAAGGTTGTACTGATTTAACATGACTCTAGCCATATCGCCAAGAGTTCTATTCTTCCGCTCTACAACACCATTTTGTTATTGAGTTCTAGGACAAGAAAATTTATGAAAAAAATCTATTTTCATTGTAAAATCTTTTTAAATTACTACTTTCGAATTTGTCTCCATGATCACTTCGGATACGAGTAATCATGAAACCTTTTTCATTTTGAACCTTTTTGCAAAAAGTAACAAATTCAAAAAATGCTTCATTTTTGTTTGCAAGAAAATAAACCTATGTGTATCTAGAAAAATTATCAACAATAACATAAGATAAAGCTTACCGCCAAGACTGAGGACTCTACTGGGTCCAAACAAGTCCATATGCAAGAGTTGTAGAGGTCTAGAGGTACTTACAGAGTTGATTGATTTAAAAGGAGATTTAGTAACTTTATTCTTTTTACAGTCAGCACATACCATATCTTTCTTGAAAGTAATATCTGGTAAGCCTCTTACGAGTTTCTTTGTTGATAGTCTTGTAAGAGTGTCCATGTTTGTGTGTCCTAGACGCATATGTCATAGCCAGCTGTCATATTTGTTGGCGTACAGACATTTGCCTATATTGTCAGTATCTTTTGCAGGATAGAAAAAATATATATTGTCTTCCCTGATCTTTTCAAAGATAACCTTACCAGTGGATCTTTCATAAATAGAGCATTTATTTTTAACGAAGTTAATACCATATCCATGGTCAGCTAGATGACTGATGCTGAGTAGGTTATATTTTAATTTTGTTACTAGACAAATATTTTTTATGACAGGATAGGGAGGAACACCTATATTACCATTACCAATAATGTATCCTCTGAGGTTATTGCCGAAGGAGACATAACCTTCTTTCTTCATCGATAGGGTTGCAAATAGGTTAGCATCACCAGTCATATGTCGTGAGCAACCACTATTGAGAATCCACTTGCTTCTAGCATGAGAGAGTTGTTCCACCTATAAAATGATTTATAGATGTAACCCTTGGTACCCATTTCTTTGAGAGTCCTGCTGTTTTAGTTTTAGTTACCAATGCATAAACATTCATATATACTAACTTTCTTGTTCTATAGAATCTAGATATATTTCCTTTCTAACCACAGTAGTGACATATAGCTATGTGATTGGTGCTTGGTGTAGCATAATAAATATGATTATGTGAAGCAGTTCTTTGTGGTCTATGTGGATAGAATACATGATTGTGTGGGATATTTCTTTGTGGTCTTCGTGGATATTTATAATATAATGCTTGATTATGTTTGGTTCTATGTGCATGATGTATTCTGAACATATGATTGCAAGAACTATTATGCATGTTGGTAAGATCATAGCTGTGAGTGTTCTTCTGTCTTGCTACATGTCTCATGTTAGGTTGGGTGGAGGTTTGTTCGACTTGTTTGCCCAATCTAATCTCTAACTTTTTAGAGGTAGTATATACTTCATCATATTTAGAAGTGAGAGCATCTATTATACGTTCAGCAATGGAATACTTCTTCTTTTCAGATTCAAGTTCTTCCTCAAGTTTAGCATTCTCCTGATAGCTCTTGTCAAGATTGGCAAGTGCCTCGTGGAGGTTAAGCTTAAGTCTAGAATTCTTGTCTGAATCGTTAGAGGTATCTTTACTTTACTTAGTAGAGATGTTAGTCTCTCTATTTTTGTCTGACATTCTTGAACATCTTTCTTAGCATGCTTGTACTTATTTCTAAATTTTCTAAAATTATCAAGCAGATCACTAAAGGCATTACCTAGTTCATCAAAAGTAAAATCATCATAAGATTTTTTATCAGTTACCTGATCAACTAACGCCATGAAGCACAGGTTTGCTGCTTCTCGAGGATTCTCTTTTTCGGATTCACTAGCTTCACTTTCGTGCCAAATACTAGTGTTTGCATATTTTTGTGATGATGTTCTTCTGGATAAGTAGTTGTGGTGATTTCCTTTTCTTAGGGTTGGACAATCTTTCTTTATATGTCATGTCTTCTTTTAGTTATAGCATATAGGCTCTTCATCACTGTTGTTAGTTGGCTCCTTCTTGTTTGATTTCTCAAGGTTTAGAAACTTTTTAAAGTTTCTGGTGGTCAGGACAACTTTTTCATCTTGAGATTTATCGTCGTCGGAGTCATAATTTATGACCTTCTTGTGATGCGCCTCGAGAGCAGTTATCTTCTCCTTTTGAGTGGGTTCTTCAAATTCCTTGAGATCCAGCTCTTGAGTCATCAGCTTACCCATAAGTATCTCGAGGGTCATCGTGGTGAGATCATTTTCTTTTATGATTGCAGTGGCCTTGGGATTTCAGTTCTTGGTGAGTACCTTGAGTACTTTGCGAATCTTTTCATGATTACTATACTCCTTGCCAAGAAATGATAGAGGGTTGACAATTTCAAGGAATCTCGTAAACATTTGAGTGATTGTCTCATCTTGCTTCATCTTGAATGCTTCATACTCTTGTGTTAGACGAATTATTTTTGATTCCTTCACTTGGGAGGTTCCTTCATGAGTAACCTCAAGAAGTTTCCATACTTCGTGTGAAGTGCCGCAAGTGGAGACTTTGTTAAATTCATTTTTGTCAACAACACAAAATAAAGTGTTAATAGCTTTAGCATCAAGATTAGCTTGTTTCTTTTCGGTGTCTGTGTACTTATTATGAGGTTTCTCTACAAGGTTACCATCTATGACTATTCTAGGTGGCTTCTTGTATCCTTCTACTACTACAGTCCAAAGGTCAAAATTAAGTAACTTTAGGTAGAAGCTCATACGAGTCTTCCAGTATATGTAGTTAGTACCATCAAATAAGGGTAGCATATTTTGGACTAGCCTTCACCATTGTTGGTGTAGATAGATCTAACAGTTGCCATAGGTCTCTTAGGATGATAAGTCATATATCAAAAGAACTATCTCTGATACCAATTGAAGGAGTAATTAGGATCAAAAACTATTTAAGAGACTACCAACTCTGATACCAATTGAAGGACCGTGAGACAACTCTAGAGGGGGGTGAATAGAGTGTAGCGGAATAATCTACCCAATTTAAGATTATCAGAATGAATACAGTTGCTAGCTAATAGTATATATAAGGACAGTAAGTGAAGAAGTAAAGTAGAGAGAGAGAAAAAAAATACAAACACCAAGATGTATACTGGTTTTCCTCTGAGAGGACTAGTCCATCCCCGAGAACTCAAGCTTAGAGTTTTATCTACTATAATCACCAATAGTGAATCACAAGCTTTGATCCAAAGACTTGCCACTTTTTTATACTACAAGGTTTGATTTGAAGGTTCGCAACTTCACAGCTTAGAGAGAGAGAGTAACTGATGGAACAAAGCTCTTTATAACTCAGAAGACTTATAGACCGAGATCGCACTTGGCACTAGAAAGGCTAGGGAGTTGCTCTTTGAGGTGGAAAAGTTAAGGCTTTATGGGTTTGCTCACAATATGATAGAAGACTTAAGAATGGTTGAGTGAGTAAGAATGAAGAATTCTAATCCTATTTATAGGGTGTAGGCAAACAGAATTCAGCCAGAATTCGGATAGGGTTTAATTCAAATTTCTAACCGTTGGGCCAAGAAATCATGAGCTTATTGAATTGGTTGATTTTATACCAAAAGGGCAACCGAGTTCGGTCTGAGATTGGCACGAGTTCGGCCATAGTTCGGTCTCTTAGTATGGTAGACTGGGTGGCTTGGGTTAAGAGCTTTTGCTCCTATGTGGGATGGTCTTTAGCTCACTGTCGCTCTTTATAAATGAATGTGGCCTGATTTGGCGGATAGGTTCTTTGGTTCATTTGAGTGGACTAGGTATCTGGGTATAGGTATTTAGGATTTTCTAGTGCAACTCAGCTTACATCACTCCTAGACTCAAATAAATAAAAGATTAATTTGAATAGATGTAATACAAACGATATATAATAGCAATGTTGAGGCTTCAGATCACGATATATCAATGCATGGTTTAGTTAACTATTAAAATCAAGTTGACTGATATTGAATAGGCCATAAGGCAAATAAAATGATAAAGATGTAAAAAAACACGAGAGGCAAAATAATATATGTCTCAATAAGGCAAGGTCTAAGAGTCTAGCTATCTCAACACTAAATAAGTCTCAACATAATACAACTCAAGTCTCAAAGTCTGGAACAATCCATTACATAAATAAACTAGGCCAAGTGATATCTAAACAACTATGGATGGTGTCTCCTCTATAAGGAGTGGCTCCTCTAGATTCTCCAGGATGTAATTGCCATCTAATCTTGGACCATAATGGGTAGGACAGAAGTCCTCAAGATACTTTAAAATATATGATTGGCTATAATACATGTGAGGTCAAGCAAAATATTTGGTTAGCTATAAAGCGAGCAAGAGTCAGGCTAATCGTATATAACAGGCTATGAGACATGTAATATGGTCAGGCTATACCATACGTGATATTTAGGTAAGCTAGGATGCATGTAAGGTGAGGTATGATCACATATCTTGTTAATATTTTTCCATCCCCAACTAGTATGATGATCCAATTGTGACTCCTGATGACAGGTATCTATGATACTAGCCCATGTATCCGCTGTGTCTGAATCAAGTATACACTAAAACTAGAGTCATAGTAAGGATCAAAATAACAAAAAATGTTAGAGAATATACTCGCCTGTAGTCTTGAGCAATGTGTGAGGATCAATGTCCAAAATATAGTGACAAAGACCTAAATATCAAATATTAATGTTAATTGATGAATTAAAGGATGAGCATGATTAACTAACTAAATATGAGGTTTTTAGGCCCTTTCTAAGTCTATACAAGGTTAACTAGGTTGACTAGTCAAATTCTATATCATAAAAGTCTATTTTAGACACTATCTAACTTCTAGTCATTACCTAGCTATACTAACTATTAGTATTAATTATCTATAGATAATATCTATTCACTTGAGGTTAGTAGTATATAACTAACTTGTATAGGTATATGTAATACTAACTTACCCTTCCCTTCCTTAACTAACCTTCACTTGATATCCAATCACATTACCTATCTTATGCTCTCTTCAACATCCCTAACTCTAGGATACTCAACTAACACTCACTCCCAATCCTCATTCACTTGCACTTAACCTCACTTGGTATCACACCCCCATACATCTACACCTACTGCACCTTACTTCTACCCCATATACTGCACAATGAGGTAGTGAATTATCATGGCTCTATTTTGAACAGTGATACACCATTAACCCTTTTCCCTAACTATTTGATACACCACTAGCAACTAATACTAGTGTATCAGTTGCTCCATGTTTCAACCCAACCACTGCTCGAGTATGTCACAATCCAAGGAATGGACTGACTCGAGCCCTATCACTTAAATACCCACTCCTCACATCTACTATTGCTATTATTGCTCTACTGATTGTTAGTTTCATGTCCAATTGTACTATTCTGACCCTACCTCTGAACTAAGTTTCAATTCTAACTGAAACCCCAACATTGACAAACTAATTACTACTGCTACCCGACTCCAGTCCTTTGATCACTCACCGATACTTAGCACTCCACTAATTCTCTATTACCTGTAGATGCTTCCTCAAGACAGATACTTAGTAAAATCCTTACTGCACTAAACAACATCAATACCAAGTCACACTCTTTTATCTACCATTCTAGTATCAGCTAACATCACAATGCCTATGCAGTTAACTGAATGATGCTCTAGAGTATCAGTCTCCTCCAATCTTAATTCTCACCTGACCAATACCTAACATCAAACCCCTACTCAATATCCTTTAAACCTTCAGATATCACTCCCAATACCTTTGAAATCTGATACAACCAATTATACAACATAGTCCACACTTGGTTGCTTCCACCTATATGTTTCTATAATACTGCTGCTACTGCAATTGCATTCATCTAACACACTCCAGGTCGGGCACACAGTCACCCATCTGTTATTATACATTACTTGCTCATTCTTAACTAGTACTTCCCTCGGTTACCCAACTAAAATACCTTAGTTACACTAAAGTTCATCTGATATGCACTGCTCCTCCACTGAATACTCCAAATACAATATACAATCCTACACCACACTCATGAGAACCCCCATCTACTACACATGTGCAGTTACTGATGCAACATAATGTTGCTGATGCAAATGATACTTGCATCAACCAGACACTTCCTCACTGCTTGCACTACAACACACAACACACAGTGCACATATGTGTACACAGTACACAAGTACACCCACACTCATCCAAACATCAACCCACCTATAATATATATAGATTCACCACTATATTTACACACATACTCATCTATAATTATATACATATATATATAAACTGTGAATAAAGTATCAAATAAACCCATTTCCAATAGGAGTCAAATTATCAAACACTTAGGGTGCCTAAGTCATGATACTCTCTATAGTGTCATGATACACTATCCATCTCATGCCAAATTCCCCCAATACTCTATTAATAATAAAAATACATATTAAATACATATATTTATAAATATTATGATTAGTTACTATAAGAATGGAGAAAAATACTCTCACGAACATAAAAGCCCTAATATGGACACAACTTCATGTAGAAATCATAATGGAACCCAATAGAAACTCATTATCTCCCCTTATAGGTATTTCTAAACTATGGGTGGGCTCCTAATGGTCCACAAAATAAATAAAATCGAATTTAAAAGAGAGATTTTAGAATTTCACCTATTGGGAGATGGATTCTCAATGCAAATCTAAGGATTTCTTAGCCAAACTTATTTTTCAATGCTCCTTGAAACCTAAGCTTCTAGGATTCTTAGATGAGGAATGAAGGGGTTTGGGGAAGAACTCACTTAGGGTTTCTCATGAAAATTAAATACACTTGAGGGAGGCTCCCCCCTCCTATATAGGGCCAGCCAAGTGACCTAGGTTTAGCTAATGCATAATATCTAATATGCACTCTATGGTTGTCATGAAGATTTGTTTGATTAGTGGGGTTTTCATAATCTAACGAGGGGTTTAACTAGTTTCTAATTAATAAAGGTAAATGACTAGTTGGTCCAAAATGACTAGTCTAAGGTTGAGTCTGATGGTCACATCAAGTCTAGCCCACTAACTTAAATTATTAATAGCAATAAAATATATACTATATACATTATATAAATTATAAAAAATATATATACAACTATTGCAAATGACAAAAAATGCCCCTATCTTAGAAATATGGTAGTGACAAGTCTACACTCCCAAAAAATTTGTCCTCAAAATTGAACTAAACTAGCACAAGAACATAAACAGAACATTAAGAACAGCACCTCAAGGCTCAAAGAGTTACGGGTATTGCTCGCACATTTTATCCTCTCTCTCCCAGGTTGACTCACCTGGAGAGTGATGTCTCCACGCGACATGAACCAAAGAATAGTCTGTTTCCGCAATACCTTCTCCCTGCGATCCAAAATCTCTACTGGCTGCTCTGGATAGTTGAGAGTCGAGCCAACCTCGATCTCCGAGTGATCTAGTACGTGACAAGGATCTGTCATATACCGTCCCAGCTACGACACGTGGAACACGTCATGTACTCTCTCTAGTGCAGGAGGTGTAAACACCCAGAATTTTTCGAAATTTAAAAATAAATTTTCAGAAATTTTCTATGATTTTTATCTAATCAAAATCAATGTTTTCTGGTATTAAATTAATTTTGTGATTTTATTAATTATTAAAATATTATGAAAATAATATTTTGTGTGTAAAATAAAATATTAGACATAAGGCATTTTTTCTAGAATTTATTGGATCCCAGAACTATTTTTAAAAGCCTAAAAATAATATTTTAAATAAACCAAAATAAACCAACCTGAACCCAACCGGTTTAAACCAATTGAGCCAGACCCAAACCCTAATGGGTCGGGTCGGATCTATACCCGTACACGCAAACCCGACCCAACCCGTTGCTACAGTAACAATCCCGAATCACTCGACTTCCAGCCGTTCCCCGCCGCTTCGCCACCCGCCGCCTCCCCGCTGTAGAAGCATAAAAAATACGCTGGATAGCTCTACGCAACATATTGATGCAAAACAACGTAAACAGAGGACTTCAGAGCCTTCAAACGTGCAAACAGAGCTTCTTCGCCGAGCACAGCATGAAATACGGGCTCAAGGACCATCCGCGTAGGGCAGTATGGCCAGGCTGCTTCAGCGTAAACAGGGTGCTTCATCGCTTATATGGCGTAAAACTTATCCTCTTTCAGTGCAGCATTGAAGTGTACGAGGGACGCTTCGTATTCTCCGAAATGAACCTGTCAGACCCTGCAATGAACCTGTTAGACCCTGCAATGAACCTGTCAGATCCTGCAATGAACTTGACGTCTCGACTTCTGACAAAGGGATACTGCTCGACTACCCAGGCGACGGCTATGATGATGGCACAGCACTGCAACCCAGGCTGTCATTTACTGCCATTCTTCCTTGTGTAAACTGCTTTTACGTACACAGAGGAATACGCTGCCTAGTTTTACACAGGCAGATGAGAGCCCCTTACGCTCCGCGGAAGACAAATCGCCTGCCACGTCAAAAGCTGCACTCTGTACTGGACTCGAGGCACGTCTCTGCATTTTTATTCACAGGGCGGTGACAGGCCCTCAAGGCACGTCTCTGCAATTAATGTGTCGAATACTGACAGATGCCTGAGACACGTCTCTGCACCATGCGCAGGCCAAGTGACAGACCTTCAAAACACGCCTCTGCGTTTAATGCACCGGATGATGGCAAATCTCCACAATTAGTGCTGGGGATTTGATTATATCTCCAAAAGCCGTAGTTCCGGCTAAAACGTCCACATCCACTCAGCCTCTGTGCCCATTCAGCTCGGTGCCTGCTCGGCTTCTATGCCCATTCAGCTTTGGTGCCTGCTCGGTGTAGAAGCATGAAAAATACGCTGGGAAGAGCTACGCAGCCTCTTGATATAGAGCAGCGTAAACGAAGGACTTCAGAGCCATCAAGCGTACAATAGAGCTTTTTTGCTAAAGTACAGCGTGAAGAATAAAGCTCAAAGGACCATCCGCGTAAGTGCAGTGCGTCCAGGCCACTCCAGCGTAAACAGAGTTCTTCATCGCCTCCATGGCGTAAAACTCATCCGCTCTCGAAGCAGCGTTATAGCGTACGAGGAACGCTTCGTCTTCCCCGAAATGAACCTGTCAAGTCACGCAGTGAATCTGACCTCTGACTCCTGACAAAAGGTGCTGCACGGCTACCCAGACGACGGCTGGAAACGATGGCAGACCCCTCGGGACACACCCCACAGTATGATGGAGGATCTCTGCATTTAATGCAGAGGATTTGGTTAAAGCATCACTGAACCGTCGTTTATTGGAGTCCCCTCAGCATAAACCGCTCTTTTGCGTACAATGGAATACGCTGCCCTATTTTACACAGGCAAACATGAGCTATTTTACGCTCCGCAGCAGACAAACCGCCTGCCACGTCAAAAGCTGTACTTCGTACGGGATTCGAGGCACGTCTCCACGTCTAATTGCACAGAGCGGTGACAGTTTCTCTCAAGGCACGTCTCTGCGATGGGTGCACAGAAGGGCTGCAAACCTTTAAAATACGCATCCGCATTTAATGCATAAGATGATGGCGAATCTCTGCAAGAGATTTGATTATATCTTCAAAAGCCATGATTCCGGCTAAGGCGTCCACATCAGCACGGTACGCAGCGGCTTCTACGCCCATTCAGGATCTGTGCTCACGCGGCTTCTACGCCAATTCTGGTACGGTACGCAGCGGCTTCAACGCCCATTCAGGATCTGTGCTCATGCGGCTTCCACGCCCACTCAGTCTCTACGACCACTCAGTCTCTACGGCTACTCGACTTCTATGCATGTTCGGCTTCTATGCCTACTCGGCTTCCATGCCTACTCGGCTTCTATGCTTGTTCGGCTTCTATGCCCATTCGACTTCTATGCCTACTTGGCTTCTATGCCATGGTGACGGACAATTGGCTTCTACGCCAACCTCTTCTACACAATGGATACCTACCTATATGGCTTTTACGCCGTGATCTTAGTAGCAATTGTACGCGTTGTGTCCCCTTAGTTGGACCCGTGTCACACGCTCATTCAAAAGATCATCTATACGTAGGCATTGGTTACTTTAACCGTTGTGTAAAAGGGTGCTGTACTTTCCATTCCTCGGTTGCTACACCAACGGAGTGGTCACTGTCACCAAAACTCTATAAATAGAGACCCCTATCAATGGGGAACAAGGTCGAAAAATTGGTCAAGAAACCAATATCAGATCCCAGGTCAAAAAATTGGTCAAGAAACCAATATCAGATCCTAGGCCAATAATTTGGAAGATCGAACCAGGTCGACAATCGGGGAAGATCGAACAAGGAGGAGAAAAGAGAAAGAGAGAGCCCGGAGCTCAGGCAAAGAGCGGGGATCGACGACTTCGGCATCGTGCGTCCACCCTCTCCTGCAATCTTCGAAGCTGCTACCTGTCTTCCACGACACTTCTTCAACATCGCGTGGTCCAAGGGCTAAAGTGATCGACCGCAGATCAGACACCTATAGCAATTTATACCCAGATTAAATAATTTGTACTCCCACATCCTCGTATAGGATTACATTGTACAAGTTTGTTTGTAAACCAAAGGGCACGGATTTCGCATAAACCCCGTCATTGAAATACACTTTCATTCTTTTGTTTAATACCACAAACAAGATGGCGACTCTGCTGGGGACATCTTTCTCTTCTGACGAGGAAGTAATTGCTCAACGTGATGCGGTATCTGTAGGAACCGTGAAGAAGACACTGGTCGTTCATTTCGACCAGTCTGCCTACGAAGACATGCTTCGAACCGGGGGTAGCTCTCACTCTCTCTCCGTCCAAGACAATAGGAAGCTGCGCAAAGTGTGGATGTCCAAGACATCCTCTACCATTCCTGTGGACTCTCTGATCTCTCCGATCTCTCTGACTAATGAGGTGGTAGCTTCGCTCCCTCCGTGCCCTGCACGTAAAATTCAGTCTCCCGCTACGCGCGGTACAGACAAAACTTCGGGCAAAGCCTCAGCGCTGACCCAGAAGTATCCACTACGCGTTACGCACAGAAATCAGTCTCCCGCTACGCACAGTACAGACAAAACTTCGGGCAAAGCCTCAGCGCTGACCCAGAAGTATCCACTGCGCTCTACGCGTAGGAACCAGTCTCCCGCTACGCACGGTACAGACAAAACTTCGGGCAAGGTCTCTGCACTATCCCAGAAGTATCTACTGTGCTTTACGCATAGGAATCAGTCTCCCGTTACGTGCGGTACAGACAAAACTTCCGATGGTGCCTCAAATGCCAAATCGGAAGAATAGATCACGCTCCCCGCGCAAAACAACATCTGACCTCTACGGTAAATCAGATGAGCGCTGTGATCTCCGAAAGGGGAAGAAAGCAGGCGAATACTCAGCCTCTCGGCCTTTACGCCAACAAGAGAACAATCTGCCTACCCTCCGGATTACGCGAGAAGCCGATGGCCGACTGAGGACCTCTTCAGCTTCACGCCAGTCTGAGCGAATCTCCAAATTACGCCAGGCGAAGTTCCACGGCGTAAAGCAAGCTAAGGTTGCTACTTCTGACCTACGCGAATGCCTAATCCAGAAGCGTAAGGAGAGGGGACCTTCCAACATATCTATTACGCCCCCTAGAGAGCAATGTTGTAGTAGTCATAAAATTGTGATTGACTGCTGCTGTTCTAAAGCAAAACGGTCGGTCTTCGACCGATTGAGCTACTCTCAGTCTTTTCCGGAAGAAGAGCACGCGTATGCATCCGTGAACATGGCTTCACGTACACCTAGAAGAAGGTCGAGCTCAAGACGTCATCCCTCTGGGCCTCCGAGCCAAAGAAGATTCGAAGACCTCCTTAGGAACACTGAAGCTGGGGTGTTCCAAAACACCCGTGCAAGGTCACAGCAACTAGCTCCATACTCATCTGATTCCGACGCTGGGGGTCGCCAATCTCCCAGATCAGATGCTGAGAGTATAGAGTCGACTTCGACAGCGACCTATACCAATCCGTCGATGACACCAACGAAGCAGTATCCGTCAAGAGACGATCATTACGCTTCTATTTCGATGCATCTTCACAATGCCTATATCGTCGGACCTACGACGGACTGCTATTAAGATGTCTCTCAGATGACGAAGCACAGCAGATTATCCGAGAAGCTCACGACGGCATATGCGGAGTGCATCATCCCGGTCCTAAGCTACAGGATTGTATCAGGAGAATGGGCTACTACTGGCCCACTATAATCACAGACGCGATCAGCTATGCAAGACAATGCAAAGCCTGTCAGGTTCATGCAGACTTCATACACCAATCGTCTGAATATCTACATCCTACGGTCGCATCCTGGCCCTTCGAAGCATGGGGTATGGATATCGCTGGTCCCATTCACCCGTCTTCCTCCAGAGGCCACTGGTTCATACTGGCCATCACGGATTACTTCTCCAAATGGACAGAGGCGATCCCTCTGGCGGAGGTAAAGGCATCTAACGTAATTAGCTTTATCAAGCACCACGTCATTTATCGCTTTGGGATTCCTCGAAGGATAATCCATGACAATGGGCCTCAGTTCATCAGCCAAGCGTTTCATCGATTTTGCGATAAAAGTCGAATACATAATATTGCCTCTACGGCATATTATCCAGCTGCTAATGGTTTGGCGGAAGCTTTCAACAAAACCATTATCAAACTCCTGAAGAAGTTTGTCTCTTCAAGCAAAAAAGACTGGAACGAGAAGCTGGGCGAATGTCTCTGGACATACCGCACAACGGTACGGACACCGACAGGTTGTACCCCCTTTTCACTGGTCTACGGGAGTGAGGCAGTTCTTTCCATCAAAATCCAGATCCCATCGCTCAGGATAGCCGTGACTAGTGAGTTGACTCGAGAAAAGAATGACCTGTTAAGGCTCCAAGAGCTTGAAGGATTAGACGAGAAATGCCTACAAGCTCAACAGCGCATCGCGCTCTACCAAGCACGCATTTCTAAAACTTTCAATCATAAAGTAAAGGAAAGAGTGTTCAAAGTCGGCGAGCTAGTTCTAGCCGTAAGAAGGTCGATGATTCTTACCCACAGAAGTAAAGGCAAGTTCCAGCCCAAGTGGGAAGGCCCTTTTGTGATCGAGACAACGTTCTCGAACGGCGCCTACAGGATAGCCCAGCCTAATGGAGACCTGTTAATGGCTCCTATCAACGGCAAATTCCTGAAAAGGTACTATGCCTAATCTCCCCTGCTCGAGTAGAACATAGCGAGGATCTCGATTCTGACAAAACCACTTCCAGAACGCAATTAGTTGGGTTACACTCTATCATGTCCGTATGACCTCTGAATAGATATGTCCTGCTAAGAAGTTTATCGAGAGTCTATCATGTCCATACTACCTCTGATATTACTCTCGTCTAAAAAATTATCATTTACATTCTGAAATGATGGGTCCATAAAAGTCAGAAAAGAGTCGCCTTTATTTATTCCCAAAAGGGAGGCAGAATTACATCTGGGCAAGCAAAAAGGGAAAGGATACATCATGATGGCGGGTGAGTCAGATTGTGAATCAGCCGCTCCAGTGCAGCTATCCTCTCATTCCTAAGAACCAAGGCGTCGGCACGAGCCTGCTCCAGCCGTGCCTCGGGAGTGTTCGTAAGGGTCAGATCAGCCTTTGCCCGAAGACAGCCCGCGCGAGCAGCTTCTGTAAGGTCCAACTCCCGTCGCGCTGTGCTCAGTCAACCGGATGCTACGTCTAGACCTGCCAGCGCTGAGAAGCCCACTCCTCTGCCCGAGCGAGTTTTTTCTTTAGCTTGGAGACCCTCGCTGCATTCCCTTCATGCTCAGAGCGACACTGCGTCTCAACGGCAAGAGCCTCTTCCACGACAGTTTTTCTCCTATCCATCTCCAGCTTATGCTTCTGGATGGAGTTGTCTAGGCTTTCCAGCTTAGTAGCAAGCCACACAGTCATGAGGTCGAACCGAGCCTGAACATCAGCATCGAGGCCGCCCCGAGTCAGCTGCAAATGTTCGTTAATAGGTTGCTCTAACCCATTAACCACCGCCTCCAGGGCGTCAGCTACCCCAGGATCGCCGAGCTTTCTGATGACCCCGATCGAAGCAAGAGAAGTCTTCTTCAGGCGCTCAAAATCCAGACTCTTCGCTAACACCATTGATACCATCGTTCTCAAACCGGTGTAGAAGAGGCTGGTATGTTGCTCGGTCAACGCAACTAGATCCGACTGAACGCCGGGAGCGACCGTAATATCAGCAAGTCCCTCTCCAGGGATGATTGCAGACGAGGTGGCCACAGCCGTCGCATCGATGCATGGCGCGACCGAAGAAGGTGCGGCAACGGCGGTCGAAGTCGTCGCCACACTCACAAGAGGCAAGGTCACGACGACGGGTTCATCCTCCTCTTGAGGTGACGAAGCTACTCCGGGCGTACTGGCCCCCGAAGCCACTTCCTCATCAAAGTCGAACGCCTCCGTATCATCGTCAGGAGCACGAGCGAAACCAGAATGCGCTTCAACGCTATACTCCCTGTGGGCGCTATCCCCTGAGAAGACGACAAGAAAGTTAAATATCAGTACGATGATAATCTTTCTAAAGGGAGACATAAAGACGACATTTACCCGGAGCCAACGGCATATATGACGCATCTGCAGCCAATATAGCTAAACTACGCCTTAATGACGCAATACGAATTATCATGCTTGGAGAAGGAGGCGGGCCGACCGACATCGCCGAGAGTTCTGTCAAGCCTCCACCAAGACGTGGTCGAGGTTCATCAGCCGGAATCTCGCCAGACATGCTCACTGACACGACGGGAGTCATGCCCGCTGCTGGCCTCGGGAAAGATTCTCCCATATGCCTCGGCCACACAGGCAATCTCACTCCGCTACCTGGAGCAGTAGCCACCACAGCAGCCTCTAGCGCAGATTCTCCGGCGTCGCCGACGGGAACTGTAGAAGGTCCCTCTCTAAAAGGCGAGGAACCTCCAGCCAAAGAATCATCCCTGATATGGGGAGAGGCAGGCTCACTCTGGGGAGCCTCAACACCAAGAATGCGGAAAGGACGAGCAACCGTCTCCTTCCTCCTCTTACGAAGAGAAACTTCCTACAGAGCAGAAGCCCGTCGCTTCCCAGAAGGGACTACCAAAGCCCCCACAGGCAGAGGCACTTCGCACCTCGGCACCGACACCAGAGGCTCATCTAGAGTACCAGACTCCTCACCCTCGTCCAAAGAAACCGAAGGGACGTCGACTCTTCCCCCAGGCTTGGGAGAAGGTACCCTGAAGCTTCCACGCGCGTCAAAATCATGATAGAAGGTGTTAATCGCCACATAAAATTGGGCGTAAGAATGGAGAATGCGAAGCTCCGTGGAGGTTGTAACGACCGGCACAATGAAGGTTGCTCTCGTACAACCCATGATAAAATACCGCCACCCTCTAGCTCCATCAATGAGTCCGCCCCTGGACCTGAAGCTGGTAACGGCATTGCCCACGTGCAACTGATCGTACCCAAACTGCCTGACGAACCGACTAGGCAAGTAGGGCTCGAAGAAGCAGTGATCTTCGCTCCTGTACAATAGATGGGAGGGTCTAATACAGACCAACCAGTTAAAAGCTTCCGGGGAAATGTCGGTCTTCTCTCCACCTGAATCCTCAAGCCGCACCCCTGATTGATTGCGATGTACGGGGGGAACAGTACAGAGGAGCTTCCAGCCATGGCTGAGGTTCAACACCAGCCGACAGTCTAAAACTGTGCTCACATTCCAGGAGGAATCCTTGTAATTCAGCAAGAATATACCCCCCGAGCTGCTACCGGAGCCAGGAGACATCACCCGGGGATTGTGGAGAATCAACCATCCCATCAAGTATAGGTATGGTAATTCCACCCTGGAAAAACTCTCACGCCGAGCTTCGTCGACAAGCAACCCGTCAGTTATAGCTCTCAAGCCAGCCTGTATACGGCACACCATGGCAGGAAGCAAGCCCAGTCTTGCCCCAAACACCAGGCACACTGCCGGCCAGAGGATGTTCCGGTGAATACGGTCCGCGGACGCAGTACCAGGCACTACTACTCGGCGCAGCCATATGGAGAGGAAACCAGCCAGCTGGTCTTCCTTAGACAGAGGCCTGCGACAGCACCTCAGGTAACTACAGGCCTTAGTGCCTTCCGGGTACTTTCCTACCCCCTCGATGAGAATCTGATCCGGAGCTGCAGCCTCCTCCATAAGAATCTCCACGACCTGGGAACTAAGCACGCCCAAATAGTTCACGGGCTCATTCTTGCCCCCCGAGGCTTTCTTCGCCCTGGCGGCCCTGGCTCGGTGGAAGAAGAGGTAGGACATCCACTTGGTGGTATGAGCCAAATCAGAAGGCTCGTTATAAAAAGCGGTACACGCGAAGTATTGATACATCAGCTCCTGATATACTTCCGCCACCCGAGGGTCCAAATCCCCCAACTCCCAGTTGGTGGGAACATACTCTTCATATGGAGTATCCTCCATCGGCAGTCTGGAGACAACTGCCATCTCGTGGAGCTCCAATCCCAACTCCCCCAGTGGAGTGACGAAGGTCCCAGTGAGCGGAATGTACCGCTCCATCAGCGCCAGGAACAAATTAGGGTTCGGAGCCAACCCGACGCTCGTCGCACTCACAGCAGCATATAGCCCAATGCCCTCCAGCTCTCACCGGAAGTGCTTCAAAGCCCAGTCAACTAGGCATGTCCATCGGGAGTTAGTTGGGGCAATCCACCCATTGTATCGAGGATTCTCCTTGGGATATACCCCGCCTCGTCCCATGAAGTTGTTGCAGAAGGTCGGCAATTGGACCGACTGGATCACCGAGACACTGCCCGGGCACAGTCCTCTGAACATCGTCACAACGCCAGAAGGGCGACTAATGAATGACCCCTGATCAGCTCCTTTCAGATAAAAATTCTTTCCCGGCTTGCCGTGAAGATCAGGAGTCAGCGTCCACGACATCTTCCTAGGATGCGTCGCGTGGAAGAAAGTCGAGATGGGATAATCCCTCGGCATCGTTGGCAGGTACAAAACCAAATTCCCGGCAGGGAAAACCCAGGGCTCCCTCTTAGGCTTCGTCTGGGACTGTTTATCAATCATGTCCCCAAAGAGGAAAGCCGGCTTTACGTACTGCTCCCCGTCTACATAAGTCAGAGGCTCCCCGTTGATCATGCTTAGCAGCATTCGCTCGCCCTGAGCCGATATTAAGATCCTCCTTCCTTCAGGGTACTGGGGCCCGGAGATAGGAAATGCCACGTGGGACAGATCCTCCAGGTAGTTCGAGTGTAGAATCCCAGCAGCGGAGCCCATCACCTCGGCCAGTGGAGACTCACCTAAGTCAACTGCAAAAGTGCAAGGAAAATATGTCATCACAAGTCTTGCTCGAATATATGGACCAAAGAAACGACAGTCTGTGCTCTACGCAGGATTGTGCAAATCTGGCTATTTTACGCTGGAGGTCCCCCCCACAAGCGTAAAACTCAAATTTTACGATATACCCCAATTTTCGGTAGCCAGAGCTTTTATGCTCAGAACTATGAAAATGTGGAGTCTTTACGCTGGCACATTAGAAATGTGGGCGTAAAAGATAAAAACGTCTCCGTGCATCATCTTCCTCAAAAAGAGACTATCAGCACAGAAGACGACCTAGCGCAATCACGTTCAACGTGTGCGAAGGATTTTTCGTCGTTTTTGTCACCCCAAAGGGTTTACCTCTAAGACCGGGTGCACTGCTCGTCGGCGAGACACCTCGCTCAGAAGGAAGTTCGCCTTGACCGACCGAAGACTCCCTCGCTGGGGCAGAAGAATGAGAAGAGGAACCTATACCCTTTCCCTTAGCGGAGGAGGTTTGTTTCGACGCTATTTCTGAAGACTCGAGGTGCTCGGAGAGAGAATGGAGAAAAACTCGAACAGTCGAAAGCTCTCTTTCGTAGAAGACGGATAAAAAGTTTTTCTCTCAGAAAACTTGGGATATATATAGGGTTCGGGCCGACTCGTCGAATCCTCAGACGGACTCCTCGAGACCCTAACCAAATCTCGCAAAATTAAATGATGGGTTATGATTGGATGCTACGTCAGCCCACTAACCTTGAAAGACGGACAGTCAGCAAATTTGAAAAGTTTTTCGTGCAAGACGGTTCAGCAGGTCCTACGCTAAAGGAGCTTTCTACGCTCGACAGAAACAGATCTACGGTTTTACACTCGCAAGCTATAAGTCTATGGTTTTACGCCCGGATGCCTTTGTGCTCAGTAGCTTTTATGCTCGAGAGGCCACAAATCTACGACTTTACGCTCAGCAGATACCAAATCGATGATCTCATGCTCGGTGGCACTCAGTTTACGCTCAGAAGCAACAGATCCGCAAACTTCACGCTCGAAGAAATTTTCTTTTCAGGAGCTACAGATATACAGTTCTACGCTAAAGGAGCTTTCTACGCTCGACGGCTACGAATCTACAGCTTTACGTTCGACAGCTATAAGTCTATGGTTTTATGCCCGGATGCCTTTGTGCTCGGTAGCTTTTATGCTCGGGAGGCTACAAACCTACGACTTTATGCTCAGGAACCACAAGTCTACGATTTTACGCTCGATGGTGTTTTACGCCCGGAGGCTACAGACTGATGATTTTATGCTCCACGACTTTCCGCATATTCGAACAGTTCCCAAGACGGTCAATTATAGGAGTTCATACGGAAGATACTCCTTCTTGGTCTCAACATATCCCAGGTACCTGAGACATACAAGAGTTCAAACATTAAGAAATTACTCTTCTCGGGTCAATTGGAGGTTCATCCAGACTCCAGTCTGAATATCTCGTCTATCAAAAGATGGCAACTCAGTTTTGACAGCCATTCCTCGACCCTGTTCAAAGGGATTTTCGAGAAGTCACTCTTGAAGACGAAGACTGAACAAAAATTCTGTTCATCGGAAGTTCAGAGCTCTACGCGGTTCCTCAGTCCTAGCAACAGGACAGTTCTAAAAATGTTCGAAATGCTCTACAGCGTTCTATGAACTACTCGCTATGCGTAAAGGACAGGACCTAACACTCTTTCTACAGAGTCGGCGTATAAATTCAGACGCGTTGAAGCTGCACATATTCAGACTTCACAGCAACGTATGGCAAGATGATCATATGAAGAAGCAAGACGATTTTATTAAAGATCAAAGTCATGATTACATATGAGGGAAATCCAATCTACAAGGGTTTTCTTTTCATTTTCATGATTACATCTGAGGGAAACTCCATCTACAAAGGAGATACCCCCTTGTCGTCTGAAGATCGCCCAGAAGCTGTTCTGGCAGGCTCTCGCTGGGCGTCAATTCTTTATCCATCTTCTCCTACAGTCAGTCGGTTGCCGTAGACTGACTGACGTATTGGTCAACGGCGGAAGGATTCAGAACTGGGCCTAGGCCCATTCTGTCAACAGAAGAAAAGCAGAGTAAATCTGCTTTCTTACATTCGACCCCCCCAGAGGGCATCGAGAGAAGGCACAACTTGCCAGCCGCCGTGGTCAAATACGACCCTTCCTCTCTCCTGGGGCAACGCCATACAAAGTTGCTGATTATCCCGAGCAAGGGAGGCTAAGATATCCTTCCATGATCCACCGTTGCAGTGGACACTTGCTCGAAGATGCCGTCTTTTTCGGCTCCTTACACACTGGAAGAACATGATCTCCTTCTTCCTCAAATTGACTCGGCGAACTCTGGTGATCATCTATGCGTGGTGATAAAGATGTGTGGAGAACAGGCTAACTCCTCCAGCCTTTTATAGGCGAAACGAGATCACAACGGTCCCCAATAAATCCGCCATAAAGTCTGCACCGACCGTTTCAATGCTCCATTCAGAAACATTTCGAGTTACGAGGGGCCGTTCATGCTTCATTCAAAGCGTTTCAAATTATGAGGAATTTAAAAGCTTTGAAGGGGGTCTTGTAGAAGCATGAAAAATACGCTGGGAAGAGCTACGCAGCCTCTTGATATAGAGCAGCGTAAACGAAGGCCTTCAGAGCCATCAAGCGTACAACAGAGCTTTTCTGCTAAAGTACAGCGTGAAGAATAAAGCTCAAAGGACCATCCGCGTAAGTGCAGTGCGTCCAGGCCGCTCCAGTGTAAACAGAGTTCTTCATCGCCACCATGGCGTAAAACTCATCCGCTCTCGAAGCAGCGTTATAGCGTACGAGGAACGCTTCGTCTTCCCCGAAATGAACCTGTCAAGTCACACAGTGAATCTGACCTCTGACTCCTGACAAAAGGTGATGCACGGCTACCCAGACGACGGCTGGAAACGATAACAGACCCCTCGGGACGCGCCCCACAGTATGATGGCAGATCTCTGTATTTAATGCAGAGGATTTGGGTAAGGCATCACCGAACCGTCGTTTATTGGAGTCCCCTCAGCATAAACCGCTCTTTTGCGTACAAGGGAATATGCTGCCCTGTTTTATACAGGCAAACACGAGCTGTTTTACGCTCCGCAGCAGACAAACCGCCTGCCACATCAAAAGCTGTACTTCGTACGGGATTCGAGGCACGTCTCCACGTCTAATTGCACAGAGCGGTGACAGTTTCTCTCAAGGCACATCTCTGCGACGGGTGCACAGAAGGGCTGCAGACCTTCAAAACACGCATCCGCATTTAATGCATAAGATGATGGCGAATCTCTGCAAGAGATTTGATTATATCTTCAAAAGCCGTAATTTCGGCTAAGGCGTCCACATCAGCACGGTACGCAGCGGCTTCTACGCCTATTCAGGATCTGTGCTCACGCGGCTTCTACGCCCATTCTGGCACGGTACGCAGCGGCTTCTACGTCCATTCAGGATCTGTGCTCATACGGCTTCCACGCCCACTCAGTCTCTACGACTACTCAGTCTCTACGGCTACTCGGCTTCTATGCATGTTCGGCTTCTATGCCTACTCGACTTCCATGCCTACTCGGCTTCTATGCCTGTTCGGCTTCTATGCCTGCTCGGCTTCTATGCCCATTCGGCTTCTATGCCTACTTGGCTTCTATGCCATGGTGACGGATATTTGGCTTCTACGCCAACCTCTTCTACACAATGGATACCTACCTACGTGGCTTTTACGCCATGATCTTAGTAGCAATTGTACGCGTTGTGTCCCCTTAGTTGGACCCACATCACACGCTCATTCAAAAGATCATCTATACGTAGGCATTGGTTACTTTAACCGTTGTGTAAAAGGGTACTGTACTTTCCATTCCTCGGTTGCTACACCAACGAAGTGGTCACTGTCACCAAAACTCTATAAATAGAGACCCCTATCAATGGGGAACAAGGTCAAAAAATTGGTCAAGAAACCAATATCAGATCCCAAGTCGAAAAATTGGTCAAGAAACCAATATCAGATCCTAGGTCGATAATTTGGAAGATCGAACCAGGTCGACAATCGGAGAAGATCGAACAAGGAGGAGAAAAGAGAGAGAGAGAGCCCGGAGCTTAGGCAAAGAGCGGGGATCGACGACTTCGGCATCGTGCATCCACCCTCTCCTGCAACCTTCGAAGCTGCTACCTGTCTTCCACGGCACTTCTTCAACATCGCGTGGTCCAAGGGCTAAAGTGATCGACTGCAGATCAGACACCTATAGCAATTTATACCCAGATTAAATAAATTGTACTCCCACATCCTCGTATAGGATTACATTGTACAAGTTTGTTTGTAAACCAAAGGGCGCGGGTTTCGCATAAACCCCGTCATTGAAATACACTTTCATTCTTTCGTTTAATACCACAAACACTCGGCTTCTACGCTTATTCAGCTTCGGTGCCTGCTCGGCTTCTACGCCTATTCAGTCTCGGTGCCTACTCGGCTTCTACGCCTACTCGGCCTTTATGACCACTCGGCTTCTACGCTTATTCGGCTTCTATGCCGGTTTGATAACTATTCGGCTTCTATGCCATGGTGACAGACATTGGCTTCTACGCCAACCTCTTCCACACAAGGGATACCTACCTACGTGGCTTCTACACCGTGATCTTCGTAGCGATTATACGCGTTTTGTCCCTTAGTTGGACCCGCGTCACACGCTCATTCAAAGGATCATCTATACGCAGGCATTAGTTGTTTTAACCGTTGTGTAAAAGGGTGCTGTACTTTCTACTACTCGGTTTTCATACTGATTGAGTGGTCACTGTCACTAAAACTCTATAAATAGAGACCTCTATCAACGAGGAACAAGGTCGACAAATTGGAGAGTCAAAGAAATCAGGTCTGAAAACTGATCAAGAAATCCAGTTTCAGATCCAACGATCATAAAGATCAAAGGTCGGACGGTCGAGAGAGAGAGAGAGAGAGAGAGAAAAGAATCCGGAGCTCAGGCAAAGAGAAGGGATCGACGACTTTGGCATCGGGCATCCACCCTCTTCAGCAACCCTCGAAGCTGCTACCTGTCTTCCATGGCACTTCTTCAACATCGTGTGGTCCAAGGGCTAAAGTGATCGACTGCAGATCAGACACCTATAGCAATATTCACCCAGATTAAATAAATTGAACTTAGATATCCTCGTGTAGGATCAAATTTGTACAATCTTGTTTGTAAACAATAAAAGAAGGGGCGGGGCTTCGTACAAGACCTCGTTTTCCCGTATTCATCAAATCTTTTCTCGTTTATATTATCCTAAACACCCGCGGCTGATCTATTCCGCCGTCGACGCTCCGCCTTCCCGCCCGCAAGTCTTCCCCATCGGCCGGCCCTGCCCCTTCTCCTCCTAGCCAACCGCCGGCATCTCCACCTATTTAAACCCCAACCACCACCATCACCGCCCTCATCAACCTCCTCCGGCCGTCTCCTCTTCCCCGGAGACTCCGCCGTGACCTCGACACCCTGACCCCGACGAACCCCCGTTGTCACTACATCCACCACCACTCTCCTCCGGTCACCATATCACCCACCACCACCAAGATCTTAGCCTCGACAGAGCCCCTGCCTCCGCCGATCTCAGTCCTGCTGCACCTCCGGCCGTTCGAGCCACCGACGAAGACCTTCCGCCACGAGCTCGACCTTTTCGACCACTCCGACGACCCATCGACGAGCTCCGCCATCACTGCAACCCATCGTCGCGGCGCCGCGCCACCTCGCATACGCGTTAATGCGTTCCCTATGTAACCTTCTCGAAACCCATGCAAATAGTTCGGGGTATCGCGTTCTGTGTCGGTCGCAAACCATGAAGCAAAAACAGGAAAATAATCCCTATTTTTCTGAAAAATAGAATTTGGTCCCGAACACCCCGGTTCATAATCGTTTTACGTGCAACCTGTTAATTAATTCTAAAAATTTCTTAAACAGTTATTTAGACCTTATAACCGAGATTAAAACCCTGTTTTAGTTTATTTTATTGAGTTATAGTTTGTAATCATTTTGCGGATGAAAATGACCAAAAACTTAGATATTTAAAAACCCTGATTTTCCCGGAACTGGGTACGCTCCGCTAAATGTGGCGACTTGGTCGTTTGTGAACTTCACCGAAAGGTTCGCACCGTTAGTACGGACGTGTGGGATTTCATGGAAGTTTATTTGTTTGTGCGTGCACACCGAAATCAATGCGTATCCGTCAACAATACCCCGTATCGGCCCTGTTCTAAAACTAGTTGTAACTTCGTGTACGCTCATTGGTTCGAAACAAAACTTGAGCCATCGGACTCGTAGCAATACGCTGGTCCTGTGACCCAAGTTTTGTTCGATTCTGAGAACGTTGTCAAAATGCCGTATCGTGGGCCCCACGGCTCCACTTGACGGGCGATTTTGTGATTGGCTCATCGAAATCCAGTTTTGGGCATTTTGTTGGGTTCATATCGTTATTCTAGACTTATAGATACTAAGTTTGATAAATTTGGAGAATATTGTCTCTGACACGTTTTTTGATGTGAAGTAGGCTACATGTGGACCCCACTTTGGCCAAAAACTATCAATTTTGCCCCTGTGTCCAAATTGGACCTATGGACAGGCAATTCTAGCTATTTGATATCTTCTAAACATGATGGTAGTGTTTATTTTAGCATCCGGAGGAGTACCTGAAGATCTTGCTATAACCGAAATAACTGTTGGAACCCAAATCCCAGGCAAGTGTACCTTGCCAATCTTGCAGTATTTGCTACATAATGTTCTCTTGATTTAATTATATGATATAAATGTTCAACCTAGGACCGTGTGATATTTTTTAGCGTCCGAATAATATTTGGGTGTCAACGCCGTACGCGGAGTTGTGTAACGTCACCTAGAAGTTAATATCGTGACCCTATACATTTCCGTGCTTGCATTATCAAGTACGTCATACCACAGGACACCTGACACTATTCATGAGACAGAATCTTCCTGAGTTATTTATGGTGATTCTGTATAGGCTACAGGATTATGACATAGATATATGCATAGCTATCATTATGACTCACTACATTAGCTTGATCTTGCGTGTCATAGACATGAGACCTCGTGGACATGAGACGTATGATTACAATGGGTGGGGGAGAGACACACAGGCTATAGGCTAATTTTATATATTTATTTAGTACGGTGCCATAGGCCCACTACATAGTATAACTACATAGTATAACTGCTACCGGCTCCCCGATACAGAGCTTGTAGTATCTCAGCCTGAGTCCTAGTGATGCTCTCATTTGCATATCACTTAGCTGGTTATATATTTTGTCATATTGATTATTTTTATATACTACATTTATTTGGCTTGAGTTATTCTTGTACCTTGCTATGTCCCCTGAGGACCTGGAATCCGGATTATGTCCCCAGGTTTAGCAGAGGAGATCTACCCCGAGGTATACGGGACATGAGCTGACATTAGAGCAGTACCATTACCAGAGAACGAGGTGATCGCCGAGGATTTCTCCTGAGTATCTGTTTTGTCTATACTCAGTCTTTGTTGTTGTTAGACTCTTTTATTTCTTGTTTATTGGCTGCTATATCAGACTTATTATCGGGTTGTTCCCCGAGATATATTTTATTGAGACTTGATGTTGCTTTATATTTCACATTGATTGTATTTATTTATGTGCATGAGATTAGTAGCATAGACCTTTATTGTTGTTTTACAGCTTAAGTACACCCTGATGGGTCCATTAAATTGGGTTTGCCTATCGGTGTGTGCTGCTGGCCATTGCTACGTGTCTAGTCCCTCGTCTCTCTCTTTAATATCATCCCAAGATAACGAAGTGAGACACCTCCGTCCATATAGAGCATCGAATGGTGATATCTCAATACTGGCCTGATAATTGTTGTTGTAAGAAAACTCTACTAGGTGAAGATGATCCTTCCAAGAACCTTCGAGATTCAGAACACAAATATGAATATATCCTTGAGAGTCTGAATAGTCCGCTCCGATTGTCCATCTATCTGGGGGTGATATGCGATACTGAACTTGAGCTAAGTTCCCAAACTAGCCTTCAAACTCCTCTATAAGTGAGAAGTGAAATGACTATCTTGATATGAGATAATGCTCACAAGAACCCCATGTAATCTGATAATCTGCCATACATACATCTCTGCTAGATTCTCCGTCGACATACCCACTTTGAATGGTAAGAAGTGGGCTGATTTGGTCAACTTGTCTACGATGACCCAAATCGCATTTTTCTCCTGGAGAACGCGGAAACCATAAAATGAAATCCATAGTCCCATGCTCCCACTTCTATTCTAGGATGGGTAAAGGCTGAAGCAATCCGCTTAGCCACTGTCTGTCCGCCTTTACCTGCTGGCACACTAAATACCTCGATACGTAGCGGGCTACCTCGCACTTCATACCATACCACCAAACGTGCTCCCTCAAGTCTCGATTCATTTTTTTGGCACCTGGATGCATCGAGTACTAAGAGCAATGTGTCTCCTACAAAATCTCCTCACGCAGCTCCCCGCTCATCGCATATATCCTTGTACCGTACCGTAATGATCCATCATCGTCAATAGTGAAGTCCTATGACAATCCTGTATGAACTTGGGCCCTGATACTCCTCAGATCCTCATTATCACACTGCGTGGTTCTAATTTTGTCCATCAGCTTGGACTGTATCTGCAATCCCCATATCTGAATCTCGATACCAGGAACTAGTACCTCAATTTCCAAGCTCTCAAGATCCGCCAACAAGTGTCTATCTGTCGTCAAGTACATAGCCATCGGATACCTGCTCAAGGCATCGACGACTACGTTGGCCTTCCTTGGGTGGTACTACAATAAAATATCAAAGTCCTTCAACAACTCCAACTATCTCCTCTGCCACATGTTCAACTCTTTCTGCGTAAACACGTACTTCAAGCTTTTGTGGTCTGTAAAAATCTCCACACGCTCTCCGTACATATAGTGTTTCTATAGCTTTAGAGTAAAAATGACCATTGCCAACTCCTAATCATGGGTGGGGGTAGTTCTTCTCATGAGGACGTAATTGCCTGAAAGCATAGGCTATCACCTTCCCGCGTTGTTGAAGAATGCAGCCCAAACCCATTCTTGAAGCATCACTATAGTAGTGAATCCACCTATCCTTGATGGTAGCATCAAAACTGGAGTTGTCACCAAATCTTCTTTAGCTCATCAAATACTGCTTGACAATCCTCCGTCTATACAAAATTCACATCCTTCCTGGTCGGCCTAGTCATCGACTCTACAATCATGGAGAAGTCTTGTACGAACCTCCTGTAGTAACCTGCTAGTCTGAGGAAACTCATGATCTCAACCACTGAAATGGGAGTAGTCAACGACTCTACTATCACAATCCTCTTCCGGTTAACTGAGATCTTGTCACCCATCACCACATGCCCAAGAAATTCAACCTTGTCAAGGAAGAACTCATACTTCGAAAGCTTCCCGTAAAGCTTCTCCTTCCCGAGGGTCTCCAAAACCATCCATAGGTGCTTGTTACGCTCCTCTGGTGTCTTGGAATACACAAGAATATCATCAATGAACACCACCAAGAATCTATCAAGGTACTGGTGGAACACCTTGTTTATCAGGTTCATGAATACTGCTGGTGCATAGTCAACCCAAACGATAACACCATGAACTCAAACTAGCCATACCAAGTCTGAAAAGCTGTCTTTGGAATATCTTTTTTCTTCACTTTCACCTGGTGGTAGCCTGACCTCAAGTCTATCTTCAAGAATACCTTCGCTTCGCTCAACTGATCGATGATATCATCTATCCTCGATAGTGGGTATTTATTCTTGATAATAAGGTTGTTCAGAGCTCGGAAGTTGATACACATGTGTACCGACCCATCCATCTTCGGTACAAACAATACTGGAGCACCCCACGGTAATAAACTGGATTTGATGAAGCTTTTATCCTGCAACTCATTAACCTGCTTCTTCAGTTCTTCCAGTTTGCTGTTGTTGACCCTATAGACGTGCTATGATATTGGCTCTGTGCCTGGCACCAAGTCTATAGAGAACTTGACAACTCTGTCTGGCGACAATCCTAACAACTCCTATGTAAAGACATCCAGGAACTCCGCTATCAAAGAATATGGGAACCCTTTCTCTTCCACCCTGGCTCCATAAAAGATGCCCCTCCTCTGCTCCGTTGCTCCTCTGGCGACCTCGAACTCTGGCTCTCCTGGCGGTCGAAATATCACTCTGCCTCCACAAAAATCTAGAGTAGCATGGTGCCTACTCAACCAATCCATCCTGAGTACAATATTGTATCCCGAAAGTGGCCTTACGAGTAAGCACACACTCAACTCTCGGCCTTCCAATAAAACTCTATGGTCCTTGCAAAAATTATTGACTAAGATAATGCTTCCCCCCGTCGTGATCATGCAAGTCCTATCGAAGGGTTCCGCCTCTAAATGATGCTTAAGAGAATAAGATACAAATACATAACTATGAGAAGCGGCAGAATCGAATAAAGCAAATACTAGAATAAAAATGAGAAGAACGGAACCTGATATCATGTCTCCAGCTGGTTCAGCCTCCTCGACCGTCATGGCATACGCTCGTCCCTAGGGTGCACCTTTTTGCTGCTGCTGGTGTTGGGAAAACCTCTGCTGCTATGGCAGAAGTGGAGGTCCCCTCTGTTGGCCTTCTGGTACAGTAAGTAATTTTGAAGGCCCCCTCTGAGCGGCTACTCCACCCTGACCTGGACGAGTCTGAATAGATGAGCAATCTCTCAACTGGTGCGCTAACAATCTATAAGACAAACAAGTACCAAGCCTCTTTTTTATAGATGTCTTTCGCGTGTCCCATCTTTCCGCATGACACAGAGTGGACAACGGGCTCGGTCTGCCTCTACGACTACTGCTGGATATGTCCTCGAGGTGGTGCTTGGTACTGTTGGTGCTGATACGACCTCTATTGCTGCTTAAAATGGGGATGCTTGTCCGGTCCCGTGCTGCCACTTACTCCTCCAGAAATGTCGTATCCTCTCCTGGTCCTGAGGTCCAGATCATCCTCAGCGATCTGGACATCCATCAAATGCCCTCAAAGGTAGCAGTGTGACGTCCAGATGTACGAGACTTGATCTCTCTCATTAGCCCCTTCCTGAACTTCCGGGCTCGGTCTCCTGGGCCTTGAATTATCGATAATGCAAAATGACTCAAGCGGCAAAAGTCTACAGTGTACTCGTCGACCGATATATTCCCTTAGTCCAAGTCAAGAAACTGACTCTCCATGGCTCCCAGGGCCACGCCGGAAAAGAACTTCTCCTTAAAAATCTCCTTGAAAGCCTCCTAAGTAAGTCCTCTAGCAGTAAGTCTCGATGTCATGACCCGTACCCAATGTAAGGATGCAAGTCAGAAACAACGCCCAGCCTAAGCCGCAGAATTGGCGGTAGAACGCTGTTTGGGTAATCTATCTAGCAATATAATGAACCACCAACAATAATAATATACTCAATCACAGATCTAAGAGGGAACGAGAATGAATATTATAAAGGACAGAAATAGTCACATACAACTCATGAGTATAAAATAATACATCAATGAGTCAGAAAGAAATATTAACAACAATAAGCTGGAGACAAATCCAGTACAAGAAATATTAAGAAGGTACTAATCCCTGGTCATCTGTCTCAGTCAGAATAAGTCCCTCCTGAGCCAGGGTCTCTGACTCTAAGTCCATAACATTTTGAGGTCCATAATGTGTAGGGTACCAGTCCTCAGTGTCATCTGGAAAAAATATATCCAGTCAGGAAAGGAGCAGGATACATCTCTAATAATAGTTCTAATCAATGATAAAAACTATGTAACAATAAATAGATGTAAATATACAAGATGCACAATAGATACAATGAGATATATACAATAAGGAAATACTAGAATAAATACAATAATGAGCAATATATCAATGAACAAGAATACTAATAACTAAGTGTGTGTGTACTAGCTTTAACATGTGATCGGCTTGGGAACATGATACAATATATATGGTCTAGCTAATCATACGTGTGGTGTATGATTAACACTATTCAATGCCAGACTTGATACAAGGAAGGTATAATCACATATCTACACTAAAATACTCCCCACCCTCGACTGGTATAATAGATCCAACCATGGTACGCTATGGCACGAGATTCGCCAAGAAGATTGCTAGTCTTCTCGAGAATCAGTATCTATACATGTACAAGATAATCAATAAAATAAGGCTTGCACAAGATACATCATATACCAAGGAATAACATCTCATAACGAGATCCGGATATACCAATCCGTGTAACCATCGTGTCAAGAGAACAAAGATATCTACACTAGATACAATGAACATAGAGTATATCATAAATGAGAAATCAGAGAATGTACTCGCCTGAAGGCCAAAAAATAGTCTCACAGATGTCTGATACTGTGCCTCGAAGACCTAGATATGGAATACAACATCAATACAAGGTTCTGGAAAGAAAATAAATTAAACTAGTCAACTTCTAGGTCAACAAGTCAATTCTAATTCAAAAGCAAACTAGGTCAACTCTAAGTCAACTATGGTCAAACTATAGTCAAACTATGGTCAACTACGGACAACTACCTATTTCTAGGTTATAAGTCTAACACAAAGATACTGGGTTCAAATACTAAAGTCTAGGTCACAAAACCCATATCTTAAAATACTAGGATATCGTATCTCCGGATACGTAAATCCAAAGGTAAAACATTACATATCTAAGACAAAACAATTATTTATAATATAAAATCAAAATTACAAACATTAAATAGATATCGTGGTTTTAAACCAACTAGGTATCACAACATTAACTCATAATCTTGATACCCAAACCCAATACCTTGGGTATCCCCAATTACCTTAGTACTTACCTTGGTGTCACAAGGTAATACCACAAAACTTGTTTATACTAACTACCCGTAATATATACATGCTATACTAATTATTATACATATAGTATACTATAAATACTATTAGCAATTTAGGAATATATTTACAAATATATTAAATACCATATACATATATATATATATATATATATATGAAATCTACCAAACTATCGCTAAAATCCCTACCTGCTGTCGCTGAAGACTGCTGTTGATGCTGATACTTTGCTGTTTTAGTGATAGATTCCTGCTGCTGTCGCCAAAGCCGTAACTAAAGTTCCTGAAACGGCTGCTGATACTGCTGCTGTTTCAGCGATAATTTTCTGCAATTGTTGCTAACTGCTGTCGCTGTTTCTCTTGCTGCTGCTGCTACTGTGTTACTGCTGCTGCGATGCTTGCTGTTGCGACGCTTCCTGCCGTCGCTATAGCGGCTTCTACTGCTATTAGTGCTGCTGCTGCTGTGTTCTATGACACACGCTGCTGTCGCTAAATCTTGGCTCTCTATAGTTCTTATATATATATATATATATATATATATATACACACAACATAATATATATATACTAAATAAATATAAACATATAATTATAACTAATACATACACATACCCACACATATATAAATATGTACACATTATCTACATAGCAATATACACCTATATATATAGTAACATATTTGTAACAACATACATACGTATATGTACATATAAATATATACACAATATAACATATATTATATAATTATAATATAACCACAATAAATATCTATTCACATACACATATTTATACATGCTACCAAATATGCTCTCAATAGTTCTAATAAATATATATATATATATATATATATATATATATATATATATATATATATATATATATATATATATATATATATATATATATATATATCCAAAATATAATATATATATATATACACAACATAATATATATATACTAAATAAATATAAACATATAATTACAACTAATACATACACATACCCACACATATATAAATATGTACACATTATCTACATAGCAATATACACCTATATACATAGTAACATATTTGTAACAACATACATACGTATATGTACATATAAATATATACACAATATAACATATATTATATAATTATAATATAACCATAATAAATATCAATTCACATATACATATTTATACATGCTACCAACTATAATTATATATACATATATAAGAATAGCTACATACATATAGTATATACATAGATGTACAGCTCTAAGACACAATATTACATAAATATATATACGCCACATTATATATATAAACAATTACATTCTCCATGAAATAAGAACACAAGAGAATAGATCTATAATTAAATTACACAAACACATGGAATGTATCACCCCGTATCCCACTAGATCTAGGATACACTTGCGACACGAGTCCACCACACATCAAAACATACCCCGAAGGACAAAAACAAGTCATATATATTATTTATGAACAATACGAAGAGTCAAATACAAATCCACGGGTCCGTATCAAAATATGACATACTCAAAGTCCCGTGTCGGAGGAAAAACTCCCAAATCAACACGTATCACCAAATTGTTGGAATACAACTTACACATACCCAATTGTGGACACGACACTAGCTCCAAACATACAAGGACATGCCAAATTGATCTATAGGACCAATTGACACTCACAACAAATGTCAATCTCGGAATTCTCCTAAAATTGATACAAAAAGTACCATAACTTTCTCAATAGGCCTCCTATGAACACAAAACCAAATCCTATGGGTAGCCTATGCATATGGGTTGATTTCTAATGGTTAGATCTCAGATTTAGAATCTAAATTAAGGGGAAAAACTGATTATACCTATTGGGATATGGATTCCCAATGTAACCTCCAAATATGATAAAATTGGCCTTCAACTTGTAGATCCTTGCTCCTCTTTGTAGATCCTTGCTTCCTTCTTCTAGATCCTTTCTCCACTAGCCTCCAATGGTAATTTGAAAAGAAATTAGGATAAAATTTGGTAGGGAAATGAAGTGGGAATGAAGGAATTTGGTTGAAGGAATTTCTAGATCTAGTATCCAAATGAAAAGAGGAGAGAGAAATTTATCCCCCCTCTATATAGGCCGGCCCCCCTTTCCCCTTCCTCAAGCTACTATGAATTGTCCAATATACCCCTTGGGGCCTCTCATGAAGAAATAATTAAGGATGGAAGCTTCTAGTCTAATGGTTTAATTAATTTAATCCATCTCCTAATCAATGGGCTTTCTAAATGGACTAAATTCTATCAATTACTTCATATTGGACCATGAGTCTAAATTAAACTAGTTATGTCCACTAACACAAGTCCAAAATAAATAACTGACCTTTAATATTAATTAAATAATACAACAAATATTTATTTATAATGCACAATATTTAATTAAATATAAAATTACTAAACTATCCTTTCCTAGAAAATATGGTAGTGACACTCGGCTTCGTACGATACCAAGTCAGCGCGATATCGAACACCTGTTTGTCAGCAGCCTCGATCTGTAGACTCTCTGGAATCTGAGCCAAGTGCAAGTTCGTCTCTGTATCCTCCAGCCAATCGCAGATGTAGAGTATTCCCTCAACACCCTTGAACTCCCAAGGTATCATCCTTTTGAAGTCCACTATTGTGCCTGGCCTCTGCTGCTGCGGTTGTCCATGGTGTTGTTGTGCGACTCTCTCCACTGCCTGGAGAGCAACCTGATGAACAATCTTTATGTTCTCCCTCATCATCTCAGTCTGCGCTTGGTGCGCCTCTTCCTACACCCTTTGCGCCTGTGTCTGAACTCGCTGAGCCTCTGTCGACATCCTTTGAGAATCCACCATGCCCTGGATCAATGCGAACATCTGTGTCCCTCAAGCGGACACACCTCATGGAAACTGAATCTGTTTTGGTGGAAGGTCCTCCGTAACAGCCGTGACAACCCTCTGGATAGGTGGAGGAGGACCTCCGAAGGTTGCAAAAACTCCTACATGAACAGGTGAAGTATGAGGAGCAACTCCAGTTATATAGGTGGCAGGTTGAGAGGTGGCAGACCTCTCGGAAGCTGCGAGTCCAGATCTCTACGACCTAGTCTTCGGCGACATCCTGAAGACAGATCGAAACAAGAAGAAGTCAATTAAGGCAAAATATACAATATCATCAAAGAAGGATAGTAAAATTTAAAGGAAGCAATTATTCAGAATAGCAAAAATAAATTTGGGAAATTTTTTAGTTGTGATTGAGCATACTCTCATCCTATACCCTATCACATTCTCATAATAGTACTCTAAGTCTGAGCATTACTATGATACTGCACTAGTTGTTACCTAATCTTACTCTTCTAGACCTGCATGGGCCACCACTAAAATGTGTCACAATACGTACTCAAAATTTGGGCATGAGTTGTGGGTACATCCAACCTATGCCGCAACATCGACGGTAGAACATTGTCTAGGTCCAACATAGCTATCTAACAATGATATAAAAAACCTGTTAATATGTCTCAACTTTAAACAGAGGACAAAGAATATACATATAATCATTAATTCATAATGTACTCAATCGAAATAACTATAAGGAAGGTAAATGGCACGATAAAGATGTAAAGAAACACGAGAGGTAAAATAATATATGTCTCAATGTCACGCCCCAGTCCCAAAATACCGAGGGACTAGCCACGTGACAATGGCCAAAAGCACACTCTAATGGGCAAACCCAATTTAATGGACCTATCAAGGTGTACTTAAGCTGTAAAATGACAATAAAGGTTTACTAAACATGTCACAATCTAATCTCATCCATAGAAGATAAATATGATCAATATCAGCATAATGAAATATAACCAACATCAAGTCTCAATAAAGTATATCGGGGAACAACCCAAAAATAAGTCTGATACAATATTTCATTAGACAGGAAATAAAAGAGTCTAACAACAGCAAGGACTGAGTATAGATAAAGCAGATACTCAGGAGAAATCCTCGGCTATCACCTCGTTCTCTAGCAACGGTACTGCTCCTACTTCTGCTTCTGCTCATGTCCCGTATACCTTGGGATAGATCTCCTCTGCTACACCTGGAGACATAATCCGGATCCATGTCCTCAGGGGACATAACAAGGTACAAGAATAACTCAAGCAAAATAAATACAGTAAATAAAATATATCAATAGGGCAACTATGTAACCAGCTATGTGATATGCAAATGAGAGCATCACTAGTACTCAGGCTGAGACCACTACAAGCTCTGTGTCGTGGAGCCGGTAGCAGTAATATCACGTAATGTGCCTAGCTCTGCTGTAGAGTCTACGACCTCATAATAATAAATATATATATATAAAGTCAGCCTGTAGCCTGTGTGTCTCTCCCCACCCAATATAATCATACGTCTTATGTCCACGATGTCTCATGTCCATGTCATGAAGATCATATCTAATGCAGTAAGTCATATGATAGCTATGGTTATATATAAAGTCTACGTCAGAAAACCTGTAGCCTATATAGAATCACTATGAATGACTCAGGAAGATTCTGTCTCATAAATAGTGTCAGGTATCCTGTGGTATGACGTACTTGATAATGCAAGCACAAAAATATATAGGGTCACGATATCCATCTCTAGGTGACGTTACACAACTCTGCGTACGGCATTGGCACCCGAATATTATTCGAACACTAAGAAATGTCACACGGTCCTAGGTGGAACATATATATCACAGAAATAGATCAAGAGAATAATATGAAATAATTTACTATGGCAAAGTACACTTGCCTGGGGTTTGAATTCCAATAGTTGCTCCAGTTACAGTGGGATCTGCAGGTACTCCTCCGGTTATTGAAACAAATATGGCCATCACTCTAGCTAGGATTGACTACCCATAAGTCCAATTTGGACATAGGGGCAAAATTGACAATTTCTGGTCAAAGCGGGATCCACATGTGGCCCACTTCCAAATTCATCAAACTTAGTATTCACAAGTCTAGAACAATGATACGGACCCAACGGAACATCCAGAACTGGATTTCAATGAGCAAATCACAAAATCGCCCGTCAAGTAGAGCCGTAGGGCCCACGATACGAGATTTTGTCAACGATCTTAGAATCGAACCAAACATGGGTCACAGGACCAGCGTATTTCTACGAGTCCGATGGCGTAAGTTTTGTTTCGATATGATGAGCGTACACGAAGTTACAATAAGTTTCAGAATATGCCCGATACGGGGTATTTTCGACGGATACGCGTTGATTTCGGTGTACACGTACATCCAAATCAACTTCCGCAAAATCTCACACGTCCGTATTGACAGTGCGCACCTTTCGATGAAGTTTGCACACGACCAAGTCACCTCATTAAGCGGGACTCACCCTGTTTAGAGAAATTTTGGATTTTAAAGACCAAATTTTTGGTCGATTTCACCTGCAAATAAAACACAACACACAACAAATTAAAATAAACTAATTACAGAATCTAAATCTCGGTTATGTTGTCTAATTTACTGTTCAAACAGAATCTAAAATTATTAAACAGGTTGGGAGAAAAATGGCCGTGAACATGGGACTCCGTGACAGTTTCTGAAGTACAGAATTCTGTGTTTTTTTCCTGTTTTGCGTCGCGTTTTGCGACTGACACAAGACACGACACTCCGAACTAGTTACACGAAATTTTGAGAGGGTCAAGTGGTCTTAACATTGGATTCGACAAAACTAAATTTGGATCAATACATAAGGAGATACGAGAGCTAGAAGTAGGGTACCTTGATGCTGTTCGATATTAGACAATTACGCGGCGAAGTTGGCGACCGTTTTTCGGTGACGTGCGGTGGCTAGCGACGTGCGGCGGCTAGCGACGACGGGCGGTGGCCGGAGTTGAACGCCCGGGATAGGGGAGTGAGAGGGAGTGGTTGGTTGTGAGAGAGAAGGAGGGAGTAGGTGTGTATGTGAAGGAGAAGAGGGGGGAAGTGACCGTGGGTCGCGCAAGTCGTGGGGGTGATTCTGTGAGCTGCTGTGAGTCGGCGGGTTTGCGGGCTTGCGGGTCGGCGGGTTCGGATCCGACCTGCTGGGTGGTTGGGTCCGGTTCGGCTCGGTTTAGCCTGGTTCTGTTCAGTCTTCCCGGTTCGGTTTGGTTTAATGCTGGTTTAGTTAAAAAAGAGAGTTTTTAGCTATTAAAAAATAGTTTTTGAGCCAATAAATTCTAGAAAAATTACACAACATCCAATAGTTAATTATACACCCAAAAAATTAATTTTTGCAATATTTTAATACTTAATTTGATATATAAAAATATAATTTCTTTGAAGAACATTAATAATAAATAAATAAAATTTTAGAAAAATCCCAAAAATTATTTTTAAAATTCTAGAAAAATCTGGGTGTTTGTAATATATCCACCTTAAAAGGATTGCGTCCTCGTAATCAAGAATTAACTACTAAGGATAAATAATCATGGTCACCTATAAGAATACTTAGGTCATACCTGCATCTTCGAATAGGTGAGGATAACGCTGGCGTATGATATTCTCTCGTTCCCAAGTAGACTCGCCGGAGGAGTGATGTTTCCAAGCTACCCGGACCAATCTAATCGTCTGTCCCTGAAATATCTTCTTACTAATGTCAAGTATCCCAACCGGCTGTTCTTCATACCTCAAGCTAGGTCCCACTGAAATCTTAAAATGATCGACTACGTGACTTGGGTCAGTCACGTACCTCCTCAGCTGTGAGACATGGAATACATTATGCACTCCCTCTAAAGATGGGTATAATGCAAGACGATACACCACCTCACCAATACGCTCCAGAATATCAAATGGTCCAATGTACCTCAGGCTCAGCTTGCCTCTGCTCCCAAATCGAATAGTACCTCGAGTTGGTGAGATTCTCAAGAATACATGTTCTCCTTCCTTGAACTCCAACGGTCGGCTGTGTGCGTCAGCCCAATGCCTTTGCCTGTCCTGAGCTGCATGAAGATGACTCTGAATTTGCTTCACCTTCTCAACTGTCTGTATCACTAACTCCGGACCAAGTATCTGACGCTCACCAACGTCACTCCAATATATCGGTGATCTGTATTTCCTGCCGTACAATGCCTTGAAATGTGCCATCTAGATGCTTGCCTGGTAGCTGTTATTGTAAGAGAACTCCACCTAGTGCAAATGGTCTTCCCAAGACCCTCCAAAGTCTAACATATAGGACCTTAGCATATCCTCTAGGATCTGAATCGTGTGTTCCGACTGACCGTCTATCTGTGGATGGTAAGCAGTGCTGAACTTGAGTCGGGTACCAAGACTCTCCTGCATGCTTCGCCAAAAATAGGATTTGTATCTTGAGTCACGATCTGACACAATACTAACTGACACTCCATGTAATCTTACAATCTATCGTATATACATATCAGCTAGCAACTCCGTGGACTGTCCAACTCTGAACGGCAAGATATGTGCCGATTTAGTGAGTCGATCCACAATAACCCAGACTGCATCCTTCCTACTGGGGCTCCATGGAAATCCTGTAACGAAATCCATAGTGATATATTCCCACTTCTATTTGGGTATGGGAAGCGGCTGTAACATACCAACAGTTCTCTGATGCTCGGCCTTAACTTGTTGACAGACCAAACATTTTGCCATAAATCGTGCAATCTCTCTCTTTATCCCATGCCACCAATAGTATTGCCTCAAATCTCGGTACATCTTAGTACCTCCTGGATGAATAGAATACATGGAGCTATGTGCTTCAGACATCAACTCATGTCTCAACTCCCCATTCGGAACATATAGGCGATTTTTGCCCCTTAACATTCCGTCCTCATGGATGCGAAGTCCCATCTGCATACCGGCTTTCGTCTTCTCTTTAAGTCTCCGGAACCTAGCATCTGTGGGAAATGCCACCTTAATCCTCTCCACTAGTGATGGCTTAACTTCAAGATTCGCCAACAATCTACTCTGCCTTGGCAAAATAACCTCTATCTTAAGCTCTTGTAGATCCTCTAATAGCTGGGACTGCATCATCAAGAAATAAGCTGTGGGCTTCCTGTTTAGTGCGTCTGCTACAACATTCGCCTTGCTTGGATGGTACTGAAGATCTATATCAAAGTCGACCATCAACTCAAGCCAACGTCTTTGTCTTATATTGAGCTCTTTCTGAGTATAGACATACTTCAGACTCTTGTGATCAGTACAGATTTCCACCCTCTCTCCGTAAAGATAGTGCCTCCATATCTTTAGTGCAAATATTACTGCAGCTAGCTCAAGATCGTGCGCCGGGTAGTTCTTCTCATGAACCTTCAGTTGTCTCGATGCATAAGCGATAACTTTGCCATATTGCATCAAAACACATCCTAGTCCACTGCCTGATGCATAACTATAAACAACGAAGCCTCCCGATCCTGAAGGAAGAGTCAAGATCGGTGTTGTTGTTAATCGCCTCTTCAACTCTTCAAAGGCCTTCTAACAATCTTTCGTCCATGCAAACTCCTGGTCCTTATGTGTCAACCGCGTCATAGGCTCAGCAATCCTTAAGAAATTCTCCATAAACCTCCGATAGTATCCAGCAAGTCCGAGAAAACTTCTCAATTCCGCAACTGATGTAGGGGTAGGCCAAGTTTCTATTGTAGCAACCTTATCCGGATCAACTGAAAGTCCTTCTCTCGAGATGATATATCCCAGGAAAGGCACCATATCCATACAAAACTCATATTTACTGAGTTTGGTATACAGCTTCTTCTGTCTCAACATCTCTAGCATGATTCAGAGATGCTCCTCGTGCTCTTCGTGGCTCTTGGAATATATCAAGATGTCATTAATAAACACAACAACGAACTTGTCCAAGTATTGATGAAAAACTCCGTTCATCAAACTCATAAACACAGCTGGCGCGTTGGTTAAACCAAACGGCATAACTAAGAATTTATAGTGTCCATACTTGGTTCTGAAGGCTGTCTTCGGTATATCCTCCTTCCTCACTCTAATCTAGTGATAACCGGATCTAAGATCGATCTTTGAGAATACACTCGCACCACTCAACTGATCGAATAGATCGTCAATGCGTGGCAAGGGATACTGGTTCTTGATGGTTACGGCGTTCAGCGCTCGGTAGTCAATACACAGGCGTACTGTCCCATCCTTCTTCGACACAAATAGTATGGGTGCTCCCCATGGTGAAATACTAGACCGAATGAAACCCTTCTCCAGAAGATCATCAACTTGCTCCTTCAATTCTACTAACTCCTTAGGTGCAAGCCGGTACACTGATGAAGTGATAGTCTCCACTCCTGGAGTGAAGTCTATTGTAAAGTCTATTTCCCGATCAGGTGGTATGCCTGAAAGATCATCGGAGAATACATCCACAAACTCTGATATAACTCTTGGGTAACCTGACTCCCCTTCTACAGATAGTATCCTAAGAGTAGGATGAATACCTTGCTCTATAGCTCCCCGAAGAAACTCAAACTCTGGATGTCCAGGCGGTCTAAATATAACCCATCCAAGATGGCAATCTAGGGTCGTATGGTACTGACTCAACCAATCCATACCAAGTACCACATCATAATCCGGCATAGAAAAGATAATGAATTGAGCTCACATCTCTCTCCCACAGACTACTACCGAACAAGATCTACAAATGTCACTAACTGGGATAATTCTACCTCACGTAAGAATTCTCTTAGTCTTCGAAAGGGGTGCGGTATCTACTCTATGTATGGCTACGAACTAGCAGCTATGAATGAATGCGATGCTCCAGAATCAAATAAAGCTACAGCAAGTAATGAAGCTACCAATATAGTACCTGCTATAACCTCTCCTACAGTAGCTTCCTCCTCAATAGCCAATGCAAATGTATGCCCTCGTCCATGAGCTGGACCTCTCTGTTATCGAGCCTGCTGGAATAGCGCTGCCTGTGGTGCCAAAGGTGGCCTCTGCGGATATCCTCTTAGTGCTGGTTGTCTGCCTCCTCCAACTCCCGTCTGTGGTGCTCCCAATGCTGGATAAGCTGGCCTTGGTACTGGTAAAGCTGGTTGATCTACCATTAGTGCTCTTCCTCGACGCTCAGGGTAGTCCTTGGCTGGGTGTTGGTTGGATCCGCAAATCAAGCATAGTCCCCACTTGCGTCTGTACTCCTTCTCAATATGGCCTACTTTGTCACAGTAGTGACAAGTAGGAAGGGATATGGCCCTTGGTGCTGCACTCTATGGATTCCTCTAGTATCGCTTTGTAGACTCTCCTTGTGGTACTCTGGCTGATGCTGATATGAATGGCCGCTTTAGACTGGACTCTCTCCTGGTGATGCGCTCCATGCTACGTGCTGCAGTAAGGACGTCTGTGTATGATGTAGGTACAACAGATCCGATCAATTTCTGGAGCTCAAAGCTAAGTCTGTCAAAGAACTTCTCCGTCTTCTCCTCTTCCATCAAAATTAGAGTAGGGCGAAGTGACTCAGTGGAATAAACTCCGCATTGTATTCTTCCACCGTCATATTGTCTTGAATAAGTTGGTTAAACTTGTCTCGAAGTTCCGACAGAGCAATAGCTCGAATATACATATCCTGGAAGAGTCTAGAGAACTCTTCCCAACTGACTCAGTCCGGTCCGAGCAATCTCTCCTCATATAGCCACCAATGATGTGCATTGTCCGTCAGCTGCATCCTGACGGTAGTCATCCATCGCTCCCTCGGAAGCTCAGCTGCTTCCAACTGGTGTTGAGTGTTTGTGAGCCACTCATGAACTTCAGTGGAATCCTCCTTGCTAGAAAAGGTACTGGACTTCAGCTGGCGGAAATCAGTGATAGATCCCGTCGATGGTCGCCTAGCTGGTGGGTTCGCGTGCTCCAGTACGGTTACTAGGCTGTTCCTCAAGTTCTTCGCCTTGTGCCGCTGAGCCTCTTGTTGAACCTGTTATTGGGCTTGCATCATTGCATAAAACATTTGAAATATCTGCTGTCCGTCGATAGCCTGTCCTGGCGGGAAAAGGGGCATTGGTGGAGTAAACTACTGTGGCGGTGGAATATCGTCTTGCCTGAATCTTTTGTTATGCTGACCTGCTTGACTACTTTGTTGAGCTGATTGACCTCCACCTCCTGGTGTCACCCCATCGTCATAGGTGACCACAACACCTTGTAGTGTACCTACGGGAGTCTTGTCGCCGGCTTGTGGGTCTATTACTCTGCATTAAAAGTAAACTATGAGAAATGAATAGAGGAATCAAAATATGTTGTAAATTAAGAATTTAATACGAATCCGATATGGAGGTCAAGAACGTATCAATATGTGGATGAGATCCTATAACTTATCCTATCATAATCGCAGGCTTGCTCAGTTCCTTAGTTGAAACCAAAGCAATATAGTCGTAGACCTGCATGGGCCACCAGAAAAACCATGTCATGCCCCAGTCCCAAAATACCGAGGGACTAGCCACATGGCAATGGCCAGCAGCACACTCTAATGGGCAAACCCAATTTAATGGACCCATCAAGGTGTACTTAAGCTGTAAAATGACAATAAAGGTTTACTAAACATGTCATAATCTAATCTCATCCATAGAAGATAAATATGATCAATATCAACATAATAAAATATAACCAACATCGAGTCTCAATAAAATATATCGGAGAACAACCTGATAATAAGTCTGATACAACATTTCATTAGACAGAAAAATAAAAGAGTCTAACAACAGTAAGGACTGAGTATAGATAAAGCAGATACTCAGGAGAAATCTTCGGCTATCACCTCGTCCTCTGGCAACGGTACTGCTCCTGCTTCTGCTCCTGTCCCGTATACCTCGGGATAGATCTCCTCTGCTACACCTGGGACATAATCCGGATCCAGGTCCTCAGGGGACATAACAAGGTACAAGAATAACTCAAGCCAAATAAATACAGTAAATAAAATGTATCAATAGGGCAGCTATCTAACCAACTATGTGATATGCATGTGAGAGCATCACTAGTACTCAGGGTGAGACCACTACAAGCTCTGTATCGGGGAGCCAGTAGCAGTAATATCACGTAATGTGCCTAGCTCTGCTGTAGAGTCTACGGCCTCACAATAATAAATATATATATAAAATCAGCCTGTAGCCTGTGTGTCTCTCCCCACCCAATGTAATCACACGTATCATGTTCACGACGTCTCATGTCCATGTCACACAAGATCATATCTAATGCAGTAAGTCATATGATAGCTATGGTTATATATAAAGTCTATATCATAAATCCTGTAGCCTATACAGAATCACCATGAATGACTCAGGAAGATTCTGTCTCATGAATAGTATCAGGTGTCCTGTGGTATGACGTACTTGATAATGCAAGCACGAAAATGTATAGGATCGCGATATCCATCTCTAGGTGACGTTACACAACTCCGCGTACGAAGTTGGCACCCAAATATTATTCGGACGCTAAGCAATGTCATACAGTCCTAGGTGGAACATATATATCACAGAAATAGATCAAGAGAATAATATGAAATAATTTACTGCATGTATGGCAAGGTACACTTGCTTGGGGTTTGAATTTCAACAGTTGCTCCAGTTACAGTGGGATCTGCAGGTACTCCTCTGGCTGCTGAAACAAACATAACCATCACTCTAGCTAGGATTGACTACCCATAAGTCCAATTTGGATACAGGGGCAAAATTGACAATTTCTGGTCAAAGCAGGGTCCACAAGTGTCCCACTTCGCACCGAAAAATGTGTCAGAGACAAAATTCTCCAAATTCGTCAAACTTAGTGTCTACAAGTCCAGAACAATGATATCGACCAAACGAAACATCCATAACTGGATTTCGATGAGCCGATCACAAAATCGCCCGTCAAGTGGAGCCGTAGGGCCCACGATATGAGATTTTGTCAACGTTCTCAGAATTGAACCAAACTTGGGTCACAGGACCAGCGTATTGCTACGAGTCCGATGGCGTAAGTTTCGTTTCGATACGACGAGCGTACACGAAGTTACAACGAGTTTTAGAATATGCCCGATACGAGGTATTTTCGACGGATACACGTTGATTCCGGTGTGCACGCACAGCCAAATCAATTTCTACGAAATCTCACATGTCCGTATTGACAGTGCGCACCTTTAGGTGAAGTTCGCATACGACCAAGTCGTCTCGTTTAGCGGAACGCACCCCGTTTTAAGAAATTTTGGGTTTTAAAGCCAAGTTTTTGGTCGATTTCACCCGCGAATAAAACACAGCAGATAACAAAATAAAATAAACTAATTATAGAGTCCAAATATCGATTCTGTTGTCTAATTTACTGTTCAAACAGAATCTAAAATTATTAAACAGGTTGGGAGAAAATGGCCGTAAACATGGGACTACGGGACAGTTTCTGAAGAACAGAATTCTGTGTTTTTTCCTGTTTTGCATCGCATTTTACGACTGACATAGGACACGTCACTCCAAACTTGTTACACAAAATTTTAAGAGGGTCAAGTGGTCTTCCCATATGATTCAACAGAACTAAATTTGGATCAATACACAAGGAGATACGAGAGCTAGAAGTAGGGTACCTTGATGATGTTCGAAATTGGACAATTACGCGGCGAAGTTGGCGACCATTTTCTAGCGACGTGCGGCGGCGGGCGGTGGGTGGAGTTGAACGCCGGGGATAGGGGAGCGAGGGGGAGTGGTTGGTTGTGAGAGAGAAGGAGGGAGTATGTGTGTATGTGAAGAAGAAAAGGGGGGGGAAGTGACCGTGGGATGCGCGAGTCATGGGGGTGATTCTGTGAGCTACTGTGAGTGGGCGGGCTTGCGGGATTGCGGTCTTGCGGGTTGGCTAGTTCGGATCTGACCTGCTGGGCAGTTGGGTCCGGTTCGACTCAGTTTAGCCTGGTTCGATTCAGTCTGCCCGGTTCGCTTTGGTTTAATGATGGTTTAGTTAAAAAAGAGAGTATTTAGCTATTAAAAAATAGTTTTTGAGCCCAATAAATTCCAGAAAAATTACACAACATCCAATAATTAATTATACACCCAAAAATATAATTTTGGCAATATTGTAATACTTAATTTAATACATAAAAATACAATTTCTTTAAAGAACATTAATAATAAATAATAAAAAATTTAGAAAAATCCCAAAAATTATTTTTAAAATTCTAGAAAAATCTGGGTGTTTACACTCAATAAAGTTGAGACCAAAAGTCTAGCTTTCTCAACAAAAAATAAGTCTCAACATAATACAACTCAAGTTTTAGTTTAGAATAATCCAATATATAAATAAACTAAACTAAGTGATATCTAAAAAATTGTGGGTGATGTCTCCTCTATATAGAGTGGCTCCTGTAGAATCTCCGGGATGTAATCGTTATCTACTCCTGGACCATAATGGGTAGGACAGAAGACTCAAGATCCTCTAAAAATTGATATCTAGTCAGGATTGGAGCAAAGCACAAATACTAACAATAATTTCAATTATATTGATAAAAACTATAAAGCAGTGTAAGAAAATATATGATAGAATGAAATACTAGAAAGTAAGGAGAAACTAGAGAGACATGTGATCATCATAGAGAAATAACTAGCAGTAAAATATATACATGTGAATACTAGCAATGATTGTACTGGAATAAAGAAAAGAAATACTAGCTAAGTTCCTTGAAATATTAGTTTGCTATGTGATCGGCTTGGGACTATATCAGGCTTGTTATATATGATTGGCTATGATACATGTAAGGTCAGGCTAACCATCTGGTTAGCTATGATCCGAGCAAGAGTCAGGCTAATCATATATAACAGGCTATCTGGTATGTAATTTGGTCAGGCTATACCGTACGTGATATATGGGGTAAGTTATGATGCATGTAAGGTGGGGTATGATCACATAACTTGCTAATATTTTTTCGTCCCCAGCTAGTATGATGGATCCAATCATGACACCTCATGATAGGTATCTATGATACTATTCCATGTATCCGATGTGTCTGAATTAAGTATACACTACAACTAGAATCATAATAATGATCAAAATAAAAAAAACTGTCAAAGAATGTACTCGCCTGTGGTCCTGAGCAATATGTGAGGATCAATGTCCAAAATGGAGTCTCAAAGAACTAAATATCAAATATTAATATTAATTGGTGAATTAATGGACGAACATGATTAACTAACTAAATATGAGGTTTCTGGGCCATTTCTAGGTCTATACAAGGTTAACTAGGTTCACTTGTCAAATTCTATATCATAAAAGTCTATATTAGACACTATCTAACTTCTAGTCATTACCTAGCTATACTAACTATTAGTATTAATCATCTATAAAAATATCTATTCACTATATGTTAGTAGTATATAACTAACTTGTATAGGTCTAAGTAATACTAACTTACCCTTCACTTCCTTAACTAACCTTCACTTGATATCCAACCACATTACCTATCTAATGGTCTCTTCAACATCCCTAACTCTAGGATACTCAACTGACACGCACTACTCATTCACTTGCACTTAACCTCACTTGGTATCACACCCCTATACATCTACACCTAGTGCACTTACAGCTACCCCATATACTGCACTGTGAGGTAGTGAATTATTGTGGCTCTATTTCTGAACAGCGATACACCATCAACCTTTTTCCCCAACTATCTGATACACCACTTGTAACTGATACTAGTGTATCAGTTGCTCCATGCTTTAACCAAACCACTGTTTGAGTGTGCCACAGTCCAAGAAGTGGACTGACTCGAGCCCTATCACTTAAACACCCACTCTTCACATCTACTACTGCTATTGCTGCTCCTACTGATTGTTAGTTATAAGTCAAATTGGACTTCTATGACCCCACCTCTGAACTAGGTTTTGGTTCTCACTGAAACCCCAACACTAACATACTAATTACTGCTGCTACCCGACTCCAGTCCTTTGATCACTCACTGATACTTACACTGCACTAATTCTCTATTACTAGTAGATGATTCCTCATGATTGATACTTGGTGAAATCCTTACTGCACTAAACAACAGCAACACCAAGTCACACTCTTCTACCCACCATTCTAGTATCAGTTGTAAATCTCCTGATTTTAAATTTTAAATTTTATTATTTTTATTATTGGTATTATGTAATTATTTGAGATTAAGGGAAATTTTTATTATTCTTTGCTAATTAGAAAATAAAATAAAATTCATGGATTTATTAACTTGTATAGTTATTTATTTATATTTATTAATTACAAATATTTCAAAGAAAATATATTTTGGGTGTACAACTACTATTAAAGTATTGTAGAATTTTTCTGAAAATTATTTTAGGTACAAACCTATTTTCTTATATATATATATATATATATATGTATATGTATATGTATATGTATATGTATATATATATATATATATATATATATATATATATATATATATATATATATATATATATACATATATATGGTATTATAAAAGAAAATAAAAGAATAAAACCCAAAATCCAAACCCAAACAAAAAATCAAATCCTAAACCCGCTACCAGCTACCCACTACCCCTTACCCTGCCTTATGTTCACTAACCGTAACTCCCCTTCTCTTAATTTAAAGCCACCGCCACCATCACCATCCGACCACCACTACCACCACCACCACCATCGTTGACCTCAACTTCCAGCGCCTCCGCCTGGCTCCGACCGCAACCTCCCCGTGCGACTGCTACGGTACACGCGTGGGTGCGTGCGCGGGGAACAACGGCTGCAGTAGTAGCAAACCGCCGCCGACCTCCCAGCCCCGGCGAGTACCCCCTGCTAGACGACCTCCCTCGTGCTTCTTCGAGGCCGAACGTGGTCGATTTCCTTCTCTGCGATCGAGAACGCCATAAAGTCGAGTAGGAATTCAGTTTCAATGAGTAAACTTTACGGCTCATTACCGCTCTCCTTGCTCATCCGAATCTCGTGCCACCGTCTCCGGTATGATCCCTATCTTACCCCCTTCCAGCGTCTTCATTAATTTTATTTTAATTTGAATTATGTTGATAATTAATCGATTTCCAAAATCAATAAAAATGTATTTCTGAAAACCTAAAATATCTTAAAATGGGGTACGTCCCGCCAAACGAGGTGTCTTCATCACGTGTAAATTACACCGAAGGCACGCATCGTCAACTCGGACGTGTGATATCTCATGAAACTTGATTTGGACGGGCATGCACACCGGAATCAACGTGTATCCGTCAAACAATATCGTATCGGTCTATTCTGACACCTTGTCATAACTTCGTATGTGTTTGTCATTTTGCAACAAAACTTTCACTATCGAATTCACACTGTTACGCAGGTCCTATGACCCAAGTTTGGTTCTATTCTGAGAATGTTGATGAAACACCATTTTGCGGGCCCTATGGTTCCATTTGACGGGTGATTTGGTGACTGGCTTACCAGAATCCAATTTAGGACACTCCATTGAGTTTGTGTTATCGTTCTAGACTTGTGGATACTAAGTTTTTCAAATTTAGAGAACTTTATCTCTGACATATTTTACGGTGCAAAGTGGTCCACAATTGGGTACCACTTTAACTCCAAACCTGTCGTTTTTCCCCTGTATCTAAATTGGACTTATGGGTAGTCAATCCTAACTATTTCTTATATTTTGGAAATGTTGGTGATGTCTATTGCATCATTCAGAGATGTTCGTATAGATTCTATCTTTTCAAAAATAGTTGACGGATTGAGCTCGCCACTTGGACGTCGCTATATCCAGAATTCAGGCAAGTGTACCTTGCCTTGGTCTCAGTAAATTATGCTTAATTTTAACTGAGTTTTTAGTTTATATTTTAATACATGTACTCAATTGTGACCCTAGAACCGTGACAATAATTTGCGTCTGAATTATATTCGGTTGTCAACTTTTGTGCGTGCAGTCGGGTATCGTTGGATGCAATGTCATCGTATACCGTATACGTGCAACACTTGCACTAATTACCTTAGGACACTACACACGACTCTCATGTAAAGAAACCTAACTTGAGATTTTGAGGATTTCGGCTTCCATTTTTGGACAGGACTTGAGATATGTGCTAGTTGACATGATGTTATTTACACGTGGACTTGAGACCTAGATAGTGATTGTCTTGCGTTTCGTGACATGAGACATGAGATACATGGGGTTGGGGAGAACTTACCGTACCGCTGGGCTAACAAACTCTACTAGTATTATAGTACTACAGGTACCTTGACGGGGCTTGTACATATTTACTACTATCACTAGTACCCCTAGTATATGTATAAAACTGGTGGTTTAGCGGACGAATACGTTCTCACTTACATTCACTTAGTTGGTTATGATAGATACCCTTGAGAAAATTACTTATTATTTTACTGTTTTACTTTGGCATGTTGTTTCTTGCACCTTGTTACGTCTCTCTGAGGACTTGGTCCCTTGCCAGTTTTGCAGCATAGATTGTTATGGAGCCTGCCGAGAGTTTCTAATGTATGTTGCTTTGTTATGTGGGCATTGGTACTAGGTACTTATATCATCTCTCCCAGAGTTATGGTATTCATTTATTCATATTATTGATTTATCTGCTGATGTAGCCTAGTTTTTATAGAATCATATTTTTTTCTTGAGTCTATTCGAGCTTATGTGTTATTGGACGGCCGAATTTTGCACATGTAGTTCAATCTTGATATTTTGTTCTTTATGTGGATTGTGACATAGATATTCTCAGTATTTCTTAGATAGTTACCCTTATTATACAGCTTATACGTATTCGAGTCAGACCAAAGTCTGGTCGAATGCGTAGCTGACATGTTACATATTCCTAGTCCTACTTATTTTGGGACTGGGGCGTTACATATTTTTCTGGTGTCTCATGCAGGTCATGATTAAATAGTTTCGGTTACTTTTCGGTACCGAGCGAGCATGTAATCATGATTAACAGTATTAGTATCTTAATCCATAATTGATTTAAAAATTCTTTAGCATTTTATTATCGCCATTGGACTTCATAATTGTACTCGTTTATTCCCCTCGACATCTTTATTATTGTTTATCATCTCTCCCTAATTCAGAGAAATGGACTTTACTACGCGATATTTCCTCCAAAAGTAGATCCTTGTCAAGGCTGAAGAAGACATGCTGGATATAAATTTTTGAGAAGACGGTTACCCTTAGTAGGGTAGGCAGATAGGTTATTCCTATATGTTAGAGCTAGTGTAGATTGTTAGCATAAAAATTGAATATAGTATTAGAGGCCTAGAACTAATAAAACCTTACCCTTGCTTAAGGTAGTAGTAATTTGGAAGTATTAGAAGTTAGAAAGATGGTTAGATTCTAATGTACTGGAATATTTTATGGAATACATAGCTAGATGCTAGGGATTAAATGTGGCCCATGATGGTGATACAAGGAATTGTATTATGACCTTAAGAAATTGGAACCTTACGTAGCAGGTCATAGTGGTTAAATATCTAGTTGTCTTGTGACTTTTAGTATCCAAACTAGATCTTATGACCCCCTTAAATTATTGATGACTATAGGTATAGACTAAATAGATAGGTAGATTGCTAGACCAAATATTTGAGTAATTAGATAACTCGAGTACTAAAGTATAGCTTTCAAAATCAAATTAGATATACTTGATTATTTGGGTCGTCAGTGTTAATTGTACAAGTGAGTTCCACTCGTGATTATTTGGATAGATAAGCTAGTATCTGTGACAGAGACAATAGGTTGAAGGATGGAAGTTTTGATAGATGTTATAGTCTTGAGTTTGATATAGTGAATTACTTATAATATATGACAAGAGATAACAAGATAATAACCATGTAGTTTGGGTGAAGGGTATACATGGAATAAACTAGGAGAAATCTCAGGTTCAAGGTGAAGAAGGTAGAATGGTATCCATAAGAGATTCACGAGGAGTACATGACCTTGAGCATTTAAAATTAAGAGAATGATCTAGGAAGGACTAAAAAATTTATCACTCGGTAGTTTCCTAGAAGATCTATACTATGAAGTGAAAGTACTGGGTCATGATTGGCGAAGCTTATAGTTGAAAACAAGATTAACATACTAAAATTACATGAAGGTGCGTACGAAACAGATGATAAGAGAAATATATTATGGTCGCATAATCCAAGTAGAATGGATTATGATATGGACTTGAGGGATAATAATTTTAGTATTTATGAATTATAATACTTTTGGAATTTTAAGAATTTAGTGCAAATAAAAATTGCTGATCAGTTTCGAAGTGATACAAATTTTAAGAAATTAAACCCAGATTCAGAATCACATACTGACTTGTTGGTTATTTTGTAGAGGATTATCACAAGACCCTTAGAGTATAGATTTACACATGGTAGAAAAGTGTAAATGGAAGATATAAGTCTTATATGAATGATAGCTAAATTTTGTGGGTTTACACAAAAACTGATTAGGGCCAAGAATTTAGATTTTTGACTAATAGGGTATGAGCTTGCTGGACCTATCCTTAGTAGTAGGTGATGAGAACCTATTTCAAATTTACCAAAGCTTATGAATTTTTGGATTTTAGAAATCTTATCATCTCATTGAATTCGAAGAATTTCCACTCAAGATAACCATGATATCATGCTTGTGTGATAGGGTAGTAGCCTAGCCAAAAGATTCTCGTAAGGAAGATATGTTTTAGATGGCAGAGACTAGACGAACAACAGTTCAGAAAGATAGACAATAGAATGTAGTAAGTTGTACAAAAATGGGTAGGCATTCCAGTTGAAGATTAGACGAGTAATAAAGAGTTTCCTTAGTGAATATTATGCCATGAGTGATAAACCTAAGTACATGCTTAGTTTAGACCCTTACCTACTAAGTTAGGAATATGCGAGGAAGACGAAGTTGTAAAGATCGTATATTGTTTACCTATAGCCAGAAGTAGGTTGCCAATAGTGTGAGAGAGGTTATATAGAATATAACTTATATGAATATAGTATTGAGTTTAAGGATTAGTTGTATTACTCCCTCTACTGCATTCCTATCATTCCTATCCAATCCTTATCTTGTTTTGCATATATAGCCTCGTGCTTTTGCAACAAAGATCCTTCTATTTATAACAACTAAGTAGATCCTTCTTCCTTTTCCAGTCGTGCCTTATTAGCAAATTAATCTTTTAGTTAGTACCCTCTTCATGGTATTAATATCCATCTCACGGTAGGTATCAATTCTTTTCTATTTCTAATTCCCTGATCAAGTCACTGTGACTTGATTCTCCAGATACTTGTCTAATCGTACCTTATTCAATCATGTGACCATACTCCCTAGACTTATCATAAACTTTTCTTATATTGGTCTATAAATTCCTTCCTTTGTGATTCCCTCGATTCGTCCTTTCATCATCAATTCCATGCAATAATCAAAGTCTCTATACCACCTTGCCCTAGTTATACCCGACCAAACCCTTTCTTATGTTTTGTTGAAGACGTGAACTTTATAGGAGCAATATTGGTTGGTAGAAATTTCTCTTATAGAGTTGTTGACCAATAGCACCCTGATAGTATTTAGGTTCCCTTAGAGAATCTTTAATTACGACCAGTAAACTCTAGATTTCTTGTATCTTTATTTGGGAAGTATGCCCTTCTAGAAATCTTGTTAGCAGGACCCTGAATATACTTTTGGATACCAACTTAATTTTTATAAGTTGGGTAGATCGTAGCCTCCTGGTTTTAGTGTAGGATTATTTTAGAACTTTAAGGTAAATTTGAATTTATTTGGTATTGATTAGGATTAATTCCAAACAAATTGAATTACCTCTTTAATTTTGTATCCTTTAATTGACATGACCCACCTCTGGTGTAGAGGCACGAGTAGTGAATAACCCCAGCCAACGTCGCAACATCGATGGTAGAACACTGTTTGGTAAACTATCTATCTAGCAATCAAGATATAATAATGCCACCAATGAATTATAAATACTCAATCATAGATCTATAAGATGGAACAATCGCACTAAAAAGATAAAAGAACTGAAGAGACAATATAACTCACAAGATAATATAATATCCAATGAGTCATAAAAAGAATTACTAATAACAATGTTGGATACAAATTCCTTTAAAAAATCTATCTACTGAGCTACGAGGCTTGGGTCATCTGTCTCAATCGGGATGAGACCCTCTTAAGCCAAAGTCTCTGGCTCTAATCAAACTACGTCCTGAGGCACGTAGTAAGTGGGGTACCATATACAAGTATAAATATATTCAGTCAGAAAAGGAGAAAAATACATCTCTAACAATAATTTTAATAAATAATATAAACTATGTAACAATAACTAGGGCAAATATACAAGATACAATATACAAGTACAAGAGATATGCAATATAGAAATACTGAAAATAAATACAAGAATGAGCATCATAGAAATGATCAAGAAATACTACTACTAAGTGAGTGAGTATCAACTTCAATATGTGATCAGCTTGGGAACTTGCACAAGGATTATGGCCTGGTTAATCATATGTGCAGTGTATTATTAACACTATTCAAGGAACAAGACATGTACAAGGAGGTAATGATCACATATCTACACTAAATACTCTCCGCCCCCGACTAGTATAGTGGATCCAACCATGGTACGTTATGACACGGGATTCCCTGGGTAGGTAGCAAGTCTTCCCAAGAATCATTGTCTGTACATGTACAAGAAGAACAATGAACAAGGCTTGCACAAGATACACCATAAATACCAAGGAATAACATCTCATGATGAGATCTGGATATACCAATCCGTGTAACCATCGTACTAAAAAATTAAGGATATCTACACCAAATACAAGAGACATAAAGGATATCACAGATAAGAAACTATCAAAGAATGTACTTGCCTAAAATCCGGTGAACAATATCAAAGATGTCCGGTACGGTACCTCGGAGACCTAAATATGGAATATTACATCAATATAAGGTTTTTTAATGAAAATAAGTTAAACTTGTCAAATTCTAGGTCATAAAGTTATTTTAAAGTCAAAATAGTCAAACTAGGTCAAAACTAGGTCAAATTAGTCAAACTTGGTCAAACTAGATATTTCTAGGTTGTATGAGTCTATCTCTAGGATATTGGGTCCATACACTATGTAACTAGGCTATACTAGCTATACTAGGATACTAGGATACCAACAAAATACCATATCATAAGATACACAAGTTATTAGATATGAAAATACTACAATATATATACAAGACAAATATATAGTACTCCTAGACAAACTAATGCTAAGTGGATACCTTGGCTTTGAACCAAATGCGGTATCACACCACCTACACGCCCATCTTGATATACAAACTAAATACCTTGAGTATAAACCAATACCTTGACATTATCTTGGTATCACAAGGTAATACAATATCTAACATTAGCTAACTTACCAATATACCTTACTATACACTAGCATGCATTTATATTTATAACAATACTATACTAAACTAACATACTAATATACCCTTTCGGATATTCAATACCCATACCCAAGATACCTCAACTCTCAATACCTTGGTATAACTCAAGGTAATCTAGAAATAATACTATATATATATATATATATATATATAACACTCACTAACAAAATATCCATAACTAATTATCAATAAAAGTAACTGAGCTTATTAACTAGCTTATCTTAAGTTATCCTAACTTAAACTATAAGCATTTGCTATATACTAAAATTACTGCTGCTTATTACTATTGCTGCAGCTTATCTCTGCTACTGCTGCTCAGTGCAACTTATCTCTGCTGCTGCTCACTGCTTCTGCTTATTACTGCTGCTACTGCTTTCCGACCTGCTTTTTGCTTCCCCTAGCTCACATGCACACATCTATATATATATACACTCACTCATATATATATATATATATATATATATATATATATATATATATATATATATATATATATGCTACCACATACCCACACTAATGATGCATATGCACTCTCCTATTCTCCAATGACTACCAACACATCACAATAAAATATAGAACATATATATATATATATATATGTATATATATATATATATATATATATATCATATAATAATAATAATTATAATTATAATACACTAATAGCTATTACCAAGGTAAATTAAATTAAAAAGCAAAGCATCAAACACGTGGAGTACATCACACCCGTATCATACTCATTCTATTAAAAGCTTACGATACGGCTCTACCACACCACCAAACGTACCCTGAAGGACACGAGCAAGTCTAGAATTACAATTAGAAATAACACGAAGTGTTGGCTACACAACTATGTGTCCGTGTCAAAATGTGACATGCTCAAACCCCCGTGTCGGAAGAAAACCCCCAAATCAATCCGTATTGCCAAATTGTCGGGATACGGCCTACACGTATCTAATTATGGACACGACACTGGTCACACACAACTAAATATATTAATTTGTTCTAATTGACCTATTGACAAACACAAGATATGCCAATCTCGAAATTACCCTAAAATTGACGTAAAATATCACATAACTTTCTCCATAGGCCTCTTATGAACCTAATTCCAATTCCTATCGGTAGACTTAGTACATAGGAGGGTTTCTAATGATTAAATTACATAGAGTCTAATTAGAGAGGAAAACTGAACTGTACCTATTGGGAGATGGATTCCTAATAAAATTTCTAAATTGAGTGTCAAGAGTCTTCAACTTGTAGATCCTTGTTTCCTCCTTGTAGATCCTTACTTTCTCCTTGTAGATATTTACTTCCTACTTGTTCTAAAAGCCTCCAATTATGAATAGGGAAAAAATTAGAAAGAAATTTGGGTAACGATTTCTGTAAGAATGAAGGAATTTGGAAGAGAAAAATTCTAGATCTAGATTTGGAATAAAAAAAAAAAGAGTTTTCCTCCATTTCTCCTATGGCCGGCCACTAACCCCTCCTCCAAGTCAATATAAAATGTCAATAATACATCTTAGGGCTTGTCATGAAGGAATAAATTAAGGAAGCAAGGTTCTAATCCAATTGGTTTAAATAATTAAGTCATCCTCATAATGAATGGGCTTGATTGTTGGGCTCAATCTAACTAGAATTAATGTTGGTCCATGGATCTAATCTAAACTAGTTAGATCCACTAACACAAGTCCAAAATCAAATCTAACATCTAAGAACAATTAAATAATACAATAAATAAATATTCAATATGTACAATATTTAATTAATTATGAAATGACCAAATACCCTTTCCTAGAAAATATAGTAGTGACAAGTCTACCCCCTTAAAATAATTTTATCCTCAAAATTCAAAGACGAAATTACCCCCAGAAAATAAAACAGAGCAAAATCAGGAAACAACATATCTCAAGGCATAAACAAATATGGGTAACGCTCTCGTATTTTATCCTCTCTCTCCCAGGTAGACTCACCCAGAGAGTGATGCCTCTATGCGACGCGTACCAAGGGAATTTTCTGGTTCCTCAGCACATTCTTTCTTCGATCCAAAATCTCAACTAGACGCTCTGGATAGCTTAGAGTAGGGCCCACCTATATCTCTGAGTGATCTAATACGTGACTAGGATCCGCCATGTACCGTCTCAACTGCGACACGTGAAATACGTTGTGCATTCCCTCCAATACAAATGGCAAGTCTAGTTTATAAGCAACTGCACTGACCCTCTCGAGAATACCGAAAGGTCCGAATCGCGGACTAAGCTTCCCGCCTCCACCGAAACGAATTATGCCTCGTGTCGGAGAAATCCTTAGAAATACCAGACCACCAACCTAGAACAAAATACAACATTAAGAACATAATCTATAACAAACAACCAATATCAAACATAAAAAAAAATCTAAAACTATACCTCAAACTCCAAAGGTCTCCGGTGGCTATCGGCCCAATGACGTTGTCTGCCCTGCACCACTCAAAGTATGTCTCTAATCAACTTAACCTTCTCCGTTGCATCCAAAACCATATAGGACCCTAGCAAAGCTCTTCTTCCAACATCGTCCCATGAAAAGGGAGTACGATAACCTCGACCGTACAGAGCCTCAAATGGTGACATCTTTATACTAGCCTGGTATCTGTTATTGTAAGCAAACTCTACCAAATGGAGATGGTCCTTCCAAGATCCTCCAAAATCTAGTACACTGGTGTGCAGCATATCCTAGAGAGTCTGAATAGTCCTCTCTGACTGTCTATCCGTTTAGGATGATATACAGTACTGAACTTGAGCTGGGTGCCCAAACTCGCCTACAAACTCCTCCAGAAATAAGAAATAAAACGACTATCCCGATCTGAGACTATGCTGACGGGAACCCCATGTATCCTGAAGATCTGCCTCACATACATCTCTGCCAGCTTCTCCGTAGACAAACCGACCTTGAAAGACAAAAAGTGGGCCAACTTGGTCAACCTGTCAACGATGACCCAAATCGCGTCTTTCCTTCCTGGAGATCGTGGAAGTCCGGACACAAAATACAAAGTAATGTGCTCATACTTCCACTTTTGAATGGGTAATAGATAAAGTAAACCACCTAGCCTCTACCTCTCGGCTTTTACCTACTGGCACACTAAGCATCTGGATACAAACTGTGCCACTTCCCTCTTTATGCCATACCACCACACACTCTCTCACATATCCCGATATATCTTGTTGGAACCTAGATGCATGGAATACTGAGAGCGATGCACTTTCTGTAATACCTCCTCATGCAGCTCCCTACTAAGCACACATAATCTAACACTATGTCATAAAGAACCATCATCAGCAATGGTAAAATCATCCTCCAATCCTGCTTTCACCTGAGCTCTAATGCTACTCAGAGATACATCCACATACTAGGCTGCCTTGATCCTGTCCATCAACTCTGAGTGTATCTTTAATCCCTACATCTGCATGGTAAAACCAGGGACTATCACCTCAATGCCCAAGGTTTCCAGATCCTCCAACAAATACTGGTCTAGCATAAAAAACATAGCTACCGGATACCTCCTTAAGGCATCGACAACTACATTGGCCTTCCCAAGATGATACTGCAAAGATATGTCAAACTCTTTTATCAATTCTAGCCACCGACGCTGCCTCATGTTCAACTCTTTCTGAGTAAAAACTTACTTCAAGCTCTTGTGGTCTGTGAAGATCTCCACATGCTCTCCATACAAATAATGTTTTCACAACATCAAGCTCTTGGGGCATTAGTTAACCCAAACGATATCACCATGAACTCATACTGGTCATACCGAGTCCTAAAAGTAATCTTCGGAATGTCCTTCGGCTTCACTTTCACCTGGTGGTAGCCTGATCACAAGTCTATCTTTGAAAACACCTTAGAACCACTCAATTGATCAAACAGGTCATCAATCTATAACAACAAATATTTGTTCTTGATAGTAAGATTATTTAATGCACTATAATCGATGCACATGTGCACTGATCTATCCTTCTTCGGTACAAACAATACCGGAGCTCCCTACGGTGAAGAACTAGATCGGATAAACCCCTTATCCAGTAATTCATCCACTTACTTCTTTATCTCGACCAGCTCACTGTTGTTTACTCTATAGACATGATACAAAATTGGTTCTGCACCTGGCACCAAGTCTATAGAGAATTCAACATCTCGATATGTCGATAATCCTGACAATTCCTCGGGAAACACATCAAAGAATTCTGCTACCAAAGGATGCGGCAACTCCTTGTCTTCCACGATAGCTCCACAGATAATTCCTTCTCTCTGCTCTGTAGCTCCTCTAGCAAACTTAAACTTTGGCTCCCCTGGCGGGCTAAACAAAACTCTACCTCCTCTACAATATATACTAGGATGGTGCCAACTCAACCAATTCATCCCGAGTATAATATCGTAGCTCGAAAGTGGCATTACAAGTAGATATGCACTCAGCTCTCGGCCTCCCAGAGTAACTCTATGATCCTTAAAAATATTACTAACCAGGATAATGCCTCCCCTGGTCATAATCTTGCAAGTCCTAAGCAAAGACTCAGCTACCAAATGATGCTTCAGAGCAAAAAAAGATACAAAACTTTGGGAAGCACTACTATCAAGTAAAGCTAAAGCTAGAATGGAATCAAGAAGAAGAGAACCTGCGATGACATCTCCGGTGGGCTCGTCATCCTCGACCGTCATAGCAAATGCTTGTCCCTGACGTGCACCTCCCTGATGCAGGTGCTGTGCATAACGCTGCTGCTGGGTCAGAAGTGGCGGTCCCCTCGGCTGTACAACAGGTGGCCGCACCTGTGTTCTCTAAGCTAAAGCTGCTCCCTGAATTGCACGAGGAGGGTTGGAAGGAAAATCTCTTTGTTGATGCCCCTCGGCACTATAATACAGATAAACTCTCAACCTTTTCCTACAAACGTTCCAGATATGGTCAGACTTCTTGCAGTAGTGGTAAAAAACTTGTTGTGACTGTTGCGACAACAGGTGAAACAGCGTCTTAGCTGGAGTCTGGTGCTGTTTTGGTTGCTGAAAAGGCCTGAACTGGAAACGAAAATGCTTAGAAGTCACTGTGTTGCTACTATCCCCAAGAAAAGAATCACGATCTCTCTTGGGTTTCAAGCCCAACTCTCACTCAACCTTGCGTGCCTCTGCAAGTATATCTGAATACGTCTCATAGAAAGACGGAATAAGAATCTTTACTTCCCAGTTTAGACCCTCGTAGAAGCAGATAGCTCGAACATCTGGCTCCCTAAGTCTAATCTGTCCGCTCGAGGAAAGAACTTTGCGGTGTACTCCTCCACGGACATCGACTCAGCCTACCAAACTCTGCGGTGTACTTCGCCAGGGATATGCTCCCCTGAGTGAGGCCCTCAAACTTCCTTCCCAAGTTCAATCTGTCCGCTGGAGCAAAGAACTTTCTCTTGAAAAGGTCCTTGAATACCTCTTAAGACTGCCCTACATCAGCAAAAAGTGGCTCATTCCTGAACCAAGTGTGGGCAATATCAAACAGCTGAAGTCCTACTTCCTCAACCTTCAGATCCTCAATAAGACGAGATACCCTCATGAGACGCTCGATATCCTTGAGCCAATCATCAGCGTAGACGATGCCCTCGATTCCCTTGAAGACCCGAGGTTCGAGCTTCTTGAAGTCCTGAATATTACCCGACCGAAACTGGGCAACCTGCGGAGCAACCTGCTGCTGGACCAGGGATCCTCTCTCTACTATAGGAAGGGCAAGCTGATAAGCACTCTCAATACCCTACCGTAACGCGTCAGTCTGCCTCTGGTGAGCGTCTGATTGGGCACTCTGAGCCTCTAGCATCTCGCAAACCAACGCGAACACCTGAGTCGCATCTGACGTCACGGAAAGTGGATGTGGAAGTCCCTCAGACACAGCCGGAATATTCCTCTGAGCTGGAGGTGGACCTCCGAACGCAGCTAATATGCCAATCACCAGAGAAGTGACTAGTGCAGGCCCTCGAAAACTCGCAGATCTCTCAGAAACTGCTCCCCTCTACTGTGATCAAGTCTTATGCGACATCCTGAGACAAAGCGAAAGGAAAGAATCAATATGGCACATGATATAATATATTCAAAGAAGGGCAATTAAATATCAAATATTAATATCAAGAAAGAATAATTAAAATAAATAATAGAGTTTTTCCTAGATATGATTGAGTATTCTCAGCCTATAGCCTATATCCTATATCCTGAAATAGGCTCGTAATAGCACTCAAATCAGAGCGCCACTATGAATCGCGCTAATTGCGACCTCGAAGACCTGCGTGGACCACCATTAAAAACGTGTCACGAACCGCACCTGGTATAGGGGCACGAGTAGTGAACAACTCCCAGCCTACGCCACAATATCGACGATAAAATACTGTTTGGTAAACTATCCATCTAGCAATCAAGATATAATAATGCCACCAATGAATTATGAATACTCAATCACAGATCTATAATATGGAACAATCGCACGAATAAGATAAAAGAAATGAAGAGACATTATAACTCACAAGACAAGATAATATCCAATAAGTCATAAAACAAATTACTAATAACAATGCTGGAGACAAATCCAGTACAAAAGATCGATCTATTGAGCTACAAGTCCTGGATCGTCTGTCTTAATCAGGATGAGACCCTCCGGAGCCAAAGTCTCTGGCTCTAATCCAACTACGTCCTGAGGCCCGTAGTGACTGGAGTACTACTCCTTAGTGTCATCTGGAAAAAATATATCCATTCAGGAAAGGAGCAAAGTATATCTCTAATAGCAGTTTCAATAAATGATATAAACTATGTAACAGTAACTAGAACGAATATACAATATGCAATATATAGGTACAAGAGAGATGCAATATAGGAATATTGGAAATAAATAGAAGATTGAGCATCATAGAAATGAGCAAGAAATACTACTACTAAGTGAGTGAGTACCAGCTTCAACATATGATCGATTGGGAACTTGCACAAGGATTATGGCCTGGTTAATCATACGTGCGGTATATGATTAATACTATTCAAGAAACAAGACATGCACAAGGAGGGTATGATCATATATCTACACTAAATACTCCCTGCCCCCGAATGGTATAGTGGATCCAAATATGGTACGTTATGACATAGGATTCACTGGGTAGGTAGTAAGTCTCCCCAAGAATCAATGTCTGTACATGTACAAGAAGAACAAGGAACAAGGCTTGCACAAGATGCACCATAAATAACAAAAAATAATATCTCATGACTAGATCCGGATATACCAATACGTGTAACCATCGTATCAAGAAATCAAGGATATCTACACTAAATACAAGAAACATAGAGGATATTATAAATGAGAAATTATCAAAGAATGTACTTGCCTAAAATTTGGTGAACAGTATCAATGATGTTCGATACGTTACCTCGGAGACCTAAATATGGAATATTATATCAATACAAGGTTTTAGAATGCAAATAAGTTAAACTAGTAAAATTCTAGGCCATAAAACCATTTCAAAGTCAAAACAGTCAAACTAGGTCAACTCTAGGTCAAACTAGTCAAACTAGCTATTTCTAGATTGTATGAGTCTATCTCAAGGATATTTGGTCCATATACTATGTAACTAGGCTATACTAGCTATACTAGGATACCAGGATACCAACAAATTATCGTATCATAAGATAAGCAAGTTATTAGGTATAAAAATACTATAATATATATATACAAGAAAAAATATATAGTACTTAGCCAAACTAATACTAAGTGGATACCTTGACTTTGAACCAATTGCGGTATCTCACCACCTACACACACATCTTGATATACAAACTAAATACCTTGAGTATAAACCAATACCTTGACATTACCTTTGTATCACAAGGTAATACAATATCTAACATTAACTAAATTACCAACATACCTCACTATACACTAGCATGCATTTATATTTATAACAATACTATACTAAACTAACATACTAACATACCCCTTCGGATATTCAATACCCATACCCAAGATACCTCAACTCTCTTTACCTTGGTGTAACTCAATGTAATCTAGAAATAATACTAACCAATGCTAACTAGTGCATATATATATATATATATATATATATATATATATATATATATATATATATATATATATATATATATATATATATATATATATATATATATATACTTAACTCATTAACAATATATACATAACTAATTATAAATAAAAGTAACTTTGCTTATTAACTAGCTTAACTTAACTTATCCCTAATTTAAACTATAACAATTTGCTACATACTAAAACTACAGCTGCTTATTACTGTTGCTGCAGCTTATCTCTACTGGTGCTGCTCACTGCAGCTTATCTCTGCTGCTGATGCTCACTTCTTCTACTTATTATTGCAGCTGCTGCTTTTCGGCCTGCTTATTGCTCCCACTAGCTCACATGCACACATCTATACACACATACACTCACTCAAATGTCTCTCTCTCTCTCTCTCCTCTCTCTCTCTCTCTCTCTCTCTCTCTCTCTCTTTGTATATATATATATATATATATATATATATATATATATATATATATATATATATATATATATATAGTTATGTGTATGTTCTATATTTTATTGTGATGTGTTGGTGGTCAATGGAGAATAGGAGAGTGCATGTGCATCATTAATGTGGGTATGTGGTAGCATATATATATATATATATATATATATATATATATCATATAATAATTATAATTACAATACCCTAATAGCTATAACCAAGGTAAATTGAATTGAAAAGCAAAGCATCAAATACGTGGAGTGCACCGCAACCGTATCACACTCATTCTATGATATGCTTGCGATACGGCTCCACCACACCACCAAACGTATTCTGAAGCAAACTAACAAGTCTAGAATCATAATTAAAACCAATATGAAGTATTGGATACTCAACTACGTGCCCGTGTTAAAATGTGACATGCTCAAACCCCCGTGTCGAAAAACCCCAAAATCAACCCGTATCGCCAAATTATCGGAATACGGCCTACACGTATCTAATTATGGATACGACACTAGTCACACACAACCAAACACATATCAATTTGTTCTAATTGACCTATTGATAAATACAAGATGTGTCAATCTCGAAATTCCCCCAAAATTGACACAAAATACCACATAACTTTTTCTATAGGCCTCCTATAAACCAAATTTCAATTCCTATGGGTAGCCTTAGTACATGGGAGGATTCTTAATGATTAAATTACAGATTTAGAGTCTAATTAGACAGATAAAATTGAATTATACCTATTGGGAGATAAATTCTCAATGAAATCTCTAAATTGAGTGTCAAGAGCCTTCAACTTGTAGATCATTGCTTCCTCCTTATAGATTCTTGCTTCCTCCTTGTTCTAGCCTCCAATAATGAATAGGAATGTAAACCCCCTCAACCAATTTAGGATTTAATTGAATTAAATTCGGAGACTAGGATTTATTTGGCATTTAATTAGAATTATGTGAGACAATTATAGGTACCCCTCTGACCATGGTGTAACCTTAGCTACGCAATGTTCATTAAATTTTGCCTGGCACAGTTAACCGTTAATCTAATTAATTATTTGAAGCCAATTTTACCCTAAACAAAACTTGACCAAGCCATATGCACTCTTTCACATGAACCAGCCCCACCCCAACAAGGTTCAGACCGGCCCAAGTCCCGAGGCCAGCCCATTAAATCCCCTTATAAATACACATACTTTCTGTCATTAAAAACCCTAAACTTTACTATTCATCCATCACCCCTAACCCTAGATGACCCTCCTTCACCCGAGCTCCCCCTCCCTCTACCAACGACCAGCCAGCTCGCCGCCGGCACTGCTATCGACGCTGGAGCTGTCACGACCCGCACCCGATTTAGGGGCACGAGTGCGTGGGTACGTCCAGCCTACGCCGCAGCATCGGCGGTAGAACGCTGTCTAGGTCAAGTACTATCTATAAAATCTCACGCTAGTATCCAACTCCATAAGGAGACTCGGATAACACTATGAAAATATTAACAACATACTCAATCACAACTACATCACGATAGGAATTTGAAGAAACAAAAGAATACAACACAAGTCTAATGACAAAATAATCATACCTGCAATCATTAACTTCCAATCCTCAAGTGTGTCAGAACCCAGTCTACTAAGGTCACAGTCTAGAAAAATATTTCCAGTCAGGAAGGAGTAAAGTACATCTCTAAATAGCAGTTCTATATAAATGACATAAACTATGTAGCAGTTCTAGATGGAAACATACCAGATGCATGTATAGGTACGAGAAATGTACAATGTGAGAAATACTGGAAATACTGTAAGTAAATGCAGGAAAAGAACAATATGTCACTGAGCAAGAATCCTATGACTAAGTGTGTGAGTACTAGCTTTAATATGTGATCGGCTTGGGAACTTGATCAGGCTGGTTACATGTGATTAGCTATGGTTCATATAAAGTCAGGCTAACCGTTGGTTAGCTATGATGCATGTAGAGGTCAGGCTAATCACACGTAACAGCTATGGAGCATATAAATGGTCAGGCCGCACCCGACGTGAGATGTGGGGTGAGCTATGGTGCATATAAAGTTGGGTATGATCACATATCTACACTAAAGTACTCCCCAAACCCCCGACTGGTATAATAGATCCAATCATGGTACGCTATGACACGGGATTCCCCAGGAAGGTAGCAAATTTCCCCGGGAATCAGTGTCTGTACATGCATAAGATATCAAGGAAACAAGTCTTGTACAAGCTACACCATGAATAAGGAATAACATCTCATGACGAGATCCGTGTATACCAATCCGTGTAACCAACGTGTCAGGAACATGGATATTTACACTAGATACAGTGAACATAGGAGATATCATAAATTAGAAACTAATCAGAGAATGTACTCGCCTTTGGTCCTTAGCTGGTGAATACCGAGGTCCTGTTCCAGAGTGTCGCCTGGAGGAACCAACAGTCCTAAAATATATCAAATACAATATTTGCATCAGGTGCTGCACTAATACATCACAAATACATGAACTCAGGGGCTCTGCCAGGTATGGCACTAGTCAACTAGGGTCATCTAGTAGGGATACATATTTAAATAACATCTCATTAACTAATATATATATACTTTCCATCCATTGCAATAATGGATATATGTAAAAATATATACTTTTAAATTAAATAATACTTGTATATATATAAACATAATAAATAATACTTGTATGTGTATAGTTCATGGAAAGAATACAACACGTATTTATTTTGTATACATACAGAAAGGAATTTAACATAATACATATATATCTAAAATATATACCAAATATACGTTTTTATACCAAAGTACGTTTATACATATATATAATCAACATTATCATTTAATATACTAATACTAATACACCAAAATAAATTTATACTAGCATATACTTTTATTAAATAAAAGTCATAAAATAAACCAATGTATATATACATATATATATACAATTTAAATTAAATACATATACTAATTTCCACATTAATTAAATATATAAATACTTTACATTAATTATATATACAAATTAAATTAAATATATATACTAATTTTCACATTAATTATACTAATATACATACTATACTTATACAATTAAATATTAATAAAATAAATAATATATATATATATATATTCATATTTTAAAATACATACATTACCAATCAATTTTATATTGAAAATATGCTAAATATATATATATAATACATGTATACACCTATACCAATTATATATATATATATACCAAAATAATACATATTTAATACACATAGCAGGACACGTATTTATATATACCAAAAATATGTTTTACATGTACTAAAAATACATATTTGTATCTATGCCATTACATACATTAACACATATATATTTATATATATACAGATAAATTAATATATATATACATTTAATACGTATATATAAGATAGAGAAATATGCAAGATATATATATATATATATATATACATATATATATACAATAAAATATGTTAGAGACATACATTAACATATATTTATTTATTTTATACTATATGAAAATAACCAATTTCATGCATATACATATATTAAACATTAGATAAATACTGTACATATATGTATACCTTAAATATTTACATACATTTATATATATATATACTATACATTATGTGTTTAAATATTAAACAAATCAATGCTATATATATTCATGTATTAAAACATTAATTAGATAACTATTATACATGTACATATAGTATATATACTCATACGTATATATGTACGTATATATATATATATACATATATATATATATATATATATATATATATATATATAAAGATATATATATATAAAGAGGGAAGAGGAGAAGAAGAAGAAAACTTACAATGGGTTGCCGGCCGGACTGATGGGAGGAGCAGCGGCAGCGGCCGCCGGACTGTGAACGTCGGAGGGAGATCGTGAGGGAGGAGCAGCAGCAACAGGTCGGCGGGAATGGGGAGAGGAGCAGCGGCTGATGCTGGGCTTGATGTCGCCGGGCCGCCGGACTGTCGGGCAGCGGACTTGATGGTGGTGGTGGTGTCAGATGGATGAACGGATGGATGGATGTATGGATGGATGGTTGCCGGAGGGGTGCCACGAGGAGGAGGGAAGTGATACGGGGAGGATGAGGGAGGAGTTGCAGCCGCCGTAGGGATGAGCAGGCAGCGGCGAGGAGGATGCTCGGGGTCGGATGTAGATGGAGATGGTGGTGGGGGAGCAGGCCGCAGTCGGACTGGAGCAGTCAGCGGGGCAGCGGGCTGGGTGCAGCGGCCGTCGGACCGGAGGAGGGATGTGGATGGATGAGCAGCCGGAACTGGGGGAGCTCCGGTGATGCAGGGACCCGCCGGAGAGAATAGCCGGAGTTCATAAAGCACGCCGGGTGAACAGGAACTGCGGGCAGCAGCAGTATGGGTCGACCGGAGTTGTGGCCGGACCGCCGGAGTACACAGTGTCCAGCCGCCGGTGAACAGGGATGAACAGTATCTTAGTTTCCCCCCTTCTTAATTTGAAGTTAAATTCAATTTCAAAAGTAAGGAAGGAGAAGAAAGAAAAAAGAAGAGAAGAAAAGAGAAGAAGAAGAAAAGAAATGTGGAGAAAATGGAAGCCTACGTTGGAGAGAGGGGGTGGAGGCTTGTGAGGGGGTGTGGTTACCTAGGTTTCTAGGGATTAGGGCTTAGGATGCAACATGATATTAAATAAGGGAGAGAGGGTGTTTGATGAAGGGTTGTGATGGGCCAATTTCAAATGAATGGCTAGGATTGTTCATGAAGGAATTTGGTTTCATGTAAAGTTGAGGGGGAAAAATGTAATTTGGTCCACAAGTAAATAATCTTTCCATTTAGTCTTAGACAATGGGGTGATGACACCTACAATTGAATAATTGCAACTTAGTCCCTTAAATTCGGGAAATTGCGTAAACACATAAAATAACGAAAATTTTTACGGGCGATTCGGTGTCCGGTGTTTTGTAGGGTCAGGGGCGCCGTAAGTTTGGTATGGGCTTAAATAGCAGGGCATTGGAATTAAATTGGAATTTTAGAATCAGATAAAATGGTATCCTCAAATTAATTAGAGATAAAATGCAAGTTGTGTTCAACAATTAATTAGGAGTACATGGGATCAAAATTAGGTCAGGTCATCAATATCAATACTGAAGAAGACTCTGAACAAAATATTACCCTAATTTGGGCCGCACGAAAAATAGGTCAAGATTGCCTCCAATTTTCGATTGGAACGCACAATGATATAAAATAAGAATTTATTAAATAACGTCCGCGACGATTTTTGTGCGGCCAGAAATAATGCACAGGGAGCATAATTATGAGTTGCAAAAATAGCAGAATTGAAGGCGGGCATGTCTAGGGCAAGATTGTAAAATTTGTTGGAAGACAAAAGTCAGGGTAGCGCTCCAATTATCGAAGCAAAGGCAATGCGCAATAATATCAAATAAAATACAGTAATTAATTACAATCTCCAAATATTAAATTCTAGATAAAATAATTAACCTCAAAATTCCATAATTCCGACAGGTGCTCATCTACTGGCTTCTAGGTCAAGTCTACCATCACAAACACAAATGAACACTGTCTATAATATAATATATTAAAGTACACATCACACAGTTATTTAATTTAAATATATATACCATTCATGCAATTAATTAATTATAACTACAATAATATTAAATATTGTAAAAAGTCGAAAATATCCCTGTTTTCGGAATGGGGTAGTGACAAGTCTACCCACCTTAAAAGAATTTCGTCCTCGAAATATAAAATCCTCAAAGTAGCATTTATCATACACATTATTATTCCCCTCAAAATTTAAACTCATCAACCACGAATCAATTAATAATCCACAAGGTCTTTTCACAATTTGTCAAAAATTCTGATATTATTTCGTTCCTGAAAATCCTCGAAATGAATCAAAGTCTTTTTTTTTTTTTTTTTATCAAAAATTTCCTTGAAAGTTTTAGTTAATAATTCAATACTCGGAATTTAATATCCACTCCTCAAAATTTGATTTTTATCAATGCACATATATAAAATGTAAATCAATCCCACACAGTTTGAATTCAAACATTAGTCTATCAAAATTTTATTCCTCGATTTCCTCTTTCCTCAAAATAATTAACAATGCGATACTTAAGGATTTTCCAAATGCAACATCCAATTATAACATTTTTTTAAAATTTCCATAACTTGCAATCAAATAATTATAGTGATAATCTCTCTAAATTTCCTCAAATTCTAATGATAACCTTAATCATATCACATCCTTCCTGGAATCATAAATTCCATCATGTTAAATTCTTGACCTTTTATTTAAATCAATGTTTATCCTCAAAATTTTTAAATCCTCGATTGTTTTATTTATTTATTTACTACCATCAAAATTAAATTCATCAAATCATATAATCATGAACTTCTCCATATTGTTATTTCACAATAATATTTTTTTTCAAAAATTCTATAATATCACATCCCTAAAAATCTTCAAATATAAAATCAAATCCCATTCTTATCACAATATCCTCCAAAATTTTAAATTAATAACGAAATACAAGAATTTAATATTCAATCCTCTAATTGAAATCCAATCAATGCATATTTCTAAAATTGAATCTCATCCCAAAATTTGAATTCAACACTAATCCATTTGTGTTCTTATTCCTAGATTTTTTTTTTCCACATAATATGCAACGATGTAATACTTATGAAACCTCCAATACAATATTCAAGATATAAGTTCATAACTTGCAGTCCAATAAATATATCGATGGCCTTCTTAAATTCCTCAAATTCAATGATAAATTCAATCATTTCATAATCTTCTTAAAATCAATAATTTTAACAAAACTTCAATTACGCCATATTAAATTCCCAACTCTTTATTTAATTTAATATTTTTCCTCAAAATTTAAGGCACCTTGTCTCTCTTTGTCAAGTCATGACCTCTTCGTTAATCTTTAATACAGTTAAATCCTCAACAATCAAAGTCTAAGAGAATTCTACCTACAACCATACAACATGCAACCTAAGGAAAATATGTATGATCATGGTGTCTTTTGTCATGGTATTGCAGTCTCTGTATCAGGGGTACTACTAACTACATTATAACAAGAAATCATGCATGCAACTACGGTACTAAGGAATTAATCAATCAATCAGAAGACAAAAGAACATGAAGGAAGAAAAGAAAGAATCTGCTAACATATTACTTGCAGTATCTTCTATCTCTAACATAATCATAGGTCAAATGATGCATGTAGTTTGATACCTCTATCTCTCTAGGTACCACACTCTACTACAAGCATACTCACTGCTAGCTTCCTTACCTCCTGCAATAGTTGATACTAGTTATTCTTATCACTCAAGTGCATATCAATTGTAATACACTATACTAAATACTGCTCTTTTTAATACAACCCTAGATTGACACCCAAGTCAGTTGGCAGTGAGATCTCAATCATACTCAAGTCATCAGATCCTTACACATGTATATCATCTACTCACATATTAATATTCATCTCTTATCTACCATCAAAATTAATCCTCAAAATAATCATCAAGGTTTAACTTCTCGATCAATTTAAAAATAAATTGCATATACCTCCTCAAAATCAGATACTCAATATCGAAAAATTTAATCACTTTTAAAATCCTTATAGCCTTGACTATGTTTATTGAATTGAATTCGAATACTCAAAATTTAATAACCTAAAATCTCATCTCCTCAAAAATTTTGAAATTTATTTCCACTCTACAAATTATAATTTAATCCACAAGTATACATATACTACTCACAGTCTCTAATACTCAAGGTGCACACTAATACACTAATTATTTACAACTCTCAACTGTGTACGAAAATTGTACTGCCCAAATTATTTGCACTATTGCTTCCAAATGATCATCATCACTGATACTCTTACTCCTCTTTCTATAATACCAATACTAATTATAATAACACCTATCATAGAACTATTGCTACAAGGTACTATGCTATGGGTATCTCTAGATTAATGCCTAATGCTCACATGTCCAACTAGGAAACACTTACAACTCACAGGCAACACTTAGTCAATACTAATACTCAAGACACAGACAAAATTGCAAGTCACTAATTATCATACTAACAAGGAATTCTCAAAGAAAATAAGCTCAAAAAGGAACTGGATCAAGGACGGAAGGTATCTTTACTGCTAGTAAAGAAAAGAAGCGATGGAACAAAGTCTTGGAATAACATAAATAGATAAGTCTTGAGATGATACTTTAAGAACCAATTTAAGATACAACCTGATAATCATACACGTCTGTCGGAAATCATGACACACAGAATCCTCGCCACGCCAGTAAGCATAGATGCGATAAACGACAGGTTCCGTAACTAAGATATGCAACTCTATAATCATGTCATCTAGAATCCTCGCCACGCCAACCGGTATGGCTGCGAGAAACTCTAAATCTCATAACTAAAGTATGTACATCCAAGTTAGGTTCCTACATTCTCGTCACGACAGCAAATATGGCTGCGATAAATTCTAGGTTCCATAATCAAAGTAGACGTTTTACCTTTCTCACTGTCCTCATCAATATATGTCATCAGATGATACCATAAATTCTAGTCCATAAAATTCATCTTAATATGAAATCAACTCAACAACGATACCAAGAATTTAAAGTTAACAACTGGTCAACAAGAATCAAACTCAACAATGATACCAAGAATTTAATTTAATAACTGCTCAACAAGAATCAAGTTCAGTAACAACAAGCGAGAGCGGACGGAAACAAGAAAAAGATTTAAATTGGAAATTATAATAAGATTCTCAAGGGTCGTCCCAGGAATCTCTCAAATAATTTGTGATTGAGTATCCTCTCTCATCCTTGTATCCTATGTCCTATATCCTATAGCAGGTACGCAGTAGTACAACGAAGACGTCGCACTACCACGACATCGCACAACTTGCGAAGTCTGACCTGCATGGGCCACCACTAAAAACGTGTCACGACCCGCACCCGGTTTAGGGGCACGAGTGCGTGGGTACGTCCATCCTACGCCGCAGCATCGGCGGTAGAACGCTGTCTAGGTCAAGTACTATCTATAAAATCTCATGCTAGTATCCAACTCCATAAGGAGACTCGGATAACACTATGAAAATATTAACAACATACTCAATCACAACTACAGCACGATAGGAATTTGAAGAAATAAAAGAATACAACACAAGTCTAATGACAAAATAATCATATCTGCAATCATTAACTTCCAATCCTCAAGTGTGTCAGAACCCAGCCTACTAAGGTCACAGTCTGGAAAAATATTTCCAGTCAGGAAGGAGCAAAGTACATCTCTAAATAGCAGTTCTATATAAATGACATAAACTATGTAGCAGTTCTAGATGGAAACATACCAGATGCATGTATAGGTACGAGAAATGTACAATGTGAGAAATACTGGAAATACTGTAAGTAAATGCAGGAAAAGAACAATATGTCACTGAGCAAAAATCCTATGACTAAGTGTGTGAGTACTAGCTTTAATATGTGATCGGCTTGGGAACTTGATCAGGCTGGTTACATGTGATTAGCTATGGTTCATATAAAGTTAGGCTAACCGTTGGTTAGTTATGATGCATGTAGAGGTCAGGCTAATCACACGTAACAGCTATGGAGCATGTAAATGGTCAGACCGCACCCGATGTAAGATGTGGGGTGAGCTATGGTGCATATAAAGTTGGGTATGATCACATATCTACACTAAAGTACTTCCCAAACCCCCGACTGGTATAATAGATCCAATCATGGTACGCTATGACACGGGATTCCCTAGGAAGGTAGCAAATCTCCCCGGGAATCAGTGTCTGTACATGCACAAGATATCAAGGAAACAAGTCTTGTACAAGCTACACCATGAATAAGGAATAACATCTCATGACGAGATCCGTGTATACCAATCCGTGTAACCAACGTGTCAGGAACATGGATATTTACACTAGATACAGTGAACATAGGAGATATCATAAATTAGAAACTAATCAGAGAATGTACTCGCCTTTGGTCCTTAGCTGGTGAATACCGAGGTCCTGTTCCAGAGTGTCGCCTGGAGGAACCAACAGTCCTAAAATATATCAAATACAACATTTGCATCAGGTGCTACACTAACACATCACAAATACATGAACTCAGGGGCTCTGTCAGGTATGGCACTAGTCAACTAGGGTCATCTAGTAGGGATACATATTTAAATAACATCTCATTAACTAATATATATATACTTTCCATCCATTACAATAATAGATATATGTAAAAATATATACTTTTAAATTAAATAATACTTGTATATATATAAACATAATAAATAATACTTGTATGTGTATAGTTCATGGAAAGAATACAATACGTATTTATTTTGTATACATACAGAAAGGAATTTAACATAATACATATATATCTAAAATATATACCAAATATACGTTTTTATACCAAAGTACATTTATACATATATATAATCAACATTATCATTTAATATACTAATACTAATACACCAAAATAAATTTATACTAGCATATACTTTTATTAAATAAAAGTCATAAAATAAACCAATATATATATATATATATATACAATTTAAATTAAATACATATACTAATTTTCACATTAATTAAATATATAAATACTTTACATTAATTATATATACAAATTAAATTAAATACATATACTAATTTTCACATTAATTATACTAATATACATACTATACTTATACAATTAAATATTAATAAAATAAATAATATATATATATATATATTCATATTTTAAAATACATACATTACCAATCAATTTTATATTGAAAATATGCTAAATATATATATATAATACATGTATACACCTATACCAATTATATATATATATATACCAAAATAATACATATTTAATACACATAGCAGGACACGTATTTATATATACCAAAAATATGTTTTACATGTACTAAAAATACATATTTGTATCTATGCCATTACATACATTAACACATATATATTTATATATATACAGATAAATTAATATATATATACATTTAATACGTATATATAAGATAGAGAAATACGCAAGATATATATATATATACATATATATATACAATAAAATATGTTAGAGACATACATTAACATATATTTATTTATTTTATACTATATGAAAATAACCAATTTTATGCATATACATATATTAAACATTAGATAAAACTGTACATATATGTATACCTTAAATATTTACATATATTTATATATATATATATACTATACATTATGTGTTTAAATATTAAATAAATCAATGCTACATATATTCATGTATTAAAACATTAATTAGATAACTATTATACATGTACATATAGTATATATACTCATACGTATATATGTACGTATATATATATATATACATATATATATATATATATATATATAAAGATATATATATATATAAAGAGGGAAGAGGAGAAAAAGAAGAAAACTTACAGTGGGTTGCCGGCCGGACTGATGGGAGGAGCAGCGGCAGCGGCCGCCGGACTGTGAACGTCGGAGGGAGATCGTGAGGGAGGAGCAGCAGCAACAGGTCGGCGGGAATGGGGAGAGGAGCAGCGGCTGATGCTGGGCTTGATGTCGCCGGGCCGCCGGACTGTCGGGCAGCGGACTTGATGGTGGTGGTGGTGTCAGATGGATGAACGGATGGATGGATGGATGGATGGATGGATGGTTGCCGGAGGGGTGCCACGAGGAGGAGGGAAGTGATACGGGGAGGATGAGGGAGGAGTTGCAGCCACCGTAGGGATGAGCAGGCAGCGGCGAGGAGGATGCTCGGGGTCGGATGTAGATGGAGATGGTGGTGGGGGAGCAGGCCGCAGTCGGACTGGAGCAGTCAGCGGGGCAGCGGGCTGGGTGCAGCGGCCGCCGGACCGGAGGAGGGATGTGGATGGATGAGCAACCGGAACTGGGGGAGCTCCGGTGATGCAGGGACCCGCCGGAGAGAATAGCCGGAGTTCACAAAGCACGCCGGGTGAACAGGAACTGCAGGCAGCAGCAGTATGGGTCGACCGGAGTTGTGGCCGGACCGCCGGAGTACACAGTGTCCAGCCGCCGGTGAACAGGGATGAACAGTATCTTAGTTTCCCCCTTCTTAATTTGAAGTTAAATTCAATTTCAAAAGTAAGGAAGGAGAAGAAAGAAAGAAGAAGAGAAGAAAAGAGAAGAAGAAGAAAAGAAATGTGGAGAAAATGGAAGCCTACGTTGGAGAGAGGGGGTGGAGGCTTGTGAGGGGGTGTGGTTACCTAGGTTTCTAGGGATTAGGGCTTAGGATGCAACATGATATTAAATAAGGGAGAGAGGGTATTTGATGAAGGGTTGTGATGGGCCAATTTTAAATGAATGGCTAGGATTGTTCATGAAGGAATTTGGTTTCATGTAAAGTTGAGGGGGAAAATGCAATTTGGTCCACAAGTAAATAATCTTTCCATTTAGTCTTAGACAATGGGGTGATGACACCTACAATTGAATAATTGCAACTTAGCCCCTTAAATTCGGGAAATTGCGCAAACACATAAAATAACGAAAAAATTTGCGGGCGATTCGGTGTCCGGTGTTTTGTAGGGTCAGGGGCGCTGTAAGTTTGGTATGGGCTTAAATAGCAGGGCACTGGAATTAAATTGGGATTTTAGAATCAGATAAAATGGTATCCTCAAATTAATTAGAGATAAAATGTAAGTTGTGTTCAACAATTAATTAGGAGTACATGGGATCAAAATCAGGTCAGGTCATCAATACCAATACTGAAGAAGACTCTGAACAGAATATTATCCTAATTTGGGCCGCACGAAAAATAGGTCAAGATTGCCTCCAATTTTCGATTGGAACGCACAACGATACAAAATAGGAATTTATTAAATAACGTCCGCGACGATTTTTGTGCGGCCAGAAATAATGCACAGGGAGCATAATTATGAATTGCAAAAATAGCAGAATTGAAGGCGGGCATGTCTAGGACAAGATTGTGAAATTTGTTGGAAGACAAAAGTCAGGGTAGCGCTCCAATTATCGAAGCAAAGGCAATGCACAATAATATCAAATAAAATACAGTAATTAATTACAATCTCCAAATATTAAATTCTAGATAAAATAATTAACCTCAAAATTCCATAATACCGACAGGTGCTCATCTACTGGCTTCTAGGTCAAGTCTACCATCACAAACACAAATGAACACTGTCTATAATATAATATATTAAAGTACACATCACACAGTTATTTAATTTAAATATATATACCATTCATGCAATTAATTAATTATAACTACAATAATATTAAATATTGTAAAAAGTCGAAAATACCCCTGTTTTCGGAATGGGGTAGTGACAGGAGCACCTTGCACAACGCCGTACCGCCACTGTCAGCCGACAGCACCACCACCTTCAACATCCTGTAAACTCCCTCACCCAAAATAGGTATTTTGTGTATATTTTATATTATTATATTTATTATAGATGTTGAATTTATTTAGAGTATTCTCTTAGTTAATTAGAAAATAAATTTTTTTAGTATATTTACTTATATAAATATTTATTTAAAATTATTTTTAGGCTATTTTAGATTATTGAGATTTTTCCATAATTTTTAGTTAATTAAAAACTAGTAACACTAATTTTCTAGGACTTTGAAGAATTTATTTTATGTTCAAACTTAACTAAAAACATTCCAAAATTTTATTTTAGGTTCTAAATAGTCAAATATATTTTCTAGAATTTTCTGAGAATTTTCTGAATACTTTTAGTATTTATTGGGAGTTATTTAGACTAATAACTAATTTTTAGGACTTGTAAAATTTATTTTGCAAGCCCAGGAATATAGAATGGACCCACGTTATTTTCTAGGGTTTATAATATTATTATATATTTTCTGGAATTATTTCAAAATTTTTGGAATAATGTTAGTATTTATTTTTAGTTAAATGGATAAAACTAATGTTTAGAGCTTCTCCTAATTATAGTAGTAAACTTATGAATATAAAATTATCCCAAATATTTTTCTAGGGTTTATAGGTTCAAAATATATTTTATGTAATTTTTCCAGATTTTTATGATTATTTTTAATATTTATTTGGAGTTATTTAGTTTTAAAATGACTTAAATAATATTTTGATAAAGGCAAATCAAAAACAAATAATATAACAAAAACCATCCAATCAGATTCTGACATGTGTCAGCCTATAAATATCCATTCAGCCGCAGGTACATCCCTATATATATATATTATTATAACCCTAATTATCCCATTATTTTAGAAAGAGAGATTTTGGAGAATTGCCATCTAGGGTTCCTTCATCTTCCACAAGCCATTGCGCATAGCTCCGGACTCCAAACGAGGCCTAGTTTCTTGAGTTAGAAAGATATTGAGGTTAGCTTTCTTATTATATAACTTATTTTACGAAATTATAAGTATTAAATTCTGGAAAATTCGTAGAGCACAGCATGTCCAAAAATAGACGTATTTTAATATTTTTGCGATTCCGGGAGAACCAGAAATCAGAATCATGAACCGTTTAAAGTTTTGGAAAGCTAATGTCGAAATTATTGACATATGTTCTTCCCAGAGTTTAATTCGAAGTATTTGTATACTGTTAATTCTATAGAACTTCTAGGTTAGAATTTAACCATCGGTGCACAATACAAAATTTGTATGTACCATAATTTCCAAACGAATTTGAATTCGGACGAGCCGTAAATTCCAGCATATTTTTGACGCTGAAATCTACAGGAAATCATACATGAAAGTTGAGTTTGTATCGGTTAACTTTTCGGTCAACAGATTGCCTCGATTTGCGTGCCGTGAGTCTCGAGTTGATAAAATTCAGTTTCTTTGGACAAAATTTAGGAATTAACATAAAAATCAGAATAATAAGATTAAAATAGGATTTTAGAGTAATTATTCTAGAATTAAATAAATTAAAATAAATTATCTTTTGACGTGATAAATTTGTAATACATAGGCTATTTGAACTGTGACTTGGACTCTGATTCATACCAGCAGCAGGAACCCAGGCAAGATACCTTGCCAAATTGTTTACAGTATTTTGCATGCTTAGTATATTTCTGTATATTTATTGCATTTTTGTATATTTATTGCATGTGTAGTTCCTTTCTGTCATTACTATATATTAGATATGTGGACACACACTTGACACTTAGTATCATAGAGGACAATTATTAGACGTATGGGCTTTTAACCACTCTGGTAACACCGTAGTCACTAGCACGCACTATGGTGGGTCATATCCGATGGTCGCTACCCGAGAGGTATGTCTATTGATGGAGTCCGAGGGTCGCTACCCCAGAGGTATGTCGGCTGATGATGTCCACTGACGAGCGTGAGATTGTGAGGATTAGATCGAGTAGCCTACTCTTGCCCATACGTCAAAAAGTTGTCCTCATTTGCATTCATATAGATTGTCTTATACAGCGTACTTATTTATTTTCAAATTATATGCATGTTTACTGTATTCAAATTGGCTCGTATTTTCTGTATCTTGTTACGTCCCTCTGAGGACCTGGTCCTCTGCCAGGTGTATCTGTTTTTGAGTAATTGCAGGAGCGCAGATTTGGATAATTACTTGTGTTGCGAGGATGTCTTCTCTTCGAGCCCATGGTCGTTAGCTGGTATTCATATATTGTATTTGTTGTGTTGTACTTTTTCATTCGAGTTGGTAGTAGATTTGTTTCCATCCAACTATCATCCTTAGATATTTATGTTGAGATCTAGTTATATAGATGCTGGTTATTATTTATATCTAATTTTTGTGGATGAGATTTAGATTATACCCTGTGACTTATGATATATTTTATACCACTTGTGGACTTGATATTCATATTATAGCGTACGTGTGGATTTGGTTTCCATATATTGGAGTTGCCATATCCATGCGGCTGGCATGCTTACGTGTCCTAGTCCTACGTATTTTTGGGACTGGGACGTGACATGTTTTTGTGGTGGCCCATGCAGGTCGAGAGCATATTGTCTCGGTTACGTTACTATACCGAACAAGCCTACACCTAGGACTAGAGTATAGGATTTCATCCACAATTGACTATGACTCATCTTTCTTCTAATCTATTCTATTTGAATAATTGCATCATGCTTGATTCCTATACTCCCATAATAGTTCCTTTAGTATAGTCTCTCCTTGTAAGCCCCTGATTTTTCAAAATATTAAAATTAGGATTTTTCACAATTTTCTGGAATTTTCTGGGAATTTTCTGTAATTAAAATCAGGGTTTTGAATTATTAAATGATTTTTAATTGTTAATAAATAACATTAAAATATTATGAAAATAATATTTTTGGGTGTAAAATGAAAAACTGGACTTAGGGCAATTTTTCTAGAATTTATCGGGCCTCGGACCTAATTTAAAACCCCTGAAAACAATTATTATTATTTATTTATTTATTTATTTATTTATTTATTTATTTATTATTATTATTATTATTATTATTATTATTATTATTATTATTATTTCTGATTTAATTCGGCCCGGCCCAACAGCCCCCACCCGGCCCATCCGGCCCAGCCCGGCCTGCGGCCCAACCCGCGGCCCGTCACCCTAACGGGTCGGGTCGGGTCCGCCTGAACCCGACCCGCCCGGACCCGCTAACCCGTCTCCCCTATTCACCCAGCCCCGAGTCCTCCGGCCGTGCCCGCGTCCGGCGCCGCACCGCCCGGCCGCCCGCCCGCCTCGCTCGCCACGACCTCCTCTCCCTCCGCCTTGCTCGGCGCCACCAGCCCCTCCCCGCCTATATAACCACCTCCCTCCTCCTCCTTCGATTCCCTCAGCCACCGGAACCCTAGCCACCGCTCCTCCGCCCCAGCGCCGCTCCGCCCCGGCGCCGCCCGCTGCAGCCCCGCCGCAGCCCCCTCCTCCGCCTCCGCCCTCCGGCGCCCCGACAGCACCCGCAGCTCCGGCCTCCCCCGCGAGCAGCAGCAGCGCCGGCAGCGCTCCGGCCGCCCCGCGCCTCCCCGCGCCGGCAGCGCCGCACCGCGCTGTCCCCGGCCAGCCTCCCCGCCGCCGTGCCGACCACCGGCCACCGACACAGGAGTCGGACACAGTAAACCCTAGCCTCCTTTACTGTGCAGTGGACACAGTAACAGTGTCGTGTCGGACACGTATCGGACTCGATCGACCCTGGTTTTCGGGTCCCTTTCAGGTACGCGTAACTTTCGCCTCGTAGCTCCGTTTCCATTTCCGCAAATTGCGTTGTGAAGCCTGTATGACCCTCTCGGTGTCCGGACAAACTGTTCGGGACATCGCGCCCTGTGGTGATCGCACACCGCGATCCAAAAACAGGAAAAACCAGACCCTGTTTTACCCCGGAACTGAGTCCGCCCCGCCAAACGGGACGACTTGGTCGCGTGCGGACTTCACAGATACGTACGCACCGTCGATACGGACGTGTGAGTTTTTGTGGAAGCTGATTCGGGTGTGCGTGCACACCGGAATCAACGCGTATCCGCAGACATCGCCCCGTATCCGCCTTTTCGGTATTTCGTCCTAACTTCGTGTACACTCGTCAGATCGAGACGAAACTTGCGCCATCGGACTCGTAGCGATACGTTGGTCCTGTGGGTCAAGTTTGGTTCGATTCTGAGAACGTTGACGAAATCGCGTGTCGTGGGCCCCACAGGCCCCGCTCGACGGGCGATTTTGTGTTCGGCTCATCGGAATCCAAATCTGAAAGTTCCGTTGGGTTCGTATCAGCGTTCCTGACCTGTTGACACTAAGTTTGGTGAAATTGGAGACCTTTGACCCGGACGCATTTTTCGGTGCAAAGCGGGCCCAACGGCGGACCCCGTTTTGACCCGAAACTGCCGTTTTTGCCCTTGTCTCCAAATTGGACCCAAGGACAGGCGTTTCTAGCTATTTGACATCTTCTGAGCGTGATGGTGATGTTTATTTCAGCATTTGGACTCATCTCTGGATATTTTCCCCGAAGACCTATTAATCGGATCCAAACAACAGGCAAGTACCTGCACTTCAAGTTTAATCTTTATATTGTGATAATTAGTTTCCCTGCTCTACCAGTACCCTTGCTGATTACACGTAGTGTTAGAATACTGTATTTCATGTCTTGAATATTGGATCTCATGTCTTGTTTTCGTGTCGGGTGGGAGAATACTGAAAGGCATGTAGTTTACCCTTCCCCTTTTCGTGAATAATAGCTGTTGGTACACGACTGTCCATCAGCCGGATCTTGATTGTTCGTGAATAATAGCCGTCTATGACGGCCGGATTAGCCTTATAAACCCCTGCATGCCAACTAGGTATTCTAAATACACAAGTTCACACACATAGCTTCTTGTCTAGTTATGGCTCTTGTTGACTGTTGTAGTTTTATTTCCTGTCATATTTATTCCTGCTTTCTCATATTCCTGTGTATAGCATTAACTCTGAGATATTGATGTTTCTTTTATGCAATTTTCTCAATATGATGCTCAACCTAATTGTCATAAATATTTAGTTTTAATCTTGATGTGCATTGTGTACTCTGCTCCTTTCCTGACTGGATCCGTTGTTTTAGGCGATGATGAGAACCTTGTCCCCACCCATTATGATCCCTATGAGTTAGCAGGTAACACACATAAGGAGCCAGTTTCCCCCAGGAGGCTACTTCTGTGGATCAGTTAGCTGTAGCTGCTTATTCTTTCCTTTTCAGCATATACTCGGGTTTGTCCCCGATTTATCTTCTGGCTTGTATTAACTGTGGATTGGTTGTCACAGATTAAATATTATGAAATCTCAGCATTCTTTTCCTGTTATTTTCCTTGTCTATTTACTTTTGTGGATGAGATAGACTTTATATTACCTGTGATTATGCCCTAGACAGCGTACTACCGCCGACACTGCGGCGTAGGCTGGACGTGCCCACGCACTCGTGCCCGAATATTCGGGTGCGGGTCGTGACACATTTTTGTGGTGGCCCATGCAGGTCAACGACTAAATTGTTCGATTTCAACTCAGGGACCGAACAGGCCTGCAATAAAGCTAGGATAAGTTTATAGGATCTTATCCACTTGCTTGAATCATTTTGATATCTGTATCGTATTCGAACTAATATGAACTTGCATCTTGCCTTGATTCCTGTGTGCCTCTTATTGGTTTTTTGGATACAGGGAGATGGACCCACAAGCCAGCAACGAGACTCATACAGAAACACCACAAACCGTTATGATTACCCAAGGAAACGATGTGATACCAGTCGGTGAAGGCCAATCATCACAAGGCAGTCAAGCAAGTCAACCTGCCTCAATAATCCGTCAAGATGGCGTTCCACCCTCGACGCAGCCTATTCCACCGATACCTTCCTTCCCACCGGGACCGCCTATGGACGAACAGCAGATATTCCGCATGTTCTACATAATGATGCAAGCCTATCAGAAGGTTCAACAAGAAACTCAGCAAAACCAAGCGGAGAACTTCATCGACAGAATTAGCTCGGATTCACGTAAGCCAAGCAGTTCAAATGCAATTACCTTCGACGAAGACGATTTTACTGCAGCACGACCTGTGGAGTGCACCACAAGGATCGAGTCTAGCCAGAAGCGGCCGTATGCGTCAGCACCAGACCAAGCACAGCAGGAAAGAGCTGCAAAGCGACCACAGATGAATCCAACCCAAGGGCAGAACCAACGAGCTCCCATTTGTGGCTATTGTCGAAAACAAGGTCACATTTGGAAGGATTGTAGAAAGAGGCTAGGTGTTTGTCTACTTTGTGGATCAGCAGCACATCGAGTGAAGGACTGTGCCGCTACTCCAAGAACACGGACAAACTTACGCGATGACCGTGGAGAACGTGCAGACTCTTAGAGTCACTAATGCACGTAAGTGATTCGTAGATACCGTTTTCTAGCATTATTTTAGCTTGTGCCTACTGGTTCGTGACCTCAGCCCCAACCTAGTAATTTAAAAAAAAAAAAAAAAAAAAACTTGCTAATAACCTGGTATGTTTTATATCTAATAATTGTAGAGTCTTCTGTTATTTTGCTTATTATGTGAATTTAAATTTTGTACCTCCTTTCATCATCATCTAGCGCACTTAATTTTGATGTGCTTTGTTTATGCTGCTATTCTAAAGCCTAGTTTTGCAAGCTTACTCTTTATCAGGCTTGTTCATGACACGTGTATTATTGGACGCGTACACTAATACAAGTGTCTGTTCAGAATCAGTGTATTACGGTCTGATCAACCTTAGTGTATTTTGATTCGCACTTCGCACGACTACTTTACGTGGATTGAGATACAGACAAACATACTTGACCTAGACATACTGAGCATATCGTATCAGTTACATAACTAAACTAATACGAGCATGCGAATAAATGACTACCAGAATAGAACCTCAATCCATAACCGCCTGACAAATCCCACTAGAATTCTTTAAACGCCTTGATCCCTATACTTCTGTTCTATCACCCCACCCTTGAACTCCGTATTATTGATCTTCGTCTTCCCTTATTTCGGGAAGACGAAATCCTGTGCTTGGTATAAGTTTGATACATAGATAGTAATAGATATGTCACATAGGCCGATCATATATTTGAGGATTAACCTTTCGTAATTGAGGACGTATCACATATGATATGATCGGCGTTGAAGTTCGAGGATTGAATGACATGAGTAACCATATTAAGGTATATAGTCTTTTGTGATGAATGGGTAAACTCTAAGTTGGGTAGCAATGCATTTGTCAACTAGAGAGGAATATCCTTGGATCGTGACCGAGTAAGGTCAGATTGGAAGAAGCAAGCCATTATAATTTTGAAAATTTAGAGGAGTGACTAAGATGATTAATAAATTGATATCGAGGACCCAATAGTTACATCCTAGGTGCATGATTTAATTTTGAATAATGAGAGTAAAATCGTCAACTTGAATTTAGAGGATGTAATTCAGACTTGAACATTGGTGGACTACACTTAAATTATTTTTCAATTTGATGATTTAAATTAAGAATTTAAAAGTTGATGGTTGGACTACCTAGTTGGAATATTGAGGATGTGAATGTAATTTAAAAGGGCTGAAACATACCAATATTGTTGGACTCGAATCACTTCTAGGGGAATTATGATAATTCGAATCGTGAGGCAAGGTCATCTTGAAAATACTATATGGACTAAAAATTAAAAATCTGCTTGTGGATAATTTGAGGAAGTAAGAAGTAATAACCATAGGTTGAATTTTGATTGAACCAAATAGTCATCTTAAATCATGAAAGGATTGCAGTGGACATGATTTGGATTTAATTTACCGCAAGGAGATTGCAATTGATATACATGAAGGGTTAACACATTATGGCTTAATTTAAATTTCGAGGACAAAATTTTATAAGTTGGGTAGATTGTAAGCCCCTGATTTTTCAAAATATTAAAATTAGGATTTTTCATAATTTTCTGGAATTTTCTGGGAATTTTCTGTAATTAAAATCAGGGTTTTGAATTATTAAATGATTTTTAATTGTTAATAAATAACATTAAAATATTATGAAAATAATATTTTTGGGTGTAAAATGGAAAACTGGACTTAGGGCAATTTTTCTGGAATTTATCGGGCCTCGGACCTAATTTAAAACCCCTGAAAACAATTATTATTTATTTATTTATTTATTTATTTATTTATTATTATTATTATTATTATTATTATTATTATTTCTGATTTAATTCGGCCCGGCCCAACAGCTCCCACCCGGCCCATCCGGCCCAGCCCGGCCTGCGGCCCAACCCGCGGCCCGTCACCCTAACGGGTCGGGTCGGGTCCGCCTGAACCCGACCCGCCCGGACCCGCTAACCCGTCTCCCCTATTCACCCAGCCCCGAGTCCTCCGGCCGTGCCCGTGTCCGGCGTCGCACTGCCCGGCCGCCCGCCCGCCTCGCTCGCCACGACCTCCTCTCCCTCCGCCTTGCCCGGCGCCACCAGCCCCTCCCCGCCTATATAACCACCTCCCTCCTCCTCCTTCGATTCCCTCAGCCACCGGAACCCTAGCCACCGCTCCTCCGCCCCAGCGCCGCTCCGCCCCGGCGCCGCCCGCTGCAGCCCCGCCGCAGCCCCCTCCCCCGCCTCCGCCCTCCGGCGCCCCGACAGCACCCGCAGCTCCGGCCTCCCCCGCGAGCAGCAGCAGCGCCGGCAGCGCTCCGGCCGCCCCGCGCCTCCCCGCGCCGGCAGTGCCGCACCGCGCTGTCCCCGGCCAGCCTCCCCGCCGCCGTGCCGACCACCGGCCACCGACACAGGAGTCGGACACAGTAAACCCTAGCCCCCTTTACTGTGCAGTGGACACAGTAACAGTGTCGTGTCGGACACGTATCGGACTCGATCGACCCTGGTTTTCGGGTCCCTTTCAGGTACGCGTAACTTTCGCCTCGTAGCTCCGTTTCCATTTCCGCAAATTGCGTTGTGAAGCCTGTATGACCCTCTCGGTGTCCGGATAAACTGTTCGGGACATCGCGCCCTGTGGTGATCGCACACCGCGATCCAAAAACAGGAAAAACCAGACCCTGTTTCACCCCGGAACTGAGTCCGCCCCGCCAAACGGGACGACTTGGTCGCGTGCGGTCTTCATAGATACGTACGCACCGTCGATACGGACGTGTGAGTTTTCGTGGAAGCTGATTCGGGTGTGCGTGCACACCGGAATCAACGCGTATCCGCAGACATCGCCCCGTATCCGCATTTTCGGCATTTCGTCCTAACTTCGTGTACACTCGTCAGATCGAGACGAAACTTGTGCCATCGGACTCGTAGCGATACGTTGGTCCTGTGGGTCAAGTTTGGTTCGATTCTGAGAACATTGACGAAATCGCGTGTCGTGGGCCCCACAGGCCCCGCTCGACGGGCGATTTTGTGTTCGGCTCATCGGAATCCAAATCTGGAAGTTCCGTTGGGTTCGTATCAGCGTTCCTGACCTGTTGACACTAAGTTTGGTGAAATTGGAGACCTTTGACCCGGACGCGTTTTTCGGTGCAAAGCGGGCCCAACGGCGGACCCCGTTTTGACCCGAAACTGCCGTTTTTGCCCTTGTCTCCAAATTGGACCCAAGGACAGACGTTTCTAGCTATTTGACATCTTCTGAGCGTGATGGTGATATTTATTTCAGCATTTGGACTCATCTCTGGATATTTTCCCCCAAGACCTATTAATCGGATCCAAACAACAGGCAAGTACCTGCACTTCAAGTTTAATCTTTATATTGTGATAATTAGTTTCCCTGCTCTACCAGTACCCTTGCTGATTACACATAGTGTTAGAATACTGTATTTCATGTCTTGAATATTGGATCTCATGTCTTGTTTTCGTGTCGGGTGGGAGAATACTGAAAGGCATGTAGTTTACCCTTCCCCTTTTCGTGAATAATAGCTGTTGGTACACGACTGTCCATCAGCCGGATCTCGATTGTTCGTGAATAATAGCCGTCTATGACGGCCGGATTAGCCTTATAAACCCCTGCATGCCAACTAGGTATTCTAAATACACAAGTTCACACACATAGCTTCTTGTCTAGTTATGGCTCTTGTTGACTGTTGTAGTTTCATTTCCTGTCACATTTATTCCTGCTTTCTCATATTCCTGTGTATAGCATTAACTCTGAGATATTGATGTTTCTTTTATGCAATTTTCTCAATATGTCAACCTAATTGTCATAAATATTTAGTTTTAATCTTGATGTGCATTGTGTACTCTGCTCCTTTCCTGACTGGATCCGTTGTTTTAGGCGATGATGAGAACCTTGACCCCACCCATTATGATCCCTATGAGTTAGCAGGTAACACACATGAGGAGCCAGTTTTCCCCAGGAGGCTACTTCTGTGGATCAGTTAGCTGTAGCTGCTTATTCTTTCCTTTTCAGCATATACTCGGGTTTGTCCCCGATTTATCTTCTGGCTTGTATTAACTGTGGATTGGTTGTCACAGATTAAATATTATGAAATCTCAGCATTCTTTTCCTGTTATTTTCCTTGTCTATTTACTTTTGTGGATGAGATAGACTTTATATTACCTGTGATTATGCCCTAGACAGCGTACTACCGCCGACACTGCGGCGTAGGCTGGACGTGCCCACGCACTCGTGCCCGAATATCCGGGTGCGGGTCGTGACACTCCTAGAATATAGAAGTTCCTGTTGTTAGATGATAAGTAGGGTAACCTTCCTATTAAGAGTACAACTAGAGTGCTGACACACCACTAAGTTTAGGATGTCTAGTGAACCCTAGAATTTCTTATCTCTAGAATTGGTTTACCATTAACCCCTGATGTGTTATGAGGACTTGAGAGTAGTATAGACACTACTAGAGTTAGTTAGAAGTTTACCATTATGGTTGCCCCTAGCATTGAGAAACCAATAGAAAACCAAAGTGAATATTAGGACTGAACCTAACCCACGCCGTTAGATGAGTATTGGAGAACCATAAATTTAGATTCTTGTCTTGAGATAAGCAGACAGTACCTTAGAAAGCCAAGAGCAATGCATAGAATATTTTCCTAATCATACCTCAAACACAGAGACTAGCATACCCCTTTCCCTTGGAAAACCATGATGCTATCTAGAGCCCCTCTATTTTCATATATTGTTCCCCTGTGACCATAGCGTTCGCTAATTGTGCGACGACCAAAATTACGTTCTTCTTTTCTTTATCTTTCAACTCGTGCCACCTGACACTTCTGATAGTAGGCCAAGTAATTTATTTCTTTGTTAAGGACACATAGTTTGCTAGGATTATAGTTGTAATCTTGAATTTTGAAATTGTGTGCTTAGTAGTTAGAACTTGATAGTTAAGTTATTCTTGTAGATTGAGACCTGGTACTTATCCCTTAGTTTTAAATTACGTAACTTGTACCACACCTCAATACGAGTTATATTCCCTTTCCCTTGAGGCCAGTAACTGTCCCATTCTTACTATTGACACTTGCACTATGACTAAGAGTTAAGACGACCATGACCTATGTAATATAAGAGGATACCCTAACAAGTACCAAGACCCCTTCTCGAAGACCTTAACAGGAGCTTCTATGGTACCCTGAAGACTGTCACAGTATTAGTTTATTGTTTTAAGTTGGGTAATATACCTCACAACCTAGTATCACATAGTCTTTTGACCTATTATTGAAGTGTGATTGAACAACATTAATTGTATACTAGCATAAGACGACAGTGGTTATTCAGACAATAGAAGTTAGAGGTCCTTGCCCATATTTGGTCGACTAGCGACATAGGCAAGGAGGTTGTATGATAACTATAGGGATTGTAGAGTTTTTATTATTGTTGCTTAGTTGTTTTATTTTGTGAACTTGAATTAATTTGTACCTCCTTTCATCATCATCTAGCGTACTTATATTTACTGCACTACCTTGACTTATGCTGCTATTATAGCCTAGTTTTGCAAGCTTACTCTTTTATCGAGCTTGATCATGAGATATGTATTATTGGGGACGCCTACTAATACATTTCAGAATCAGTGTATTAAGGTCTAGCTAACCTTAGTGCGCTTGATTCGCCCTTTGTAATACTACTTTACGTGGATTGAGATATGTAGTGATTGGTAGACGAATATACTTGCCCCTAGATATGTCTAAGTGGATCGTATCGGTTACATAATTGTACTATTACGAGCATGGGAACAAAGAATTACCAAAATAGGATTTTAATCCACAACTGCTTTGACAATTCCCATTTGAATCCCTTAAACTCCTTGATCCCGATACTTCTATTCTATTACCTCACCCTTGAACTCTTTATTATTGGTCTCGGTCTTCCCTTATTTTGGAAAGACGAAACCTCGTGCTTGGTATAAGTTTAATACACAGAGAGTACTAGATATACCCCGTAGGCCGATCACATACTTAAGGATTATTCTTTTGTAATTAAGGACATATCATATATGATATAATCAGCGTTGAAGTTTTGAGGATTGAATGACATGAGTAAATAAATTAAGAAATATTTTTCTTAAAGTATATAGCCTTCTGTGATAGATGGGTAAATTCTAAGTTGGGTAGCAGTGCATTGCCAACTTGAGAGAAATTTCTTTTAGATTGTGATCAAGTAAGATTAGATTGGAAGATTCAAGTCATTTTTATTTTGAGAAATTTTAAAAGAAGAATTAAGATAATGAGGATTTAACGAATTTTAAAATCTTGATATTGAGGACCCAATATTTATACTTTGAGCACATGATTTAAATTTTGAATATTGAAGAATGAATCATCGATTTAAATTTTGAGGATAAATATACAATTTTAGACTTGAACAATTGGTAAATTAGATTTAAATTTTATAATTTGATGATTTGAATTAAAAGTTTAATTTTGATTGTTGGGTCACCTATTTGAAATATTGAGGATGTAAATTGAGTTTAAATATTTGAAGAGTACAAAATTCTTAATTTGAGAATAGGAATAAGATTTGATTAGAATTATTTATTATTTAAAGTCTAGAGGAGATTATGATAGTTGAAAATGGTGATATAAATTTTGATGTGGGATGTCATATAGACTTGAGTTAGATTTGAATGTTGATTATATAAAAAAAAATCGAAAAAATATTACGACAGGTTGAATTTTGATTTAAACAGTGGTTATCTTAATTTTGAAGTGATCGCGATAGATTTGAATAGATTTTGTTATTTAAATTTTTGGAAGAGATTGCGATTGACGTACCTTATGTACGAATGTGAAAGATTTAACAAATTATGCCTTATTTTAATTTCGAGGACGAAATTGTTTTAAGTTGGGTAGATTGTAAACTCCCTCACCCAAAATAGGTATTTTGTGTATATTTTATATTATTATATTTATTATAGATGTTGAATTTATTTAGAGTATTCTCTTAGTTAATTAGAAAATAATTTTTTTAGTATATTTACTTATATAAATATTTATTTAGAATTATTTTTAGGCTATTTTAGATTATTGAGATTTTTCCATAATTTTTAGTTAATTAAAAACTAGTAACACTAAATTTCTAGGACTTTGAAGAATTTATTTTATGTTCAAACTTAACTAAAAATATTCCAAAATTTTATTTTAGGTTCTAAATAGTCAAATATATTTTCTAGAATTTTCTGGGAATTTTCTGAATATTTTAGTATTTATTGGGAGTTATTTAGACTAATAACTAATTTTTAGAATTTGTAGAATTTATTGTGCAAGCCCAGGAATATAGAATGGACCCACGTTATTTTTTAGGGTTTATAATATTATTATATATTTTCTGGAATTATTTCAGAATTTTTGGAATAATGTTAGTATTTATTTTTAGTTAAATGGATAAAACTAATGTTTAGAGCTTCTCCTAATTATAGTAGTAAACTTATGAATATAAATTATTCCAAATATTTTTCTAGGGTTTATAGGTTCAAAATATATTTTATGTAATTTTTCCATATTTTTATGATTATTTTTAATATTTATTTGGAGTTATTTAGATTTAAAATGACTTAAATAATATTTTGATAAAGGCAAATCAAAAACAAATAATATAACAAAAATCATCCAATCAGATTCTGACACGTGTCAGCCTATAAATATCCATTCAGCCGTAGGTACATCCCTATATATATATATATATTATTATAACCCTAATTATCCCATTATTTTAGAGAGAGAGATTTTGGAGAATTGCCATCTAGGGTTCCTTCATCTTCCACAAGCCATTGCGCATAGCTCCGGACTCCAAACGAGGCCTAGTTTCTTGCGTTAGAAAGATATTGAGGTTAGCTTTCTTATTATATAATTTATTTTATGAAATATAAGTATTAAATTCTGGAAAATTTGTAGAGCACAGCATGTCCGAAAATAGACGTATTTTAATATTTTTGCGATTCTGGGAGAACCAGGAATCAGAATCATGAACGGTTTAAAGTTTTGGAAAGCTAATGTCGAGATCATTGACATATGTTTTTTCCAGAATTTAATTCGAAGTATTTATATACTGTTAATTCTGTAGAACTTCTAGGTTAGAATTTAATCATCGGTGGACAATACAAAATTTGTATGTGCCATAATTCCCAAACGAATTTGAATTCGGACGAGCCATAAATTCTAGCATATTTTTGACGCTAAAATCTACAGGAAATCATACATGAAAGTTGAGTTTGTGTCGGTTGACTTTATGGTCAACAGATTGCCTCGATTTGCGTGCCGTGAGTCTCGAGTTGATAAAATTTAGTTTCTTTGGACAAAATTTAGGAATTAACATAAAAATCAGAATAATAAGATTAAAATAGGATTTTAGAGTAATTATTCCAAAATTAAATAAATTAAAATAAATTATCTTTTGACGTGATAAATTTGTAATACATAGGCTATTTTGACTGTGACTTGGACTCTGATTCATACCAGCAGCAGGACCCCAGGCAAGATACCTTGCCAAATTATTTACAGTATTTTGCATGCTTAGTATATTTTTGTATATTTATTGCATTTTTGTATATTTATTACATGTGTAGTTCCTTTCTGTCATTACTATATATTAGATATGTGGACACACACTTGACACTTAGTATCATAGAGGACAATCATTAGGCGTATGAGCTTTTAACCACTCTGGTAACACCGTAGTCACTAGCACGCACTATGGTGGGTCGTGTCCGATGGTCGCTACCCGAGAGGTATGTCGATTGATGGAGTCCAAGGGTCGCTACCCCAGAGGTATGTCGGCTGATGATGTCCACTGACGAGCGTGAGGTTGTGAGGATTAGATCGAGTAGCCTATCCTTGCCCATACGTCGAAAAGTTGTCCTAATTTGCATTCATATAGATTGTCTTGTACAGCGTACTTATTTATTTTCAAATTATATGCATGTTTACTGTATTCAAATTGGCTCGTATTTTCTGTATCTTGTTACGTCCCTCTGAGGACCTGGTCCTCTGCCAGGTGTATCTGTTCTTGAGTAATTGCAGGAGCGCAGATTTAGATGATTACTTGTGTTGCGAGGATGTCTTCTCTTCGAGCCCATGGTCGTTAGCTGGTATTCCTTTATTGTATTTGTTGTGTTGTACTTTTCCATTCGAGTTGGTAGTGGATTTGTTTCCATCCAACTATCATCCTTAGATATTTATGTTGATATCTAGTTATATAGATGCTGGTTATTATTTATATCTGATTTTCGTGGATGAGATTTAGATTATACCCTGTGACTTGTGATATATTTTATACCACTTGTGGACTTGATATTCATATCACAGCGTACGTGTGGATTTGGTTTCCATATATTGGAGTTGCCATATCCATGCGGCTGGCATGCTTACGTGTCCTAGTCCTACGTATTTTTGGGACTGGGACGTGACACATCCCCTCCGCCGCTAACAAAAACTCCATCACACAGACCCCCCTTAGCCGCTGCCGAGCGCCCCATCGCTGCCAACACCGCCCCCTACCACTCCAAGACCTACCCCATCTATCCCCGTGACCGGTCAGTCACCCCGTACCGCCCCCAGTCGTCCCTACCGCTGCAGATCGCCGATGTCGCTGCTGCAACCACCCGCAGTTGCTGTTGCAAGCTGTTGTCGCCGCTGCCTTGCTCGCCGGCCACTGCCGGAGCACTGCCCCACCTGAGGACGACCAGGCTGCGAGGAGATCATCGTCCAAACATCTAGGTAAACTACTATATATTCCTCTCTCTCGTATCGTGCTTATTTATGATCGTCGTGTCATCGTGTATAGTATCGTAGTCTTGAACACAACCCTAAATTTACGAATATGAAGATTTATACTAACAAAATATTTAACAATTATTTTACAACCAGCATTTACCTTAATAATATGACCTGTGTTTAAGACTTAAAATCCACCTGGAGACGTAGACATTAACCTAGTGCATTTAACCTGGAAATTAGATGGCGAGTAATTCAACAAGGTGTAATGTAGCTTCGTAAAACTATAGATGTAGTAGTTATTATCTCAAGGCGCACGTTGACCGAGGACAGAACGCGTGTACACCCTAGCTATGTGCACACGTGACGCTGTATTCGACCAGTCGTGAACTTACGACAGTACCTAAGAGTAGCGTCGTAATCAGGTATATATATTGCTTAGTATCTGATGATGGATTGCTATGTTATATTGGTGTGTTTAGGATCATTGGATCAGCCAGGAGACACCGCAGGAGCAGGTTATTGGCATTCACAGCTTGAGGATTCAGGCAAGATACATTGCCATATTTACTGTCTAAATTAAATTATACATATGTTGTATGATTCTTGTTGCTTTATTTCATATGATTGTGCGCGTCCGAGATTGACTCGGGTGCAGTCGACGGATACGTCGATGATTAGTATACTTGACTTAGTCCTTAGCAGACTCACCCCGTTGGAGAATACCCTGTTATCTTCTGAGACCTGACACTCTTACACGTTCACTGAGACATATTCATATTGGGATGCGGGTTCGCGTACTCGACTAGCTATCGGTGCGTATGACTTACATCACGGTTAGTACGTAACTCAGGGTTATTTTTATTTATAAAGACTGGTATATAGATACGTGGTATGCATGTCGAGTATTCGATTTGTGTATCTACATTGGGCGGGGAGGACTACTAGTAGGTGTATGGGATACACCTATTGGAATCCGTAGTATCCAGAGGAACCACGGATCCAATGACTCCTTTTATGCAGATTCCATGTTCTTCGGAGCGCTATGGACATTATATTTTATGCAGATTCCACGTTCTTTGGAGCGCTATGGACGTTATATATCTATACTATGCAGCTTTCACATTCTTCGGAGTGTATGGACGTTATACCTACACCTACTCATACGTACCAATGTTGTCCTCATATTGCATTCACTTAGATGGTTAGCACACCCTTATTATATTTATTTTATTCAGTATTTTTATATGGCATGCTTCTATGTATCTTGTTACATCCCTTTGAGGACCTGGTACCTTTCCAAATTTGGACGAGGCATATTACCCCACAGTGTACAGCCCAAGACAGGAGACGAGGTTCGCTATAGTTGAGGAGTTAGAGGTGCTACCGTCAAAGTTTTCGTGATCAGTTGGTAGGCTTTCTGCCTAGGATTGGGTGCATCATTATCTAGTCACCCGATGCCCTAGTTATTATCTTATATCTATTATTTCAGTGTCTTATTGCGTCATAGCAGTGGGTTTGTCCCCACCTGACATTCTTGGTTGTACTATGATATTTTGAGACTGGTATTTATCTTCCAGCAGTTATTATTAGTACTTCTTACTGTTTATTTGTGGATGAGATTAGATTACCTGTTATTGAATTATATGGGACATGTTAGTATTAGGACAGCGTAGCACTCTTCGTTAGGATCCATTAAATTGGGATATTATCGGAGACGTGACAGATGGCTATTACCACGTAGCCAGGTCCCATGTTTTTGGGGACTAGGACGTGACATGGTTTTAGTGGTGGCCCATGCAGGTCGATATTTCGCTTGTGTAATGGTAACATGCCCAGCAAGCCTGCAATATAACAGAAAATTTAGGTCTCATCCACTTTGATTTCATCTATGAACTTCCTTCGTATTGCTTCTAAATATCTGCATCCTGGTTGCTTGATTTCGTACTCTTTTTGATGAAGTCCTATCTCTTGCAGCAAGATAAATTTGTGTAGTGGACGAGGAGCACCCAGTGCCGCGGTGCCAGATAACACCGCCCAAAGAGAGAAGGTACCCCAAGGGCAACCAACGTTACAGACCCCGCTGATACATTGGCACGAGACTTCACAGGGCGATCCTGTACCGAAACCCGAGGGACAGACTTCCCAAACGATTCCCATGCAGCCTTTTGAGGGATAGACTTCAGGAGCCACACTGATGTCGCAAACTGAGAGGCCGACATCTGAAGAGATGCATACTGCACAGCAGGATATTCTATTACCACCACCTCCACCTTATTCACCCCATATGACACAATCAAATGGACAGCCACAGATGCTTCAGTTCTTTCAGGCTATGATGCAAGCATAGTGGCATCAGACAGAGATGTTGAGACAGAGTTTGATGGCATTACTAGAGAGGACACCTGTCACAACACCAGTGCCAGCACCTGCACCAGCCCAAACAGGTGGCACTGTAAGATGGTTCCGACAGATGGGATCGGATACTTTCTCGGGCAATGAGACTGCAGAACAGATCTCTCCGATTGGGTTGCCAACACGGAGATGCTACTAAAGGCTTCACAACTTCATCCAGACCTTTGGATGACCGCAGTGAGGGCCCAACTAAAAGACAACGCCCATCACTGGTGAGATTCTATTAAGCGCAGTGTAAGCAAGAACCAGACTTGGGAGCAGTTCCTAAAATACTTCAATGTGAAGTATTTCCCAGCTATAGTCAGAAATACCCTGTACTCCTAATTCCTACATCTAGAACAAGGAAATATGACTGTTGATGCATATGATGTGGAGTTTAACCGTCTTACCAGATTTGGTGCCGTCCTGATACCCAATGACCTAGAGAAGGCTTAGAGATTCCATCACGGTCTTACTTTCGAGCTACAAAGGTATACCACCACACAGGCGAGGATCTCTTATGAGGAGGTTCTTACAGAGGCAAGGATTCAGGAGACCATTGTCAGAGGATCTAGACGTTCCAGCACGATCCCACCAGCCAGAGCCCAGCCCGGAGCAGGAGGACCGATCCGTCGTTCCGGAATGCAGACACAGCAGAGGGTAGCATCGTACCAGAAGAAGGAGCTTCCGAATTGCCACTACTGTGGTAAGGTAGGACACTTCCAGAATACTACCGAAAGAGACTGGGAACATGCATGATTAGTGGATCAGGCCAACACCATGCCCGAGACTGCCCGCAGCGCAGAGACATAGCACCACAGACCGGACAGAGGCCAACAGCACCAGTTCCGAGGATGCTACACCCACCAGAAGGCCAGCGTCCACCAGCACCAGGAGGATTCCAGAGGGGACCACCCTTGGCCCCACAGCAGGCCCAGTTTGATCGAGCCCGACAGCAGAACGGAGGACAGAGGCAGGGACAGGCCTTTGCATTAGCAGCTACAGAAGAGAAAACAGAAGGAAAAGCTATCACAAGTACCATTTTAGTTGCATCATTACCTATAACTGTATTATTTGATTCTGGTGCTATGCTATCATTTATATCTAGTAGATTCGTAGCAATGCATAGAGTAGCGACTTCTCCCTTACCTAAGAGTTGGAAGATTCTTACCGGAGGAGGTATCGTGCCGGTTACCAGTACTATCAGAACGTATTCGGTAGTCGTATGTGGTAGAGAGATGAGAGCACGATTCTTGGTATTATCTATGCCATACTTTGATGTGGTGCTAGACATGGACTGGTTTAGGCAGTATAATGCTGTACTGAACTGCCGGAAGGGTAGCGTCACTTTTAGACCGCTAGATCAACCGGAGTTCGAGTACATGCGAGGGACCGTCGAACAAGGAGTAGGACAGATAGCTGGAGCCTACATGGCTATGGAGATGGTACCCCCACCAATAGTTGTAGAATTTGAGGATATTTTTCCTGAAGAATTGCCAAACTTACCGCCAGATAGAGACGTAGAGTTCACCATTGAGTTAGTACCCGGAGCAACACCGGTATCTTCTAATGTATACCGATTGGCGAAAAAGGAGTTAGATGAAGCTACAACTGGAGGAGTTGCAAAGCAAGGGGTTTATCCGTCCTAGTGCATCACCCTGGGGAGCACTAGTATTGTTTGTGCCTAAGAAAGATGGAACCGTACGTATGTTCATTGATTATAGAGCCCTTAATGCTTTGACCATCAAGAACAAGTACCCCCTGCCGTGGATTGATGATTTGTTCGACCAGCTGACAGGAGCAGTAGTGTTCACAAAGATCGACTTGAGGTCGGGTTATCATCAAGTAAAGGTGCGAAGAGAAGACATTCAAAAGATAGCATTCAGGACTCGTTATGGTCACTACGAGTTCTTAGTGATGCCTTTTGGACTAACAAATGCACCTACTGTATTTATGAACTTGATGAGCAGAGTATTCCACCAATACTTAGACCGGTTTGTGGTAGTCTTCATCGACGATATTTTGGTGTATTTAAAGAGCCACGAGGAGCACTAAGAGCACTTGAGACTAGTGTTGGAGACCCTGAGGAGAGAGAGGCTTATGCCAAGCTGAGCAAGTAAAAGTTTCTCTTAGATCATGTCGTTTTTCTTGGACACGTTATCTTAGGAGATGGAATTTCAGTAGATCCGGCAAAGATTTCATCAGTAGAGATATGGCCAACCCCAACCAATGTCTCAGAGGTGAGAAGTTTCCTAGGACTTGCCGGATATTATCGGAGGTTCGTGGAGAACTTCGCAAAGATTGCAGAGCCGATAACCCGCCTGACCCATAAGGAGCAGGAGTTCACTTGGACAGAGGAGTGTCAGAAAGCATTCGATGAGCTGAAGAAGCGTTTGACTACAACACCTATCTTAACCATACCATCTGGACCCGGAGGATTCGTGATCTATAGAGATGCATCTGGGAAAGGACTAGGATGAGTCTTGATGCAGCACGGGAAGGTTGTAGCCTATGCTTCTAGACAATTGAGAACCCATGAGAAGAACTATCCCACCCACGACTTGGAGCTTGTCGCAGTGATTTTTTCTTTGAAGCTTTGGAGATACTACTTATATGGAGAAAGAGTAGAGATATTCACTGATCATAAGAGCCTAAAATACGTCTACACTCAGAAGGACCTAAACTAGAGACAGAGACGTTGGCTCGAGGTGATGACAGACTTCGAGATTGAGCTACAGTACCATCAGGGAAAGGCCAACGTAGTAGCTGACGCGTTGAGCAGAAGACCTATGGAATTTTTCTTGACTACACAGCAACATCTGCTGAGAGATCTAGAGCAGATGGGTATCGAGGTCGTTATGCCCAGAGTAGACGGACAGTTGTCGAGTTTTCAGTTGAAATCGACATTAGTGGAGAGGATTAAGGCGGCTTTGCCGACAGACGCCAGATTCCAAAGACTTAGGTAGAGGACAGAGGCTGGTATACAGACAGGACTGCGTATACATAAAGATGGAACTTTGAGATGTGCAGATCGCCTCTATGTTCCAAATGGAGAGCTTCGGCAAGAATTGATGTCAGAAGCACACAGTTCAAACTACTCTTTTCATCCAGGAGGCACGAAGATGTACAGAGACTTGAGACAGTACTACTGGTGGCATGGAATGAAGAAAGAGATAGCACGCTTTGTGGCCAAGTTCCTGGTGTGTCAGCAAGTCAAGGCTGAACATCAAAGATCTGCAGGATTGCTTCAATGGTTCCCCATACCGGAGTGGAAATGGGAGCATATCACTATGAACATTGTTATGGGCTTTCCGAGGAGTCCTAGTGGTCGCAACGCAGTATGGGTAATCATGGATAGACTCACCAAGTCCGCACACTTTTTATCCTTCAGAGTTGGACAATCGACGGAGGTCTTAGCAGACATATACATAAGAGATTCTGTGCGACTGCACGGAGTGCCCGTTAGTATCATGTCTGACAGGGATACGAGGTTTATATCTTATTTTTGGCAGAGTATGCAAGAGAGTCTCGGAATCCGCCTGAAGTTTAGTATAGCGTATCACCCACAAACAGATGGCCAGTCGGAGCGCATCATTCAGACATTGGAAGACATGTTAAGAGCGTGCATGCTTGACTTCGGAGGATCATGGGAGGACCATTTGCATTTGGTCGAGTTTTCCTACAACAACAACTATAAAGCGAGCATCTAGATGGCTCCTTATGAAGCATTATATGGAAGGAAATATCGTTCCCCAATATGTTGGAGTGATATAGGCGAGAGACAGATCCTTGGGCCAGAGTTGGTTGTTCGTACAGTAGAGAAGGTGAAGAAAATCCAAGAATACCTACGAGCCGCACAAGACAGGCAGAAGCATTGGACGAATGCACATCGGCGACCCTTAGAGTTCTAGGTTGGAGAACACGTATTTCTAAAGATCTCACCTACTCGAGGGACTATCAAATTCGGAGGCAGAGGAAAGCTGAGTCCGAGGTACATCGGACCATTCGATGTGTTAGAATGCGTCGGGGATGTTGCTTACAGATTAGCCTTGCCACAGACTTTGGAAGGAGTCCATGACGTCTTCCATGTATCTCAGCTGAAGAGGTACATACCGGATTCGAGTCATGTACTTGACCATTCCGAGATCATAGTCGGCCCGAGCTTATCCTACCAAGAGGAGCCTAGTGAGATCCTGGACAGGAGCGAGAAGGTACTGCGAGGTCAGACTATTCCCCTAGTTCGCGTCGCGTGGTGACATCATGCACCAGGCGAGTTGACCTTGGAACACGAGGAGGATATTCGACAATGTTACCCTTATCTCTTCGAAGGACTAGGTACGTTTTAGCATTTTAAATTCAGTCAGTATTTCTTGCCATGAGTATGTTTTAATTTCGAGGACAAAATGCTCTAAGGAGGATAGATTGTAAACCCCCTCAACCAATTTAGGGTTTAATTGAATTAAATTTGGAGTCTAGGTTTTATTTGGCATTTAATTAGAATTATGTGAGACAATTATAGGTACCCCTCTGACCATGGTGTAACCTTAGCTACGCAATGTTCATTAATTTTCGCTTGGCGCAGTTAACCATTAATCTAATTAATTGTTGGAGGCCAATTTCACCCTAAACAAAACTTGACCAAGCCACATGCACTCTTTCACATGAACTAGCCCCACCCCAACAAGGTTCAGACCGACCCAAGTCCTGAGGCCAGCCCATCAAATCCCCTTATAAATACACATACTTTCTATCATTAAAAACCCTAAACTTTATTATTCATCCATCACCCCTAACCCTAGCCGACCCTCCTTCACCCGAACTCCCCCTCCCTCTACCAACGACCAGCCACCTCGCTGCCGGCACTGCTCTCAACGCCAGACCACCCTGTAAATGCCGGACCTCCACTGTCAGCCGACAGCACCACCACCTTCAACATCCCCTCCGCCGTTAAAAAAAACTCCATCACCCCGACCCCCCTTAGCCGCTGTCGAGCGCCCCATCGTCGCCAATACCGCCCCCCACCACTCCCAGACCTACCCCGAACATCCCCGCGACCGGTCAATCACCCCCGCACCGCCCCCGGTCGCCCCGGCCACTGCAGATCGCCGCTGTCGCTGCTGCGACCACCCGCAGTTGCTGCTGCAAGTTGCTGTCGCAGTTGCTTTGCTCGCCGGCCACTGCGGGAGCACTACCCACCTGAGGATGACCAGGCTGCGAGGAGATCATCGTCCAAACATCAAGGTAAACACCTATATATTCCTCTCTCTCGTATCATGCTTATTTATGATCGTCGTGTCATCGTGTCTAGTATCATAGTCTTGGACACAACCCTGAATTTACGAATATGAAGATTTATGCTAACAAAAGATTTAACAATTATTTTACAACCAGCATTTACCTTAATAATATGACCTGTGTTTAAGACTTAAAATCTACCTGGAGACGTAGACATTAACCTAGTGCATTTAACTTGGAAATTAGATGGCGAGTAATTCAACAAGGTGTAATGCAGCTTCGTAAAACCTTAGACGTATTAGTTATTGTCTCAAGGCGTACGTTGACCGAGGACAGAACGTGTGTACACCCTAGATACGTGCACACGTGACGCTGTATTCGACCAGTCGTGAACTTGCGACAGTATCCAAGAGTAGCATCGTAATCAGGTGTATATATTGCTTAGTGTCTGATGAAGGATTGTTATGTTATTTTGGTGTGTTTAGGATCATTGGATCAGCCAGGAGACACCGCAGGAGCAGGTTATTGGCATTCACAGCTTGAAGATTCTGGCAAGATACCTTGCCATATTTACTGTCTAAATTAAATTATGCATATGTTGTATAATTCTTGTTGCTTTATTTTATATGACTGTGCGCGTCTGAGATTGACTCGGGTGCAGTCGACGGATACGTCGATGATTAGTATACTTGACTTAGTCCTTAGCAGACTCACCCCGTTGGAGGATACCCTATTATCTTCTGAGACCTGACACTCTTACACGTTCACTGAGACATATTCATATTGGGATGCGGGTTCGCATACTCTACTAGCTATCGGTGCGTGTGACTTACATCACGGTTAGTACGTAACTCAGGGTTATTTTTATTCATAGAGACTGGCATATAGATAAGTGGTATGCACGTCGAGTATTCGATTTGTGTATCTACATTGGGCGGAGAGGACAACTAGTAGCCGTATGGGATACACCCATTACAATCCGTAGTATCCAGAGGAACCATGGATCCAATGACTCCCTTTATGCAGATTCCACGTTCTTTAGAGCGCTGTGGACGTTATATTTTATACAGATTCTACGTTCTTTGGAGCGCTATGGATGTTATATATATATACTATATAGCTTCCACGTTCTTTGGAGCGGTATGGACGTTATACCTACACCTACTCATATGTACCAATGTTGTCCTCACATTGCATTCACTTAGATGGTTAGCACACCCTTATTGTATTTATTTTATTCAGTATTTATATATGGCATGCTTCTATGTATCTTGTTACGTCCCTCTGAGGACATGGTACCTTTCCAGATTTGGACGAGGCATATTACCCCATAGTGTACGGCCCAGGACAGGAGACGAGGTTTGCTACAGCTGAGAAGTTAGAGGTGCTACTGTCAGAGTTCCCGTGATCAGTTGGTAGGCTTTCTGCCTAGGATTGGGTGCATCATTATCTAGTCAGCCGATGCCCTAGTCATTATCTTATATCTATCATTTCAGTATCATATTGCGTCATAGCAGTGGGTTTGTCACCACCTGACATTCTTGGTTGTACTATAATATTTTGAGACTGGCATTTATCTTCCAGTAGTTATTATTAGTACTTTTTGCTGTTTATTTGTGGATGAGATTAGATTACCTGTTGTTGACTTATATGGGACATGCTAGTATTAGGACAGCGTAGCACTCTTCGTTAGGATCCATTAAATTGGGATATCTTCGGAGACGTGACAATTGGCTATTGCCACGTGGCCTGGTCCCATGTATTTTGGGACTGGGGCATGACAGGGAAAGAATTGGGAGGAAATTTGGGTAGCAATTGGTGTAGGAACGAAGAAATTTGGAAGAGAAAAATTCTAGATCTAGATTTAGAATAAAAAATAAAGAGAGCGAGAGAGTTTCCCTCCATTCCTCCTATGGCCGGCCACTAACCCCTCCTCCAAGTCACTATGAAATATCCACGATACTCCTTGGGTCTTGTCATAAAGGAATTAATTAATGAAGGAAGGTTCTAATCTAATTGGTTTAAATAATTAAGTCATCCTCCTAATGAATGGGTTTGATTGTTGGGCTCAATCTAACTAGAATTAATGTTGGTCCATGGATCTAATCTAAACTAGTTAGGTAACTAAAACAAGTCCAAAATCAAATCTAACATCTACCAATAAATAAATAATATAATAAATAAATATTAAATATGCACAATATTTAATTAATTATGAAATGACCAAAATATCCTTTCCTAAAAAATTTGGTAGTGACATTAATACCCTTATTATGAATCAGATATTTGGATCACAATAATATTATTTTCTTTCCAATAACTTCCACCCTTATGACATAGACTAACCACTCTACATCCATGACATGACTATCACTCACAAACTCGCCTTCCCATTTTCGTATTAGTTATACAATTTTCGTGATGCATTTGTGCACCCAAATGACACCTAAATATCCTTTCCCGTTGTGGACAAATTTAATACGCAACATCGACTCAATTTTTTTGACAACTTTGAGATTTATGAGCCTAACTGGTGTAAACCCCCTCACCCAAAATAAGACCTACTTGGCATAGATAGAGAAACTAAAGCTAGTTTGAATCCAAATAGAAATAGAACACGGTAATTATTTAATTTTGTATTGCTTAGGACACGTAGCGCACCTTACTGTTGCTTCGATAATTGGAACACTACACTACCCATTACCTTCCTATAAATTTTATAACCTTGTCCTAGACATGCCCGCTTACTATTCTGACCTTTGTGTAACTTATAATTATGCTCTCTTATGCTACATTTTAGTCGCACAATATTCGTCGTGGACGTTAATATTTAATTCTATAAAATTCTAACTTTGTATCCTTGTGCGTTCCAATCGAAATTGGAGACACAATCTTGACCCGTTTCGTACAAAACAATTTATGATAATATTCTACTCTGAGCCCTCTATGTCCATGACACTTGTGTCCCACCAAATTTAATCCCATGTACTTCCAATTAATTTTAGAACACCATTTACACCAATTTTAATTAAATTGATGTAAGGACCCAACTTGACCCAAAACTAGACCCAACACCAAACCAAACCGCCATTTACACCCTCAAGCTTCATACTAAACACCAAACATCCTTTTCAACCAATACATTACACCAAACATGGTATTTTCCCTCATTAAATCCCAAAACCCACCTTCTGTGCAATTTTCTAATTATTGGGGACTTAATTGTAAAAGTGCAATGAGGTGTCACCATCCTATTAGTTTAAACCAAATGAAGAACCAAACCCTCTCCCCTTTAACCGTTCAACCCTCTCCCTCTTTCCTCATTTTTGTTGTAATTTTTTCCATGTTGAATCACGGCCATCCATTTTAAATGGAGCCATCCCCACCACACAACACCTTTCCTATATGTATATATAAATAATTCCTCAAATCCTTTTCCCAAAGCAAACCCCATCCCCATGTGTACTTGGCCGAACCTAATCCCTAGGTAGCCATCTTCTCCCTCATGAAAACTCTCCCTCTCCATTATTATTTTTACATCACCACTATTAGCCAACATCAAACCGAAAAATCTAACCCAACCCTATTCATCAACCTCACCTTCATCCTCCCCTCCGGCCACCCTCGTCGGAGCATTCTGCAACCTCTCCACCACCATGTCGACCTTCCCCCGGCCTTCGCCAACCGCCTGAAGCCGTCGGAGCCTCCTCCCACCCTACATCACCATCACCACCACAACCGGAACTTCCAACTCGTCAACCTCCTCCAAGACTTCCATCCAGCAAACCCGCCATGACCTCCCCCACGCAGACCCGGGTGACCTCCCTCCGACGTCCCTCAAAGTACAACTGAAGACCCCGACATTTTCGATGCCATTTGAACCCTGCTCTCCACAAATCCTCTGCCAACAACTGCATGTGGCCGCAACATCGGCTGTCACAAAGGACCGGCATGTGCTATTCGAACCCGATGTTGACTGGCGAGAATCGGCAGATTCCAGCCAACATCAATCTTGTCGTAACGGTCCTTCCCTCATCGAGACCGGACCGCCGCTCCTCCTTGCCTGTTCTCTTATGGTACCGCTGTGTCGACCAGAGATCATAGTTGGCCTGGACACGCGCCCGCAAGCAACCCAGTGTCGAGTCACACCACTACCGGTTCACTCCGGCCCGTACTCGTCATCAATGTACTCCTCACCGACACCTTTACTCAGTCGTAAAAACTTTTCATATACATACGAATTAGTCAAAGTCGCACCAGCCCTTCTTCCCAACGAGTCTGGTACGACCCCGTTGTTTGGAACATGTCTACAATCGGCAACCAATTATGGGCATCAGCCGACTACCGTGTTCACTTGATAACGGAGTTGGTTCACATCACCGGAGAAAGAGATAGGAATTCTCTTTCATGAACCTAGAATGCATGGGAAGGAAGTTGTAGAGTAAACAGAAGCTTTCACGTGCAGAGGAAGGAAGTAAAAAGAAGCTTTTACAATATTAATTGGTATTAGTACCAAAAGAAGAAGCATGCATAGCCATGTTTCATCTTTTTAGTGCAAATGTGTAAATAATGGAAACTTCAGTATAGGCCCCTATCCTTAAGTAGGTTCGCGTGAGTCATCTAAACTTGGGACCAAACCAGACCTTCAACCTCAGCTGGCTTAGACACGATAACAGGACCATTGGATCATCCCACGAGACTTCGGAAGCAGGTTATTGGCATGCGCAGCTTGAGGACCCAGGCAAGTATACCTTGCCTTGTTGTACTATTTAAATTCAGTTATTATTTTTAGTTGCATATTTATTGTTTTAGATTTTATAACTATGCGCGTCCGAGAGAGACTCGGGTGCAGTCAACGAATACGTTGACGTTAGGACTTGTGTCTGACCTATTGTCTAGTAGACCCACCTAAAGTTTTGGAGTTATTGTATGACTCCCCAGGCCTTGACACGTATTATTACACGTCACAGAGTGAGTTCATGTAGGGACGCGTGCCTCATACTCGACTGGTCACGGTGTGAGCAACACGTGTAACATTATTTAGCTTAGTTGTTTATTTCTATAGAGACTTGCATTATAGTACGAGATGTCCACGTCGTGTTCATGACTTGTATATCTACATTGGGCGGGGAGGACGACTTATAGGCGTATAGGACACCCACTTCCTTTACACTGCTGCCACACTGACTGAGTGATATGGACGATATATACTATTCTGCTGCCACGTTCTTCGGAGCGATATGGACGATATACTACACTGCTGCCACATTCTTCGGAGCAGTATGGACGATATATTATACAGATGCCATGCTCTTCGGAGATGGAAGTTATTATACAGTGCCCTTGTGTGGGGGCATATGTGGCATATACTAGCCAGTCATGCCGATTGGTGAATTATGTCAACATATGTCTAGCCTACACTTTTCCATACACTCAAAGTTGTCCTCAAATTTGCATTCACTTAGATGGTTAGCGCACCCCTTTTTATTTATTCAGTATTTACTTTATGGCATGCTTCTATGTATCTTGTTATGTCCCTCTGAGGACCTGGTCCCTTTCCAGATGTAGACGTTCATGAGTATTCGCAGGAGCGTAGATACGGACTGGTTACTTATATTTTGAGGAGGTCTTCTCTTCGAGTCTCAGTAGTTGGTAGTTGTTGTACTTATATTATTTTTATCTTGTTTATTCTATATTCTAGTTCGACAGTGGATTTGTTTCCATCTGACTGTCATCTTTAGATACTTTACATTGAGATCTAGTTTCATAGATATTGGTTATTTATCTGATTTTTGTGGATGAGAATTAGTTATGCCCTGTGACTTATGATCAAGTTGTACCACTTATGAATTATTGTTCATGATACAGCGTACGCATGTGTTATGGTTTCCATACATTGGAGTTGCCATATCTATGCGGCTGGCATGCTTACGTATCCTGGTCCTACATAATTTGGGACTGGGGCATAACATATTTTTAGTAGTGGCACATGTAGGTCAAGATCATATTGTCTCGGTTACGTTACTGTACCGAACAAGCCTGCACCTAGGATTATAGTATAGGATCTCATCAATAATTGACTGTGACTCACAATCCTTCTAGTCTGTTCTATTTAAATAATTGTATCCTGTTTGATTCATGTGCTTCCCTAATAGTTCCTTGAGTATAGCCCCTGCTAGAATATAGGAATCCCTATTAATAAGATGATAATTGGGGTAACATTCCTATTAAAAGTAACTAGAACACTGACACATCACTAAGTTTAGAATATTTAAGTAAACCCTAACAACCCTTATCTATAGAATGGCTTACCATTATTCCATGATATAATTATGAATGACTTAAGAGTGGTTTAGGCACTACTAGGGCTAGCTATAAATCTGACCATATTGTTTGACCCTAGCATTGAGGAACCCATAGAAATCAAAGGTTGAATAATAGGACCAAACTTATCTTTTATAGTGAGATAGTATTATAGAACCATACATTAGATTCATTGTCTTAATATTAGCAGACTGTACCCTAGGAAGCCAAGAGGAATGAATATAATATTTCTTCGATTATTCCTCAAACACAGAGATTAGCATACCACCTTCCCTTTAGAAAACCATGATATTATCTAGAGTCCCTCTATGGTAATTTCATATCTTGTTCCACTGCAACCTTAACGTTCGCCAATTTTACGACGATTTAAATTGTGCTCTTCCTTCTTCATCTTTCAATTCATGCCACCTAACCTTTCTGATTTTAGGCCAAGTGATATTCCTTTATGTTAAGGATATATAGTTTGCTAGGATGATAATTGTAATCTTGAATTTTGAATTTATGTGCTTAATAGTTAGAGCTTGATGGTTTGAGTTGTTTATTTAGATTGTGATTTTATGATTACCCTTTTTCTTCAAATCAAGTAACATGTTCCACATACCTCCATACAAGTTATATCCTCTTTTCACTTAAGAACCAGTAGCTCTTTCATTCTTACTATTGACACTTGTTCTATGGGCACTATAATTAAAACTTAAGGTGACCATTACCGATATAATGCAATATGATGCCCTAATAAGTACCAAGATATTTTCTCATAAACCCCAATAAGAGTTTATGCTTTATTTACAAGGACAATATTATTTTGTAGAATACTCTTAAGACTGTCACGGTATTAGATAATTGTTTTAAGTTGGGTAGTATGCCTCACAACCTAGTAATACATAGTCCTCTTGACTCATTAATGTAGTATAATTGAATGACATTAACCATATGCTTGCCTAAGAAGATAGTGATTATTAAGACTATAGAACTTAGAGGCCCATACCCCTAATTGGTCGACTAAGGACTTAGGCAAGGAGTTAGTATGACAACTGTAGAGATTGTAGAGTCTTATTTTTGTATTTTGTTTTGTTTTTATGAACTTGAATTATTTTTGTACCTTCTTTCATCATAATCTAGCGTATTTATATTTCTGAAACTACCGTGACTTATGCTGCTATTATAGCCTAGTTTTGCAAGCTTATTCCTTATCGAGCTTGTTCATGATACATGTATTATTGGAGTACTATACTAATATATTTCAGAATCAGTGTATTACGGTCTGATCAACCATAGTGCACTTGGTTCGCCCTTCTTATAACTACCTTACATAGATTGAGATATATAGTGATTAGTAGACGAATGTACCTACCCTTTAGATATGCCTGATCATATTATATCAGTTAGATAACTGTACTGATATGAGCATGTGAACAGGAATTACCAAAATAGGATTTCAATCCACAACTGTTTTGACAATTCCCATTGGAATTATTTAAAATGCCTTGATCCCCATACTTCTATTCTATTACCTCCCCTGGAATTCTTATTATTGTTGTTTTCCTTCTTCCCTTATTTTGGAAAGACGAAACCTCGTGCCTAACATAAGTTAAGATACAGAGAGTACTAGATATACACCATAGGCCAATCATATTACTAGATGACTGCCTTTTATAACTGATTAAGGGTATATCATAGGTGATATATTTGGTGTTAAAATTTTTAAGGATTGAGTAACATGATTAAGTAAATTTGAGGAATAAGATTTCTTAAATGTAAGAGCCTTATGTGATAGATGGATAAATTCTAAGTTGGGTAGCAGTTGCATTGTCAACTTAAGAGAAATTTCTTTTAGATTGTGATCGAATAAAATTAGATTGAGAGGTTCAAGTCACTTTAATTTTTAGAATTTTGGAAGAATAATTAAGATGATGAGGATCAATAAATTTCAAAAACCGGGATATGACGAACCAAATATTTATACTTTGAGCACATGATTTAAAGTTTGAATGTTGAAGATTGAATCATCGACTTAAATCTGGAGGAAAATAAAATAGAACTCTAAATATGAATATGGTCGAATTGAATTCCAAATTCGATGATTTAATTTAAGAATTAAATTTTTGATTGTTGGATCACCTATTTAAAATATTGAGGATGTAAACTGAAAGAAAAATCTGAAGAGTACGGAATTCACAAGTTGAAAATAGAAATAAAATGTGGTTATAATCATTTTTTAGAGAAGATTATGATAATTGGAGATTGCGAGATAAAATTTTAATGTGAGATGTCATATAGATTTAAATTAGATTGGATGTGGATTATTTAATTTGAAAATCAAGAAGATAGTGTGAGGGGTTGAAGTTTGAATTAAACAATGGTTAATCTAATTTAAAAGTGATTGCGATGGATTTAAATAAATTTTTAAATTTTTAGAAGAGATCGCGATTGACTTGCCTTATGTACGTGAAGAATTAACTAATTATGCCTTATTTTAATTTCGAGGACGAAATTGTTTTAAGATGGGTAGGTTGTAAACCCCCTCACCCAAAATAAGACCTACTTGGCATAAATAGAGAAACTAAGGCTAGTTTGAATCCAAATAGAAATAGAACACGGTAATTATTTAATTTTGTATTGCTTAGGACACGTAGCACACCTTACTGTTGCTTCGATAATTGGAACACTACACTAGCCATTGCCTTCCTACAAATTTTACAACCTTGTCCTAGACATGCCCGCTAACTATTTTGACATTTGTGTAACTTATAATTATGCTCTCTTGTGCTACATTTTAGTCGCACAATATTCGTCGTGGACGTTTATATTTAATTCTATAAAATTCCAACTTTGTATCCTTGTGCGTTCCAATCGAAATTGGAGACACAATCTTGACCCGTTTTGTACAAACCAATTTATGATAATATTCTACTCTGAGCCCTCAATGTCCATGATACTTGTGTCCCACCAAATTTTAATCCCATGTACTTTCAATTAATTTTAGAACACCATTTACACCAATTTTAATTAAATTGATGTAAGGATTCAACTTGACCCAAAACTAGACCCAACACCAAATTAAACCCCCATTTACACCCTCAAGTTTCATACTAAACACCAAACATCCTTTTCAACCAATACATTACACCAAATATGGTATTTTCCCTCATTAAATCCCAAAACCCACCTTCTGTGCAATTTTTTAATTATTGGGGACTTAATTGCAAAAGTACGGTGAGGTGTCAACATCCTATTGGTTTAAACCAAATGAAGAACCAAACCCTCTCTCATTTGACCGTTCAACCCTCTCCCTCTCTCCTCCTTTTTGTTATAATTTTCTCCATGTTGAATCATGGCCATCCATTTTAAATGGAGCCATCCCCACCACACAACACCTTTCTTATATGTATATATAAATAATTTCTCAAACCATTTTCCAAAGCAAACCCCATCCCCATGTGTACTTGGCCGGCCTTAATCCCTAGGTAGCCATCTTCTCCCTCATGCAAAACTCTCCCTCTCCATTATTATTTTTACATCACCACCATTAGCCAATATCAAACCGAAAACCCTAACCCAACCTTATTTATCACCCTCACCTTCATTCTCACCTCCATCCACCCTCGTCGGAGCATCCTACAACCCCTCCACCACCACGTCGACCTTCCCCCGGCCTTCGTCAACCGCCTGAAGTTGCCAGAGCCTCCTACCACCCTACATCACCATCACCACCATAACTGGAACTTCCAACTCGTCAACCACCTCCAAGACTTCCGTCCAGCTAACCCGCCATGACCTCCCCCACGCAGACCCGGGTGACCTCCCTCCGACGTCCCTCGAAGTATAACTGAAGACCCCGACATTTCCGACGCCATTTGAACCCTACTCTCCACAAATCCTCTGCCGATAACTGCATGTGGCCGCAACATCGGCTGTCACAGAGGACCGGCACGTGCTATTCGAACCCGATGTTGACTGGCGAGCATCGGCAAATTCTAGCCAACATCAATCTCGTCGCATAGGTCCTACCCTCATCGAGACCAGACCGCCGCTTCTTCTTGCCTGTTCTCTTATGGCGCCGCTGCGTTGACCAGAGATCATAGTTGGCCTGGACACGTGCCCGCAAGCAACCCAGCGTCGAGTCACACCACTACCGGTTCTCTCCGGCCCCTACTCATCATCAATGTACTCCTCACCGACACCTTTACTCAGTCGTCAAAACTTTTCACATACATGCACATCAATCAAAGTTGCACCAACCCTTCTTCCCAACGAGTCCGGTATGACCCCGTTGTTGGGAACGTGCCCACAATCGGCAACCAATTATGGGCATCGGCCAACTACCGTGTTCACTTGATGCCGGAGTTGGTTCACATCACCGGATAAGGAGATAGGAATTCTCTTTCATGAACCTAGAATGCATGGGAAGGAAGTTGTAGAGTAAATATAAGCTTTCACGTGCAAAGGAAGGAAGTAAAAAGAAGCTTTCACAATATTAATTGGTATTTCACAATATTAATTCGTATTAGTACCAAAAGAAGAAGCATGCATGGCCATGTTTTATCTTTCTAGTGCAAGTGTGTAAATAATGGAAACTTTAGTATAGGCCCCTATCCTTAAGTAGGTTTGCGTGAGTCATCTAAACTTAGGACCAAACCAGACCTTCAACCTCAGAAGGCTTAGACACGATAACAAGACCATTGGATCATCCCACGTGACTTCGGAAGCAGGTTATTGGCACGCGCAGCTTGAGGACCCAGGCAAGTATACATTTCCTTGTTGTACTATTTAAATTCAGTTATTATTTTTAGTTGCATATTTATTGTTTTAGATTTTATAACTGTGCGCGTCCGAGAGAGACTCGGGTGCAGTCAACGAATACGTTGACGTTAGGACTTGTGTCTGACCTAGTGTCTAGTAGACCCACCTAAAGTTTTGGAGTTATTGGTATGACTCCCCAGGCCTTGACACGTATCATTACACGTCACAGAGTGAGTTCATGTATGGACGCGTGCCTCATACTCGACTGGTCATCAGTGTGAGCAACACGTGTAACAGTATTTAGCTTAGTTGTTTATTTCTATAGAGACTTGCATTATAGTACGAGATGTCCACGTCGTGTTCATGACTTGTATATCTACATTGGGTGGAGAGGATGACTTATAGTCGTATGGGACAACCACTTCCTTTACACTGCTGCCACACTCGACGGAGTGATATGGACGATATATATTATACTGCTGCCACATTCTTCGGAGCGATATGGACGATATACTACACTACTGCCACATTCTTCGGAGCAGTATGGACGATATATTATACAGATGTCATGCCCTTCGGAGATGGACGTTATTATACAGTGCCCTTGTGTGGGGGCATATGTGGCATATACTAGCCAGTCATGCCGATTGGTGAATTACGTTAACATATGTCTAGCCTACACTTTCCAATACAATCAAAGTTGTCCTCAAATTTGCATTCAATTAGATGGTTAGCGCACCCCTTTTTATTTATTCAGTATTTACTTTATGGCATGCTTCTATGTATCTTGTTATGTCCCTCTGAGGACCTGGTCCCTTTCCAGGTGTAGATGTTCATAGTATTCGCAGGAGTACAGATCCGGACTGGTTACTTATATTCCGAGGAGGTCTTCTCTTCGAGTCTCAGTAGTTGGTAGTTGTTGTACTTATATTATATTTATCTTATTTATTCTATATTCTAGTTCAAAAGTGGATTTATTTCCATCTGACTGTCATCTTTAGATACTTTACATTGAGATATAGTTTCATAGATATTGGTTATTTATCTGATTTCTGTGGATAAGAATTAGTTATGCCCTATGACTTATGATCAAGTTGTACCACTTATGAATTATTGTTCATGATACAGCGTACGTATGTGTTATGGTTTCCATACATTGGAGTTGCCATATCCATGCGGGTGGCATGCTTACGTGTCCTGGTCCTACGTATTTTGGGACTGGGGCGTGACAACTGGACCTACTTCACTCATGACCCAGTTGTTACGCCCAAATATATATTCCCATGCTCCATATAGACCCCACAACATTTGTGGCATATCTCCTTCTAAAAACCTATACTTAAATATTTAATTTTGTTGCAATTAAATTAAATTATACATCGGCAACCCAATTACTTTAACCACTAATGTACCCAAAATCCATTCATGCCATCCTACGTCCATGACACTTGTGTTGCATTAAATTGAACCCCCTTGTACTCTTTACACAATACTAATCACCTTGTTGAATTATATTATCTCTTGGCCCTTATTGTTGAACTGTTGATCATCATCCATGATATGCAATGAAAGTCTTCTCGGTATGTCATGCCCCAGTCCCAAAATATCGAGGGACTAGCCACGTGGAAATGGCCAGCAGTACGCACCGATGGACAAACCCAATTTAATGGATCCATCGGGCATACTTAAGCTAAAAAACAATAATCAGGGTCTACTAATCTCATCCACAGAATGAATATTTCAATATCAATATAAGGAATATAAACAACAATCATCAAGTCACAAGTAATTAAATCGGAGAATAATCTGATAATCAAGTCTGTTACAATTGTTTATTTAAACAAGAATGTAAAGAACATCATAAACTGAGTATGAAAGAAACATATACTCAGGAAAATCTATGGCAATCACCTAGTCTTAGGTTCCTGGTTCTGCTCCACTGTATGCACCTGTTTCTACTTCTGCTCCTGATAATGCTCCTGTCCTGAATATCTCGGGGTGGATCTCCTCTGCTATTCCTGGGGACATAATCCGGATCCAGGTCCTCAGAGGACATAGCAAGGTACAGATAATACAAGCCAAAGATAATGCAGTACAGCAAATAAATAAAACAATAGGGTAAATATATAACAAGCTAAGTGAAATGCAAGATGAGAGCAGCACTATAACTCAGGCTGAAACCACTACAAGCTCTGTGTCTGGGAGCCGGTAGCAGTGATATCATGTGGTTGTCTAGCTCGGAGAGAGACTGAGAAGCCGGCATAATATATAATCAACCTGTAGCCTGTGTGTCTCTCCCCACCCAATGTAATCATACGTCTTATGTCCATGTGGCCCCATGTCCATGTCACGTAAGATTATAACTAATACATCCAGTCATATAATATCTAAGCAAAGGAATAAGTTATGAAAACTGTATCCTATACAGAATCACCATGAATATCTCAGGATGATTCTGCATCATGAATAGTGTCAGGTGTCCTGGGTATATCGTACTTGATAATGCAAGTACGAGAAGTATAAGGTCTCGGTATCCATCTCTAGATGACGTTACACAACGACGCGTACGATGTTGGCCCCCGATTGTAATCGGACGCAAGTAAGTCACACGGTCCTAGGTTTAAGCATGTACAACAAGTATATATATCGAGAAAATAAGTAGCAAAAACTGCAGAGATTGGCAAGGTACACTTGCCTGGGTTTTTGGCTCCAATTATAGCTCTGGCTTCAGCGGAAATTGCAGACAGTACTCCGGTTGCTGAAATAAATATCACCATCAGATTCAAAAAATATCAATCAGCTAAAAATGCCTGTCCTTGAGTCCAATTTGGACACAGGGGCGAAAATGATATTTTCAGGTCAAGGTGGGGTCCACATGTGGGCCGCTTTGTACCGAAAAATGTGTCAGGGTCAAAGGTCTCCAAATTCGTCCAACTCAGTGTCACCAAGTCAGGAACAATGATACGAACTCAACGGAACTTCCAGAATTGGATTCCGATGAGCCGATCACAAAATCTCCCGTCAAGTGGAGCTTGTGGGGCCCACGACATGCAATTTTGTCAACGTTCTCAGAATCGAACCAAACTTGGCTCACAGGACCAGCGTATTGCTACGAGTCTGATGGCACAAGTTTTATCTCGATCCGACTTGTATACACTAAGTTACAGCAAGAACCAGAAAAGTCGGATACGGGGCGTTGTCGGCGGATACGCGTTGATTTCGGTGTGCACGCACATCCGAATCAGCTTCTGCGAAATCCCACACGTCCGTATCAACGATGCGCACGTATCGGTGAAGACCACATGCGACCAAGTCATCCCGTTTGGTAGGGCGTACACAGTTCCGGGGTAAAACAGGGCATTGGTTTTCCTATTTTTTGATCGCGGTTCGCGATCGCCACAGGTCGCTATGCATCGAGCGGTTTGTACGGACACCGAGGGGGTCACACAGGCTACGCGTCACAACTGACGGAATCGAAAACGGACAAACGAGAAGAGAAAAACGGGTACCTGAACAGGGCTCCAGAAAACCGAGTTTTCGTGTCCGTGTCGACACGAAGTGGGCCATGTCCTGACGGTGTCTGCCCTAGGGTTAGGGATTCTGCGAGTTCACCGGAGGAGGGCGGCGCTGCGGCTGTGTCATCGGCTTGGGGCTGCGTCGGCGCTGCACGGCGGGGAGGACGGCGGCTCGGGTCTCCGGTGAGGTCGGCTGGGACGGAGTGGGCAGCGGGGAGGAGCTGGGGCTCGGGTGAGGTGGAGCCACGGCGAGGCACTGGGAGGAAGGAGGGGGAGGTGCTGGTGGTGGCGGGCTTCTGTAGGTCGGCTCAGGCGGCGAGGCGGCAGCGCGGGTGTGCAGACGGAGAAGGCCAGAGTATACGGGAAGGTGGCCGGAGGGCTGGGGTCGTGAGGGGTTTATAAAGGGGCGGTGAGGAGCTGGAGGGGTCGGGGGTTGCAGGAAGGGGAAGAGGAGGCATCGGCGGGGGTTGAGGAAGAGGAAGGGGAAGGGGAGACGGTCGGCGGCTGCAAGAAGCCGGAGCGGCGGCGGGTTGTAGAGTTGAGCAGTCGGGGAGAAGAGAGAGGGGATTTCGGGTTCGGGCCGGGTCGGGTTCGGTCGGGTCGGGTTGGCCGGATCCGACCCGTTAGGGTCAGGCGGTTCGGTCCGGTTTGGTTGGACCGGGTTCAGGCCGGTTCAGCCCGGTTTGAACCCGGTTCAACCCGGTTTATTTTGAATTATTTAAAAATAGGGTTTTTAAGGCTTTAAAAATACATCCGGTGTCCAATAAATTCCTGGAAAATTACCCTATGTCTAGTTTTTCATTTTACACCAGAAAATATAATTTTTATAATATTTTAATATTAATTAATAACAATAAAACATTTAATTATTAAAATATCTTAGTTTAATTCCAGAAAATTACAGAAAATACAGGAAAATTCCAAATTAAAAATTCTTAAAAATCAGGGGGTTTACAATCTACCCCCTTAAGAGGATTGCGTCCTCGCAATCAAAAAATAATCGGTCAACAGAGATGACACGGTTGCAAATATTTTTTGAAGTATATTAATATCAAGAAAATCAAAGTTGAGGGTGTAAGAATAACACATAGGGAAAATTATTTCCCTAAGCGATGAAAGTTATAAAATTTCCCAGATGAAGGAAATCTAGATAATTACAGTTTTAGAAAACCAGGTTTATCCTTTAAAACATATTAGACTAACAATTATAAAACATTCTAGGTTATTACTAGGTTATCTATTATTAGCAATTTAAACTGTTAGGTTAAGTCTAGGGTTACGAACCAGCAGGCACGAACTAAGGCAAATCTAGAAGCAGATAACTATAAAACTTACGCGCATTAGCTATTCCATGAATCTGGGCGTCCTCCAAAGTCATCTCCAGGGCTTGTCCGCGTCCTTGCAGTCGATTCCTCTGCTGCTGCTGGACCTGCTGGAAGAGTGCTACTTGTGGTATCAAAGGTGGCCTTGGCTGATACCCTCCTGGAGCTGGTGGTAAGACTCCTTGAACTTCCATTTGTGGTGCTCCTAATGCTGGATAGGATGGCCTCGGTGCTGGTAACGCTTGTTGGTTTACCATTGGTGCTCTGTCTCGACGCTCCGAGCATTCCCTTAATAAATGCTGACTGGACCCGCAAGCTAAACATACTTTCATTTTCTGTCTGCACTCGTTCTCTATATGGCCTCGCTTGCGACAATATTGACAGACATGTAGTGCCTGTGAAGATGCTTCTGATGTTTGCTGCACGTGAGGTCTTTTTGTAGCTTCTTCCTGTGGTGCTCCAGCTGGTGCTAATGTGGATGGCCGCTTCAGACTGGTCTCTCTCCTGGTGACGTGCTCCATGCGTCGGGCTGCAGCAAGGACGTCCGAGTATGATGTAGGTGCAACGGATCCAATTAGTTTCTGTAGCTCTAAGTTTAGTCCGTCGAAGAACTTCTCGGCCTTCTTTTCTTCTGTCGGGATCATGGTTGGGGCGAAGCGACTCAGACAAATAAATTGTGCGTTGTACTCTTCCACTGTCATATTGTCTTGAGTGAGGCGATTGAACTTATCCCGAAGTTTTAATCGAGCGATGGTTGGAATGTACATCTCCTGAAAGAGTCTAGAGAACTCTTCCCAAGTGACTCAGTCTGGTCCGAGCTGCGTCTCCTCAGATAGCCACCAGTGATGTGCATTGTCCGTCAATTGCATTCTGACTGCAGTCATCCAACGTTATCGTGGAATCTTAACTGCTTCCAATTGATGTTGAGTGTTGGTGAGCCATTCATGAACTTCTGTGGGCTCCTCTTTGCCTGAGAAGGTACGGGGCTTCAGCTGGCGGAAATCAGAAATAGAACCCGTTGTTGGTTGTCGTGCTGGTAGATCTGCCTGCTCTAGTGCGCTTACTAAGCTGTGACTCAAAGCCTCTTGCTGAGCTTGCATTATTGCATAGATCATTTGAAACATCTGCTGCCCGTCCATGGCCTGCCCTTGTGGAATTACGGGCATTGGTGGAGTAAATTGCATCGATGTTGGAATGTTATTTTGCTAGATTCTCATGGCATGTGCTTGACTGCATTGTTGAGCGGATTGACCTTCTACTACTGGTGTTACTTCATCTTCGTTGGTTACTACAGCATCTCGTGGTAAAGTTACAGGAGTCTCATCGTTTGCTCGTAAATCCATAACTCTGCAACCAAAATAAACAATAAGAGGCACTCAGGAATCAAGGCAGGATACAATTCAAGAAATTGATTCGAATCCGATATAGATATCAAGAACGTTTCAAGCAAGTGGATGAGATCCTAAAAACTTATCCTCTTCTTATTGCAGGCCTGTTCGGTCCCTAAGTTGAAACCGAACAATTTAGTCGTAGACCTGCATGGGCCACCACAAAAACTATGTCACGCCCCAGTCCCAAAATATCGAGGGACTAGCCATGTGGCAATGGCCAGCAGCACGCACCGATGGACAAACCCAATTTAATGGATCCATCGGGCGTACTTAAGGTGTAAAACAATAATCAGGGTCTACTAATCTCATCCACAGAATGAATATTTCAATATCAACATAAGGAATATAAACAACAATCATCAAGTCACAAGTAATTAAATCGGGGAACAATCTGATAATCAAGTCTATTACAATTATTCATTTAAACAAGAATGTAAAGAACATCATAAACCGAGTATGAAAGAAATATATACTCAGGAAAATCTATGGCAATCACCTAGTCTTCGGTTCCTGGTTCAGCTCTACTGTATTCACCTATTTCTGCTTCTGCTCCTGATAATGCTCCTGCCCTGAATATCTCGGGGTGGATCTCCTCTGCTAATCCTGGGGACATAATCCGGATCCAGGTCCTCCGGGAACTAGTAAGGTACAGATAATACAAGCCAAAGATAATGCAGTGCAGCAAATAAATAAAACAATAGGATAAATATATAACCAGCTAAGTGAAATGCAAGATGAGAGCAGCACTATAACTCAGGCTGAAACCACTACAAGCTCTGTGTCTGGGAGCCGGTAGCAGTGATATCATGTGGTTGTCTAGCTCGGAGAGAGACTGAGACACCGGCATAATATATAATCAACCTGTAGCCTGTGTGTCTCTCTCCACCCAATGTAATCATACGTCTCATGTCCATGTGGCCCCATGTCCATGTTACGTAAGATCATAACTAATGCATCCAGTCATATAATATCTAAGCAAAGGAATAAGTCATGAAAATTGTATCCTATACAGAATCACCATGAATATCTCAGGACGATTCTGCAACATGAATAGTGTCAGGTATCCTGGGTATAACGTACTTGATAATGCAAGTACGAGAAGTATAAGGTCTCGGTATCCATCTCTAGATGACGTTACACAACGACGCGTACGGTGTTGGCCCCCGACTGTAATCGGACGCTAAGTAAGTCACACAGTCCTAGGTTTAAGCATGTACAAAAAATATATATATCAAGGAAATAAGTAGCAAAAACTGCAGAGATTGGCAAGGTACACTTGCCTGGGTTTTCGGCTCCAATTGTAGCTTTGCCTTCTGCGGGAATTGCAGGCAGTACTCCGGTTGCTAAAATAAACATCACCATCAGATTCAGAAAATATCAATCAGCTAGAAATGCCTGTCCTTGAGTCCAATTTGGACACAGGGGCAAAAATGATATTTTCAGGTCAAGACGGGGTCCACACGTGGGCCGCTTTGCACTGAAAAATGTGTCAGGGTCAAAGGTCTCCAAATTCGTCCAACTCAGTGACAACAAGTCAGGAACGATGATACGAACCCAACGGAACTTCCAGAATTGGATTTCGATGAGCCGATCACAAAATCTCCCGTCAAGTGGAGCCTGTGGGGCCCACAACACGCAATTTTGTCAACGTTCTCAGAATCGAACCAAACTTGGCTCACAGGACCAGCGTATTGCTACGAGTTCGATGGCGCAAGTTTTGTCTCGATCCGACGTGTATACACTAAGTTACAGCGAGAACCAAAAAGGTCAGATACGGGGCGTTGTCGGCGGATACGCGTTGATTCCGGTGTGCACGCACATCTGAATCAGCTTCTGCGAAATCCCGCACATCCGTATCAACGACGCGCATGTATCGCTGAAGACCACACGCGACCAAGTCGTCCCGTTTGGCGGGGTATACTCAGTTCCGGGGTGAAAAAGGGCGTTAGTTTTCCTGTTTTTGGATCGCGGTTCGCGATAGCCACAGGTCGCTATGCACCGAGCGGTTTGCACGGGCACCGAGGGGGTCACACAGGCTACGCGTCACAACTGGCGGAATCAAAAATGGGTAAACGAGCAGAGAGAAACGGGTACCTGAACAGGGCTCCAGAAAATCGAGTTTTCGTGTCCCTGTCGACACGAAGTGGGCCGTGTCCTGACGGTGTCTGCCCTAGGGTTAGGGATTCTGCGAGTTCGTCGGAGGAGGGCGGCGCTACGGCTGTATCGTCGGCTAGGGGCTGCGTCGACGCTGCACGGCGGGGAGGACGGCGGCTCGGGTCTCCGGCGAGGTCGGCTAGGACGGAGTGGGCAGCGGGAAGGAGATGGGGGTCGGGTGAGGTGGAGCCACGGCGAGGCGCTGGGAGGAAGGAGGGGGAGGTGCTGGTGGTGGCGGGCTTCAGTGGGTCGGCTCAGGCGGCGAGGCGGCAGCGCGGGAGGGCAGACGGAGAAGGCCGGAGTAGACGGGAAGGTGGCCGGAGGGCTGGGGTCGTGAGGGGTTTATTAAGGGGCGGTGAGGAGCTGGAGGGGTCGGGGGTCGCAGGAAGGGGAAGAGGAGGCGTCGGTGGGGGTTGAGGAAGAGGAAGGGGAAGGGGAGACGGTCGGCGGCCACGGCGGCTGCAAGAAGCCGGAGCGGCGGCGGGTTGCAGAGTTGAGCAGTCGGGGAGAAGAGAGAAGGGATTTCGGGTTCGGGCCGGGTCGGGTTCGGTCGGGTCGGGTTGGCCGGATCCGACCCGATAGGGTCAGGCGGTTCGGTCCGGTTTGGTTGGACCGGGTTCAGGCCGGTTCAGCCCGGTTTGAACCCGGTTCAACTCGGTTTATTTTGAATTATTTAAAAATAGGGTTTTTAAGGCTTTAAAAATACATCCGGTGTCCAATAAATTCCCGAAAAATTACCCTATGTCTAGTTTTTTATTTTACACCAGAAAATATTATTTTCATAATATTTTAATATTAACTAATAATAATTAAAAATCATTTAATTATTAAAATACCTTAGTTTAATTCCAAAAAATTTCAGAAAATACAGGAAAATTCTAAATTAAAAATTCTTGAAAATTAGGGGGTTTACACGGTACCATCTCACCCTAGTTGTATTTGACTAAGACATTTCCTATTGTCTTATAAACTCATGACCAAATTAGGAGCAATGAGAATCGGTAAACTTTCTTTATATAATTATTGACTCAAAATATTATGGTAGTTCCTAGATTTCTTCTGATAGTCCGTGACTACGGTCATAAAAGCATAAACCTCTCATACCTCCCTTGAATATAGACTTCTATAACCCTTGTAAATAGGAGGGTGACCAAAGATTTCACGGCCAACTTAATTCTTATAAGTAGGATAGAGCCTTGGGTCAAGCGTACCTTATTCTTAGAATATGGCGTCAGATTAAGATCTTATTGGTAACTGCATTCCCATATCCGAGAATCCGTATATGACCTTGCACATCTAAAATATATTTCTACCAATTTTGTGTTTAGATCGTACCTTATTATTAATATCGAGAAACCCTACACAACGAGTTGTATTTAACCTTCTCCGGTAATGAGATCTCTTAGTCTTATTACTCTGCATTTTTAATTTCGAGAACAAAATTTTTATAAGTTAGGTAGATTATAAACTCCCTTATTTTTAAATTTTAAAATTTATTATTATATTATTGGTATTATATAATTATTTGAGATTAAGGAAAAAATTTATTATTCTTAGGTAATTAGAAAAATATAAAATTCATGAATTTATTAACTTGTATAGATATTTATGTATATTTATTAATTACAAATATTTTATAGAAAATAAATTTTGGGTATACAACTACTATTAAAGTATTATATAATTTTTCTAAAAATTATTTTAGGTACAAACCTGTTTTCTTATATTTTTACCATAGTTATTGATGGCTATATATATATATACTAATATATATTGTATTATAAAAGAAAAGAAAAAGAAAAAGAATAACCCCAAAACCCAAACCCAAACCCAAAACCAAATCTTAAATCCGCTACCTGCTACCTGCTACCCCTTTCCCTGCCCTCTGTTCACTAACCGTAACCCCCTTCTCTTAATTTAAAAGCTACCATCACCATCTGACAACCACCATTACCATATACCTCGACTTCCAGCGCCGCCGTCGACACCGGCTCTGACAACAGCCTCCCCGTGCGGCAACGATAGTACGTGTGTGGGCACGTACGTGGGTGACAACAGCTGCAGCAGTAGCAAACCGCCGACGATCTCCCCGGTGAGCCCCGATGACCCACGACTCCCAGTGAGTACCCCTTGCTGGACGACCTCCCTTATGCTTCCTCAAGACCGAACGTGGTCAATTCCCTTCCCTGTGACTGAGAACGCCATAAAAACGAGCAGGAATTCAGTTATAACGAGTCAACTTCATGGTGCATTACCACTCTCCTTACTCGTCCGAATCTTGTGCCACCTTCTCTGGTATGATCCTTATCTAGCCCCCTTCCAGCATCTTTAATTGTTTTATTTTAATTTGAATTAGGTTGATAATTAATCGAGTTCCAAAATCAATAAAAATGTGTTTCTGAAAACCCAAAATTTCTCGAAACGGGGTACGTACTGCCAAATAAGGCAACTTCATCACGTGTGAATTGTACCGAAAGGCGCGTATAGCCAATGCAGATGTGGGGGCTTTAACGAAACTTGATTTGGACGTGCGTGCACACCGGAATCAACGCATATCCGTAGAAAAATATTATATTGGCCTATTTTGACACATTGTCATAACTTCGTGTGTGCTCGTCGTTTCGTAAAAAAACTTGCACCATTGGATTCTCTGCGTTACGCTACTCTTATGACCCAAGTTTGGTTTGATTCTAAGAACGTTGATAAAATACCGTTTCGTGGGCCCCAGGGTTCGATTTGACAGGTAATTTTGTGACCGTCTCACTAGAATCTAGTTTCGAAAACTTCGTTGAGTTTGTGTCATTGTTCTGGACTTGTGGACATTTAGTTTGTCTAATTTGGAGAACTTTATCTCTAACACATTTTACGGTACAAAGTGGGCCGCAATTGGACATTATTTTGACCCGAAACTATCATTTTTGCCTCTGTATCCAAATTGGACTTATGTGTAGTCAATCCTAAATATTTCTTATGTTTTGGAAACATTGGTGATGTCTGTTGTAGTATTCAGAGACGTTTGTGCATATTCCATCTTTTCAGAAATAATTAACGCATTGAGCTCGCCACTTGGACGTCGCCATATCTAGAATTCAGGAAATTGTAGCTTGCCTTGGTCTCAGTAAATTATGCTTAATTTTAACTGCAGTTTATAGTTTATATTTTAATACATGTACTCAATTATGACCCTAGGACCGTGATGATACTTTGCGTCTGAATCATATTCGGGTGCTGACTTCCCTGCACGGAGTCGGGTATCGTTAGATTGCATTATCATCGTATACCGTATACGTGCAAGACTTACACTAATTACCTTAGGAAACTATATACGACTCTCATGTAAAGAAGCCTCACTTGAGATATTCGAGGATTCCGGCTTCTATTTTAGGACAAGACTTGAGACATATGCTAGTTGACATGATATTATTTACACTTGGACTTGAGACCTAGATAGTGATTGTCTTGCATTTCGTGACATGAGGCATGAGATACATGGGGTTGGGGAGAACTTATCGTACCGCTGTGCTACCAAACTTTACTAGTATTATAGTACTTTAGGTACCTTGACGAGGCTTGTACGTATCTACTACTATTATTGCTACTATCACTAGTACTCCTAGTATATGTATGAAACTGGTGATTTAGCGGAAGAGTACATTCTCACTTGCATTTACTTAGATGGTTATGATAGATACCCTTGAGCACATTGCTTATTATTTCACTTTTTTACTTTGGCATGATATTTCTTATACCTTGTTACGTCCCTCTGAGGACTTGGTCTCTTGCCAGTTTTGTAGCATAGATTATTATGAAGCCTGCCTGGAGTTGCTAATGTATATTGCTTTGCTATGTGGACATTGGTACAAGGTACTTATATTCTCTCTACCAGAGTTATGGTATTCATTTATTCATATTGTTGATTTATCTGCTGATGTAGCCTAGTTTTTATAAACTAATATTTCTTTCTCGAGTCTATTCGAGTTTATATGTTACTGGGCGACAGAATTTAGCACATGTAGTTCATTCTTGATATTTGGTTCTTTATGTGGATTGTGACATAGATATTCTCAGTATTTCTTAGATAGTTACCCTCATTATACTGCTTTTACGTATTCGAGTCAGACCAAAGTCTGGTCGAATGCGTAGCTGGCATGTTACACATTCCTAGTCCTATATATTTTGGGACTGGGGTGTTACATCAGCTAACCCCACAATGCCCATATCAGTTAACTAACTGATACTCTAGTGAATCAATCTCTTCCAATTTTAATTCTTACTTGAGTAATACCTAACATCAAACCCCTACTCAACATCCTTTAAACCTTCAGATCTCACTCCCAATCCCTCTAAAATCTGATAAAACCAAATATACACCATATTCCACACTTGTTGCTTCCTCATATATGTTCCTGCAGCACTGCTTCTACTGCAATTCCATTTATGTAATACACTCCAGGTCTGGCACTCAGTCACATATCTGCTGTTATACATTACTTGCTCGTTCTTAACTGGTACTGCCCTCGGTACCTGTCATGACCCACACCTTGCATTTGGACATTAGTCATGAGTACGTCCAGCCTACGCCTCAGTGTCGGCGGTAGAACACTGTATAATAAGCTCCAAGTATAATCTACAACCCACAACATATATATACATATCCACATTATACTCAATCATAGGCACTTGATCAAATAAATATACCAGAGATAATAAAGAAATAATAGTCTCGATGCGGGTCCAAGAAGTATCCCAAAAATAACTAAATATCCAAGAAATAATATTCAAAATACTCTAAAAATTTGTCGAAGAACAATCAGGTCCAAAATAACTAACAAAACCACTACTCTACTAAACTATGCCATCGCAGACGGTGTCTGAGTTGCTAACTCTCCCTGATCCTCCTGAAGGGCAAGATCAGGCTCAATTATGTCGCTAGCATACGGTCCATAATGTGTAGGGATCGCATCCTCATCGTAGTCACCTAAAATATGGTTATCTAGTCAGGAAAGGAATGAGTACATCACAGTAAAAATAGTTCCAACATATGGTAGAAGCTATAAGACAATAAATAATAAAGAATATATGATAGCAACAAAACTAAAATCATAATAAGTCAACCAGAATAACTAAATGCTGAAGTCCTGTCATGGCAAAGATGTATTACAATCTCTCCAAGCAACATAGAAAATAACTGCAATGTATGAAAGAACAGATATGAATAAACTACTATACGTGATTTAAAATACCTTGTTGGCATGTGAATGACTAAGGGTAAAATTTGACAAACCACACGTATCCTACATGGCTGCTATTATTCCAGTAAGACCATGAGATAGAAAGGGTAGTTCATACATCCACTAAGTATTTTTCTTTCCCATGAGTACAACATGGATTCTGAACCATTCAAAAAGAAATAACAATAATCCAGAACAACCACGTATCTCATAACAAGAATCTATCATACTAATCCGTGTAACTAGTATCGAGAGTCAAATAATCAATACCAAGCATGCATTATAGAGACTATAAAGCACTAAAAGTAATTACAAAAATGTACTCGCATGTGGTCCTTAGCTATGGTTGGATCACGTCCCAATTCAGAGTCCAAATCCTACGTACGATATTTTACCATGTCAAGAGATAATTTATTTTAATTTATTTAATTCTGGAATAATTACTCTAAATCCTATTTTAATTTATTTTTATTCTGAATTTTTAGGTAAATTTCTAAATTTAGTCCAAAGAACCAGATTTTATCAACTCGAGACTCATGACACACAAATCGAGGCAATCTGTTGACCGAATAGTCAACCGATACAAATTCAACTTTTACGCATTATTTCCTATAGATTTCTGCATCACAAAAATGTTGAAATTTATGGCTCATCCAGATTTGAATTCGTTTGAAATTTATTGCACATACAAAATCGTATTGTGCAACTGTGGTTGATTGCTAACCTATAAGTTCGACAGAATTAACAACACATAAATAATTCGAATTAAATTCTGGAAAAAACATATGTCGATGTTCTCGACATTAGCTTTTCGAAACTTCAAATGTTTCATGATTCGCATCCCTGATTCTCCCAAAATTGCAAAAATACAGAGATGCATATATTTTGGGACATGCTGTGCTCTACAAATTTTCTAGAATTTAATACTCTAAATTTTTTTTAAAAAATTACATATTCAGAAAACTAACCTCAATACAGTTCAAACACAAGAAACTAGGATACATTTTGAGTCCAGAGCTATCCGCAATGGCTTCTGGAAGATCGAAGAACCCTAGATGACAATCCCCCAACCCCTTCTCTCCAAAATTAATTCGGCAGAAAAGACAAAAACCTAAACTATAACTATATATATATATATATATATATATACAACAGAGGGAGTAGCCGCGGCTCATTGTGCCATGTGTCGATCATCAGACCAATACCGTTCGGGATCGAACGGTCTTGATTCGACGCGGCTTGGCTCGGTCGAGTTTGAGTCAAATTCGGACTCGGCTCGGCTCGGGAGCCCGAGCTGCACCCGCACCCGCAGGTCATTGACAGGTGGGCCCCTCCATGCTAGCTGCGGTGGCTGACGCATGGGGCCGGCGGTTGCTGACTGGGTAATCCTTTTAGTTTATAATCAGAAACAGTTTTTAATGCAGTTTTTGACTAAATAACTCAAAATAAATACTAAAAATAATCAAAAAAATCCCATAAATTCTAGAAAATATATTTAGTTATTTAGAACCTAAAATTAAAATTTGGGATTATTTTAATTAGGTTTGACCTAAAATAAATTCTTGAAAGTCCTAGAAAATTAGTGTTACTAGTTTTAATTAATAAAAAATTATGAAAATATTTCAATAGACCCAAATTAACCAAGTAACAATATTTAATCTAGAATTTTAGGATATGGAGGTTACATTACCCAACTGAAACATCCTAGTTACACTTCTGTTCATCTGATATGTACTGCTCCTCCACTCAATACTCCTAATACAATATACAATCCTATACCCCACTCATGAGAATCCCCATCTTCTACACATATACAGTTACTAATGCAACTTAATGTTTCTGATAAAAATGGTACTTGTATCAACCCGACACTCCCTCACTGCTTGCACTACAACTCACAACACACAATGCACATATGTGTACACAGTACACAAGTACACCCAAACTCATCCAAACATCAAACCACCTATAATATATATAGATTCACCACTATATTTATACACATACTCATTTATAATTATATACATATATATAAACAGTGAATAAACTATCAAATGAACACATTTCCAATAGGAGTCAATTTGTCAAACACTTCGAGTGCCTAAGTCATGATACTCTCTATAGTGTCATGATACACTATCCATCTCATGCCAAATTCCCCCAATACTCTATTAATAAAAAAAATATATATTAAATATATCTATTTATATATATTATGATTAGTTATAAGAAGAATGGAGAAAAATACTCCCATGAACACAAAACTGCCAATATGAACACAACTTTATGTAGAAATCAAAATAGAACCCAATAGAAATGTATTCTCTCCCCTTATAGGTATTCCTAAACCATGGATGGGCTCCTAATTGTCCACAAAACAAATAAAATAGAATTTAAAAGAGAATTTTAGAATTTTATCTATTGGGAGATGGATTCTCAATGCAAAGCCAAGAATTTCCTAGCCAAACTCCTTCTTCTTCAATGCTCCTAGAAACCTAAGCTTATAGGCTTTTTAGATGAGAGAAATGAGAGGGATTTGTGAATAATTTACTAAAATTTGGTGGAGGAATGAAGGAGTTTGCGGAAGAACTCACTTAGTGTTTCTTATCAAGAATAAATGCACTTGAGTGAGGCTCCCCTCTCTCCTATATAGGGCTGGCCAGGTGACCTAGGTTTAGCTAATGCATAATGTCTAATATGCCCTCTATGGTTGTCAAGAAGAATTGTTTGATTCATAGGATTTTCATAATCTAATTAGCGGTTTAACTAGTTTCTAATTAATGAAAGAAAATGACTAGTTGGTCTAAAATGACTAGTTTAAGGTTGAGTCCGATGGTGACATCAAGTCTAGTCCACTAACCCATATTATTAATAGCAATAATATATATACTATACACATTATATAAATTATAAACAATATATATACAACTATTGCAAATAAAAAAATGCCCCTATCTTAGAAATGTGGTAGTGACACCAAGGTATCCATCTAGTATTAGTTTAGCCTTGAGATACTAGTATATATCCTACTTGTATATATTATATAGTATTTTCATATATAATATTTTACTTATCTTATAATACGGAATAGTGTTGATACTCTAGTATCCTAATATAGCTAGTATAGCCTGGATACATAGTGTATGGACCCAATATCCTAGAGATGGACTCATACAACCTAGAAATGGCTAGTTTAACAAAGTTTGACTAGTTTGACCTATAGTTGTCCTAGTTTGACTATTTTTGGCTTTGTTTGACTTAGAGATGACTTTAAGACCTAGAACATAACTAGTTTAACTTTTTTATCATTTCAAAACAACATGTTGATGTGATATTCCATATTTAGGTCTCTGAGGCACCGTTCCGGACATCTTTGATACTATTCACCGGATTCTAGGCGAGTACATTATCTGATAATTTTTTATTTATGATATCCTCTATGTTTCTTATATTTAGTGTAGATATCCCTGATATATGACACTTGGTTACACGGATTGGTATTCCTGGATTCTGTCATGAGATATTATTCCTGGTAGTTTTTGGCGTATTTTTTATGCGAGCCCGTCATTCTTGTACATGTATGGACACTGATTCATGAGAAGATTAGCGCCCTTCTTGTGAAATACCGTGTCATAGCGTGCCATGTTTGGATCTATTATACCAGTCGGGGGCAGGGAGTATTTAGTGTAGACATGTGATCATATCCCGCAGGTCTTATTTTTCTTGCATAGTATTACTTATATACAACACGTATGATTAGCCAGGCCCGTGGTTCTTGAGCACTACCCAAGCAGATCATATGTTGTCACTAGTAATCACTCATTTAAATATATTTCTTATATGATGATTCGTATCTCTTGTATTTACTTTCCATATTTTCTTATTCTTGTATATTTCTACCATGCTCTATTCATCTTGTATATGCTCTCTATTTACTGTTACATAATCTTTAACATTTATTGGAACTGCTGCTAGAGGTATACTTTGCTCCAATCTGGACTAGATAATATTTTTTATTGATTATTATGCTCTCCATTTCGGGATCTCAGAATGGTGCATTAGACTGATCGGTTATAGTTATTTGAGGAAGAACGCAGAGTCCCTTGGTATTACTCTGTGGACTTGAGGTAATTTTTGTAGAGTTCTAGTTAGTGGTTCTTCCTATATCCTACCAAGTTCTTTTCTTTTAGAATGTTATTGATTATCTTTGTTATTTATTCTTCTTTTAGATTGGTGATTGAGTACATGGTAGTACTGGTTGTATTAGTATGATAGATAGAAAGATAATGATAACCTAGACAACGTTCTACAGCCGATGCTGTGGCGTTAGCTGGACGTACCCACGTACTCGTGCTCGATCTTGTGGGTGCGGGTCATGACTCATTTTTAGTGGTGGCCCATACAGGTATGGCTTCGCAAGTTGTGCAATTTCGTGGTAGTGAAACGGTTTAATTGTACTGCTGCAAGCCTGCAATATGATATAGGATATTAAGATGAGAATACTCAATCACAAATTTAGGATTTTTTGAGAGATTTTTGGAATGACCCTTGAGAATCTTATTATAAATTCCAATTCCAATATTTTTCTCTTGTTATTTTTACTCTCACCTGTTGTTGTTGAATTTGATTCTTGATGATTCGTTGATGATTTTGATTTTCATATCGAGATAAATTTTATGGACTAAATTACGGCATCTTCTGATGACATATATTGATAAGGACAGCGAGAAAGGTAAAATATCTGCTTTGGTTATGGAACTAGAGTTTATCACCGCCATATTAGCTGGCATGGCAAAAACGTAGGGACCTGACTTTGGATGTACATATCTTAGTTATAAAATTCAGGATTTCTTGCAGCCATACCGGTTGGCGTGGTGAGGATTCTAGATGACATAATTACAGAGTTGTATACCTTAGTTATGGAATATATCATTTAATGTAGATATGCTTACTGGCGCGGTGAGGATTTTGAGTATCATGATTTCGGACAAACGCATATAATTATCAGATTATATCTTAAATTGGTTCTTAACATATCATCTCAATTTTTTTCCACTCCCGTTATTATAGGATTCTGTTCCATCACCTTCTTTAGCTCAGGAATAAAGATACCTTCAGTTCCTTTAGTCCAGTTTCTTATAGAGCTTTATTTCATTAGTTTTTGAGGATTCTTGGATTTTGTAGTAGTTGGTGACTTGCAATTAGGTTTTTGTCTTTAAGTATCAGTGTTAATTGTTTGAAGTATAGTTTATGAGTCTGTGAGTGGTCTTGGTTGGGCTTGTGAATTATAGGCATCAGTCTAGAGATAACTCATAGTACAGTACCTTATACTAATAGTTCTATGGTAGGTGTCGGTATAGTTAGTAGTGGTACCAATGGTATGAGAGTAAAGAGTATCAGTAGTGATTCTAGGAGTTGGTATCAGTGTCATCATGCATGTTCTAGGTAGATATAAATTCACATAGTTGAGTGACCCATGTAATAATTAGGTATCACCAAATTTGTGTTTGGATATCCATGGAGCATGATATTTCAACTGGTACTCGGTTGTGTTGTGGGTAAGAAATGTGTATTTAGGAGAGGTATTAGTGAGTGTGCCATGGTAGAATGGTACCTATAAGTATATAGGTGAGTGTGATAGTATTAGAATATATTGTTCTAGGTAGTAGGACTTGTGTTATATGTAGAAGTAGGGAAGATATGAGTGCACCTGTAGGTGTCTAGTGTGACTGTATCACCTAGTACATGGGAGTATTGAAGTACCCAAGCTGATCACATGTTGTCACTAGTACTCACTCACTTAGATATATTTCTTATATGATGATTTGTATCTCTTGTATATATTTCCTGCATTTTCTTATTCCTGTATATTTCTATCATGCTCTATTCATCTTGTATATACTTTCTATTTACTGTTACGTAGTTTATAACATTTATTAGAACTGTTGCTAGAGGTGTACTTTACTCCAATCCTGACTGGATAATATTTTTAGTTATTATTGTGCTCTCCATTCCGGGATCTCATAATTATGCCTTAGACTGGACTACTATTACCTTGTGGACTTGAGATAATTTTTGTAGAGTTCTAGTTAGTGTTTCTTCCCATATCCTACCTTGTTCTTTCCTTGTAGAATATTATTGATTATTTTTTCTGTTCATTCTTCTTTTAGATTATTGTGATTGAGTATATGGTAGTCTTGGTTGTATTAGTATGATAGATAGATAGATAATGATAACTTAGACAGCCTTCTACCGCCGATGCTACGACATAGGCTGGACGTACCCACATACTCGTGTCCGATCATGTGGGTGCGGGTCGTGACACGTTTACTTGTAGTTGATGTTGGTTATTTTTCTGCATCTCCCAAATGTTCTTGGTTTAACCTTCAGCAAATGAGAGACACCCGATTATGACTTGATCAACATGAATTTATCATAGCAGCCGACCCTAAAACTGTAATAACCCGATTTTTGACCCCTTTCTTCATCTTCTTCATTATGCTATACTATTTTTCTCAAAACCTGTCATGACCCATACCCAGAATTTGGACATGAGTCGTAGGTACGTCCAGCCTATGCCACAGCATCGATGGTAGAACGATGTCTAGGTCTCAAAATAACTATCACAACTCACAATGATCAAACCTGTCAATGATCTTAACTCCATAAGGAGGACAAGGTGAATATAATATAATGTCTACTCAATCACAATGATATCTATAGGAAGATGAATGACACGATAAAGATATAAAAATGATATAAAAGAAGTTTTGACACAATTCTAGAAAAATATCTCAAATAATAAAAATAAGTCTAAGAGTCTAGTTATCTCAACACAAATAAGGTCTCAACATAGTACAACACAAGTCTCATAGTTTGGAACAATCCAATACATAAATAAACTAGGCTAAATGTTGTCTAAATAACTGTGGGTGGTGTCTCCTCAAGATGGAGTGGCTCCTTTGGAATCTCCGGGGTGTAATCGCCTTCTACTCCTAGACCATAATGGGTAAGACAAAAGTCCTCAAGATCCTCTGAAATTTGTTATCTAGTCAGGATTGGAGCGAAGCACAAACACTAACAGCAATTTTAATTATATTGATTAAAACTATAAAGTAGTGAGTAAGAAATATACATGAAGGAATAAATAATGGAATACAAGGAAGACTAGGGAGACATGTAATCATCATATAGAAATAACTAGCAGTGAACAGATATATGTGAATGTTAGAAATGAATGTACTGGAGCAAGAATAGAAATACTGGCTAACTGTCATGAAATATCAATTTGCTATGTGATCGGCTTGGGACTAGATCAGGCTTGTTATATATGATTGGATATAATTCATGTTAGGTCAGGATAACCATCTGGTTAGCTATGATGCGAGCAAAAGTTAGGCTAATCATATATAACAGGCTATGAGGCATGTAAATGGTCAGGCTATACCCTACGTGATGTATGGGGTGAGCTATGATGCAAGTAAGGTGGGGTATGATCACATAACTTGCTAATATTTATTCATCCCCAGCTAGTACAATAGATCCAATCATGACTCCTCATGACAGGTATCTATGATACTAGCCTGTGTATCCACTGTGTCGGAATTAAGTATACACTACAACTAAAATCTTAGTAATGATCAAAATAATAAAAACTGTTAGAGAATGTACTCACCTATGGTCCTGAGTAACGAATGAGGATCATGTCCAAGATAGAATCACAAAGACCTAAATATAAAATATTAATGTTTGTCCCGCCCCAGTCCCAAAATACGTAGGACTATGACACTTAAGCATGCCAGCCACATGTACATAGCAACTCCAATAAATGGAAACCATAATACATGCGTACGTTATATCATGAACAATGATTCACAAGTGGTAAAAACTATCACCAATCCCAGGGTATAATCTAATCTCATCCACAGAAATCAAATGAATAAATGAATAGTCAATATCTATGAAACTAGATCTCAATACAAAGTATCTCAAGATGACAGTCGGATGGAAACAAATCCACTACCGAACTAGGATATAAAATAAACAAGGCAAATAGAATATAAGTACAGCAACCAATAATCACTGAGACTCGGAGAGAAAACATCCATGGAATGTAACCAGTCCTGATCTGCGCTCCTACGAATACTCATGAACATCTACACCTGGAAAGGGACCAGGTCCTCAGAGGGACATAACAAGATACATAGAAGCATGCCATAAAGTAAATATTGAATAAATAAAGGGGCTGTGCTAACCATCTAAGTGAAATGCAATTTAAGGACAACTTAGTACGTATGGGAAGTGTAGGATAGACATATGCTGCCGTAATTCACCAATCGTCATGACTGGCTAGTATATGCCACATATGCCCCCATATAAGGGCGCTATGTAATATAATAACGTCCATACCGCTCCAAATAATGGAGAATCTGTATAGTATAATGTCTATACCGCTCCGAAGAGCGGGAAATCTGCATAGTATAACGTCCATACCGCTTCGAAGAACGGGGAATCTGCATAGTATAACGTCCATATCGTTCCGTCGAACGTAGAATCTGAATAGAGGAAGTGGGGTGTCCCATACGCCTACTAGTCGTCCTCCCCGCCCAATGTAGATATACAAGTCGTGAACACGACGTGGACATCTCGTACTAAAATGCAAGTCTCTATAGAAATAAACAACTAAGCTAAATACCGTCACACGTGTTGCTCACACCGATGGCCAGTCGATTATGAGGCACGCGTCCCTACATGAACTCACTCTTTGACCTAAAATGATACGTGTCAAGGCCTGGAGAGTCATACCAATAACTCCACAACTTTAGGTGGGTCTACTAAACACTAGGTCAGACACAAGTCCTAACGTCAACGCCTTTGTTGACTGCACCCGAGTCTCCCTCGGACGCGCACAGTTATATAATCTAAAACAATAAACATGCAACTAAAATAATAACTGAATTTAAACAGTACAACAAGGAAAGATATACTTGCCTGGCAAGAGAGCTGCAAAATATAACGTCCAAATGTCAAGGACACGGGATCAGGAACTACGGCCTCCGAATAAACATCTCCGGATGCTGAAATAGACATTACCAACTTTCCAGAATCAGCAAAATAGCTAAAAAACACTACCTTTTTGTCCAATTTGGATACAGGGGCAAAACAGTAATTTTAGGTCAAAGTGGGGTCCACATGTGGCTCATTTTATACCGAAAAGTGTGCCAAGGGTAAAGGTCTCTAAATGGGACAAATTATAAGTCAAACAAACTCAAAAGGTCTGTACGAACTCATCGGTATATCCAATTTTGGATTCCGGTGAGCCGAACACAAATTCGCCCAAAAAGTCAATATTGGGGCCCACCAATAGGCGGCTTGGTCAACTATCTCAGAATTGAGTGAAAATTGGGTCACAGGACTAGCGCGATACCACGAGTCTAGTGGCACAAGTTTTGTCGCATTCTGACGAGCGTACAATAAATGGCGCGGGATTTCACAAAAGTCACGATTTGGAGAATTTCCGCGGATACGGGCTGATTCCGACGCGCACACGCGTCCGAATCAGTTTCCGCAAAAGCCTACACGTCTGGGTATACCGTACGCACCTTTCGGTGAACTTGGTACATGATGGGGCGATCTCATTTGGTGGGGCGCCCTCCGTATCACAATTTCTGAAATTTGGAGAAAGTAGGTTTTCAGGATTTTTAACTTACTTTAATTCTACATACAGCAATAATTAAAACAATGTAATTAACAGTAATTAATCTCAGTTAGGTGGTCTTCGTATACCAAAAAGAAAAACTAAATTCAGATCTCTGTGGTGGGAGATACGAGTCCGTGAATATGGATGGTTACCGTAGTTTTCTGCGATCCAAAAGTCATAGTTTTTTGCCAACTTGGTCGTTGTTTTCGCCTAGGGTTACGCGCTGTTCGAGATAAACTAATGTACAGAGATGGAAGGGGGATAGGTAGGGATCATACCGGTGAAGACAGGGTCGAGCTTGGTTGAGCGAGGGCGCAGGAAACGAATTGTGAACAGGGGTACGTTGTTGTTCAATTGTTGCTGTCGCAGAGTTGTCATGGACGTGCGGTAGTCACGAGGCGGCTCCGGCGATGCTGGCTGGGCGGTGCGGCGGCTCTTGTATCGGCGGCGGCGGTGCTCCTCATGTCAGGATGGTAAGGGATGGATTTAGGGTTAGGGTTTTGGTTACAAGTTGTAATATATATAGATAAGGAAGGGGGGATGAAACCCGCGTAGAATTGCTGCCGCTGCTGTATATTGGTGTAAACGGGTGCGGGCCTAATGGGTTTGGGTAGGATTAGGATACGGGTTTGGGTTTTTATTCATTAAGAATTCTTTTCTTTTTCTTTTTCTTTTTCTTTTTCTTTTTCTTTTTCTTTTTCTTTTTCTTTTTCTTTTTCTTATTCCTTTTTTATTTCTATTTTCTAATTTCTTTTATTATTTTCTTTTTCAATTATTCTTTCTATTAAACTTTATATATATATATATATATATATATATATATAATTCTAGAAATTGATCTTAGAGCATACAATAAATCTACTCAGCTGTCCAAAGGGTCTCCTACATGGAAATAATTAAAGAAAATTACGGTTGCTCCCTAAAACCTCTAAATGCACAATTACCTAAAAAATAAAATTTTAAAAAATTCTATTTCTTCTATTTAGCTAATAATTACTATAAATCAATTTAATAATTAATGTATTTTTTTTAAATTAGGGGTTTTACAATATTAAAGAATGATTTGAAGTGATATACATGTGTGACTAGCTAATTATGATATTTCTAGGCCACTTCTAGGTCCATACTAGGGCTTGGAAGTCAACTAGGTCAATCTCTATATCATACTAAGGATCTAGTCTATATTAGTTAATGTCTAACTAATGCCACTATTTTTAGCTAATACTTACTATACTAGATACTATTAGTCATATCATATATAGATACCCATACTATAACCCACTACCTAGTGTTTAATGATACACTAACAAATTACCTGTTCTCACCTCTGCCCCAAATAACTGTGGTACCCCGTTCCCCCTATTCGGGGAGCGCGACTAAGAAATATAAATCGGTATCATTCGATCGGGATAGATTGAATCAAGATCTTATCCTCGTTATGATTTGCTTCTTCGAAATTGATTCTCATATTCGGTAGACCGTGCCCCGATGATGGACTTAGCGGAAGAGTCAAGAGGGACCTCTCTGCTGCAAGTTTTCTTGCTTAGTTTTTGCTGTCGCCTTGTTTCTTTCGTGCTTTTGAGTTGGTTTTTGTATTTGCATTTTTTAGAACGGTTTTGACGGATTTCATTAATTTTGTTCTTTGAATTTTATTCTATTCCGAGCTTGAAAAGAGTAGAAGAGGTATTGATTAGCTGTTCATGGCAATGAGGTGATCGTGCAGTAGACGTCGTACGAACGGAGTCTTGAAGCACCTCTTCCCTTTCCTTTCTCCAATCAACTTATGAGTGGCTATATTCGATTCAGTTGACCCTTCTTCCAAGTTTTCACATCTAAAATCTTCTCTTCTTGCTTGTTCCGATCAAACGATACCAAAATAACTAAAAGATGTCAAGGTAAAAAAGAATAAACTTGGACTACTTTATGCTTGTCAATCAACTTGTGAACAGTTATCTTATTGCATGCTAGTTCATTTAGAATGTTTTTTCTATGCTTTAATTTTAGTGTGAATGTATACTTCTTCTATAATTGTGCTATGTAAGGAATATACCTTGCTATATAATAAACTGTTCAGGAGACTATGTAAAATGAATCATGCGATGCTACTTATCTTGTACTCGTGTTGCCGTGAACTGCATCAATTGATAACTTAGCATGGACGCTCTTTGATCACGGACAACTTGTGCAGAAGGTCATAGTTCTTATGGATGGTCGCTGGGGCATTGGCACCGATCCGATCCGGATGAAACTTCTAGTTTAGTCTCTTATTCTGGATGGGATGGCTTGTAGCGCACCCTGTTCTTTCGTTGTATATCATCCTTGTCAAAGACTATTATCCTTTATAGCATCATGCCAGTGATCCCCTTGTATATTTAGACCTGTGTAAGATAACTTGTGTCTTCTTGGCAGGGAAGGACATGGTAAGTATTGTGCAGGTGGTTCAGACGGACAGGTAAATGTCACCAAATGGTGGCATATTTATTTCAGTAAATTTCTATATCAATGCTTGCTTGTAAAATAAACTAAGGCAAGATGGAAAGACCACAAATAACTTGCATGCTTCATATAACAACGTGTTGATTGGTATAGTTGGGTTAGCTCGCCTTCACTAGTGTATTTTGATGTACTAACCCTCGTTGAAATAGGTTTCCCGCACCAAGGAGATCCTGCGAGGAGCTGAAGCTATTTCCCATTCTAGTCCACCTACCGGCACGTCCTGATCGTGCCTTAGTAGAAGCATTTTGAAGATCCGGGAGGTCGCATACTTAACTCATGCAACTCCGTGGAAAGGCCATAGCTAAGCCTGGAGGTCTCTTCTTTTGAAGCTTAAATAAAAGGATGTAATGTATAGGACCACTATCTCATTTTAAATCTACTTTTGTAAGCCCGTGCGACAATTATCTGACTCGTTCAAGAGTTTGTAAAAAGATAAAGAGAACTTTTCCATGTTTCAACTTTGTGCTTTAATTATCTACGTACTCTGAATATGTGCTCATTATGCAAAAATACCATGGCCTTGTGTGACGCATAACCTAAGCACGCACGGCGTCATACCCGGGGGACGACTATCGATTTCACAAAATTAGGGCATGACATATTGGTACCAGAGCACAACTTCAAGTTCCTTTGACCCTCTTATCGAAAAAGTCCCTATAACGATCTATTCCCTATGTAAACCCTTAAAATTGTTAGACCAAAATAAGATACATTCCATACAATGAGTCCATAATACATTATGAGCCTAATATATGTTACCTTCTTTTGAAGGAATGACTCAAGCGCAAGCATCAGCGCTTGCATCGGGTGAGGTACAAGCCCAAGAAAGTAGTTCCGGCACCTCAGAAAGTTCTCGAAGTCAGCGAGCAATGTCCCGTGTCGATTTAATTCAGCAAATAATGTGGATGGATGAGGATAGCCAATAGAGAGATAAGGCTCATTATGAATAAGCCGAGAAGCGTGCTAAAGAACGGCAGACCAAGTTTGAAGGCAATCTAGAATCCTGATTTATAGTCCAATAGAAGCAGGTAGATACCCTGCAACAGATCGTGCAAACCTTAGCTCTAACCATTCTGCGGCAATAGCAGTGACACAGGTGGAGAAACCCGCGCTTGAAGTCAAAATACCTCAAACTCCAAAGAAGAAGGATATGACTACCTTCGACTTTGCCGACTTTAAGAAGGTCTGAATACGCCATTTAAGGGGAATGAAGATCCGATCGTGGCTCTAGATTGGTTGGAAGAGCTTGAGGATCACTTCAAACTGCTGGAGGTACCCGAGAAGAAGCGTGTCGTGTGTGCCACCTACAGCTTCGCTTGAACATGCACGATTGGTAGGACGTGCACCGAAGGTCTTTCTTTGTAGATAAAGAAGAAGAGACGATCGCGTGGGCTACCTTCCGTGGTTCGTTCGAAGAGGAGTTCTGTCATGCCCCAGTCCTAAAAATACGTAGGACTAGGACACGTAAGCATGCCAGCCGCATAGATATGGCAACTCCAATATATGGAAACCATAACCTATACGTACTCTGTAATATGAATATAAACTCACATGTGGTATATATAATATCACAAGTCACAGATATGCTAATCTCATCCACACAACAAGTCATAAAAAAGAAATACTAAACTAGAATAAGGAGTCTGAAATATCCAAAATAATAGTCGGGTGGAGACAAATCTACTACCAAAGACTATATCAATACTAAAATGAGAGAGGAGTATAAAATCTCCAATATAAAATAATGTGAAAACAGAAGTGTATCAGCTAAAAGAATCCATCGCTAGATAATCAAGGATGCTCAGAAGATAAGACCTCCTCGGCAGAAAATAATGCGTTAGGTCCAGGCCCGTACTCCTGCGGATACTCCTGGTCGTCTATACCTGGCAAGGGACCAGGTCCTCAGAGGGACATAACAAGATACAGAAAAGTGAGCCAATTTGAATACAGTAAACATGCATAATAGGTAGAAAATATGTAAGTATGCTGTACAAGACAATCTATATGAATGCAAATGAGGACAACTTTTCGACGTATGGGCAAGGGTAGGCTACTCGATCTAAGCCTCACAACTCACACACCCGTCAATGGACATCAGAAATCGACATACCTCTGGGGTAGCGACCAGCACGACTCTACAGAAATTGACAAACCTCGGGGGTAGCGACCAGAGCGACACACGTCCATAGTGCGAACTATATACTACGGTTTACCAGTATGGTTAAAAGCACATACGCCTAATGATTGTCCTCTCATGATACTAGGTGTCATGTGTGTGTCAACATATCTAATATATAGTATGAATGAAAGAAACTACACATGCAATAAATAAACAAAAATGCAATAAATATACAGAAATATACTAAGCATGCAAAATACTGTAAGCAATTTGGCAAGGTATCTTGCCTGGCAAGAAAGCTACAAAAATGTAATGTCCCGATGTCCACACCAAGAGTCAGAAGCTACGGCCTCAGAATGAACGTCTCCGGATGCTGTAATAAATATCACCAACGTTTCCAGAATAAGCAAAATAGCTAAAAAGCACTTCCCTTTCGTCCAATTTGGACACAGGGGCAAAACGGTAATTTTGGGTAAAAGTGGGGTCCATATGTGGCCCACTTTGCACCGAAAAGCGTACCAAGGGTAACAATCTCTAAATGGGACAATTTATAGGTCAAACAAACTCTAGATGTCAATACGAACCCAACAATATGTCCGAATGTGGATTCCGATGAGCCGAACACAAATTCGCCCAATAAGTCAACCGTGGGATCCGCCAATTGGCGACTTGGTCAACTATCTCAGAATTGCGTGAAAATTGGGTCACAGGATCAGCGTATTACCATGAGTCTAGTGGCGCAAGTTTTGTCACAATCTGACGAGCGTGCACAAAATGCGTGCGACTTCCACAAAGGTTGCGATACGGGGTGTGTCTGCGGATACGGGCTGATTTTGGCGCACACACGCGTCCGAATCTATTTTTATAAATTTTTACGTGTCCGGTTACGCTGCGTGCACCGTTCGGTACACTTGGTATACGGCGGGACGGTCCCGTTTGGCGGGACGCGTTCCGTTTCACAACTTTTGGAAATCTGGCAAAAGTGGGTTCATCGGTTTTCCAAAGAATTTAATTCTGTCTACACTAGTTAATAATCTAAGATTATTTGACAGAAATTAAACTAGGTCAAGTGATCTACGCATACCAAAAAGAATTATCGAATTCGGATCTCTGTGGTGGGAGATACGAACTCGGCAACATGGGTGGTCACCGCAATTTTCTGCTATCCCAGAATTCGGTCTGTGTCCGCCAACTTTGGCACTTTTTCGCCTAGGGTTGCACGTTGTTCGAGGTCTACTATCATACATATATGGAAGAGGGTTAAGGGGTGAGCATACCGGTGAAGACGGGGTGGCGTTTGGTTGAGCGAGTCGACGGAAAATAACTCCGGAACGCAGTTACCACGCTGTGGGAATCTGCAGTGCGCGGGGTCGCGGTCGTCGAGATTTGTTTGGACGGCCTGGCGGGGTTCTCCGGCTGCGGTGGCGGCGCTCTCTAGGTATAGATGGGAAGAGGAGGGTCTGGATGATTAGGTTTAGGGTTTAGAGAAATAAAATTTTAGATATATATAGATATATATATATATATATATATATATATATATATATATATATATATATATATATATATATATATATATATATATATATGAATAGGAGAGAGGGGGTTGGTTTAACACACGCGGGGGGAGGGGAAAATTTTTGCTTGCTGTGTTGGAATCGGTTTTGAAGTAATTGCTAAAGGGGGGGCGGCTATGCTTTGCTGGGAATAAGGGAATATGGTTTTGCTTAAGGAATGGTTGGGGTAGTTTGGTTTGTTATTAGTTTGCTTTGTTATTAGTAATATTAGTATTAGTTTATATTATTCTTTTCTTTTCTTTTATTTTCTTTTCTAATACTTTTTCAATTATATATATATATATATATATATATATATATATATATATATATATATATATATATATATATATATATATATATATATATACACTCATAAGAAAATTTCTAGATTATAATAATGCACACTATTAAGCTAGCAACTGCTCAAGGGGTCTCCTACATGAAATAAATTCCAAAAAATTCATAATTGCTCCATAAATCCCCTAAATGCACACACACATATATATATATATATATAAATACATAAAAAAATTCTAAAAAATATATTTGTGCACACCATTAAGCTAGCAACTGTCCAAAGGGTCTCCTACATGAAATAAATTCCAAAAAATTTCTGATGGTCCCATAAATCCCCTAAGTGCACCAACACCTAAAATAAAAATTATTAAAAATATATTTCTCCTAATTATCACATAATTACTATAATTAAATTATTAATTAATAAAAAAATAATAAATATGGTTTTTAGAAATAGGGATTTTACATTCTACCCAACTTACAAAATTTTGTCCTCGAAATTGACACTAACACATATTCATAATGATAGCTATAGCTATCATACTACATTGGTGTCTAGCAGGACTCCTAAAACTTATGGTCTACCATTCTAACACTTCCTCATCTATTGTCCATACACTATTCTATCATCCTCTAACTCGTCTACACTACCCAACTTACAAGAATTCTACTAGTAGTCACATTCTTTGAAGCTATTGTCTAGGTTTGTAAGGCAAATACATTTATTGGGTCGAGAATCTTGGGATACCTGTCTAGAATCTCATAACTATAACTTTTTCCCGTAACCGACAAGTATCATAGTCTAATACTGCCACGCCACCTGGCCAATATAGCAGCAAGTAATTTGACTACTCTACTAAAATCGTCTGGCTGCAAATGTTGCTACCTCGCCAACGATTTGTCATAGTCATTAGTTCATAACAAGTGCCTTCAACTCTTTCCTAAGCATAGTCTAGGTTTTTAGGGAAATACTTAAGGTCTTGACTAACTATTAGAGGTATGATCTATCTCAAATGATCTAATAATTTCTACTATGCTACATGGTGCTACTTAAGGGTTAAACTAATAAAGAATACAGACATTGCTATACTGCATATACATATTAAGAACTTATTCTTAGTTATCAAGCATTACTAACACATTTATGTTTTAACTAATAAAATAGGGGTAAGGTTGAGATAAATCAAATAATTCATAATGGCACGAAAGATACGACTATGATAGGAAGAGTTAAGCACGAGATAAGAGACGAATATAAAAGGAGAAGATGAGTCACCCAAGAGGGCGAGATAAGGATAGGGGAAGAATACTACTACTGCATCTATTAGCATCGCGTGTATGCCACCTGGGTAGAATAGAAATATATTCTCATAACTGCTAGACTACCATATATACAATTCTACATCTATTTGTGCATCTAAGATCTTGTGTCACAATGGGGTTATGAGTATGCAAAGACAATTATAACTAAGGTCGTACCTGTATCTACGGCTTCCTGTGTCTGCTCTCCCATATTTGTCATAATGAGTGCTTGGCCTTGTCCTTGGTTGTTCAACTGGGGTCTAGTCCCCTTCATTTGTGCAGACTGTAGAAGCAGTGGTGGGTCCCTTTGGTCTCCTATACTTGAGGGTGTATGCGATGTTCTTGATTCTAATGCCATTGACCCCTGGTTCTGCTGAGGACATTCTCGGGCTTGATGGTGACTTGATCCACATACCATGCACAGTCCCAATCGACGACGACAATCTATATGAATATGACCTGGAATACCATAAAAGTTACAAGTACGGTGCCCCTTGGTTGGGTATGGTGCGACACTATCTGGTTGCTGGCGTGTCAAAGGGTGTCGAATGGGTCCTCCTTGCTGTATCCTTACTGGTCCTTGGTAAATTCTCTGTTGAATTCCGTTTTCCTTGCTGATGGCCTCATGTATCCTGGCCTCTGTCAATAGCTCGGCATAAGAGATCCGGGATTGGGAGCTAGTGTAGTGCTGGATCTCCTGAGTCAGACCACTGTGAAACCTCTTAGCCTTCTCCAAGTCATTAGGTATTAGGACTGTGCCATACTTACTGAGACGGCTAAACTCTGCGTCATACTCATCAACCGTCTTGTCCCCTTGCTCTAGATGGAGGAACTGATCATATAACGCGTCCCTTACAGTATTCGGGAAGTACTTCCTCTCAAAGCACTACAAGAATTGTTCCCAAGTGTGACGCGTACCCAACCGACGCTCCATTGATTCCCACCAGTGATGCGCGTTGCCTTCTAACTGAGTCCTTACTCCTATCATCCATAGGTCAAAAGGTAATTGTGAGGCCTCTAACAACTTCTTGGTATTGGCAATCCAGTTCGTGGTCTCCTCTGGACTCTTATTGCCCTTATATGGCTTATGGCCCATCTGCACAAAGTCCTTGACTGAAGCAACCCGAGCTTGTGGTACTGAAACTAGTGCCTGGGTTGGTACAGGGGCTAGTGCAGTCATTCTCTCAAGAGCTGCCAGAAATTCTAGCCTCTGCTCTGCTGCTTGCTGCCTCTGTTCATGTATTATCATCTGAAAGAATTGGAACAGCTGTGTCTGGCCATCCTGCGGTGCTAGTGGAGCTGGAAAAGTCCTATTAGGTATCGTGGAAGGGGTTGATGGAATTGGATTGCTAGTCAGTCCATCTGGTCCGGGAAGAAGAGGAGTCGTTGAGATCATTCCTGGTGATTGGTCGTCGTCCCCTGGAGACGTATTGTCCCCGGTGGCGGCATGCCCGTTATACAAATTCATCTCTCTGCAAGAGATGGACGAAGGATTAAGAAGAGTACATGAATCAAGCATGATGCAAGCACTTAAGTAGGACATGTTGGAAAGAAGGTAAGTTATAGTCAAGTGTGGATGAGATCTAAAATTCTAATCCTAGGTGCAGGCCCGCTCGGTATAGTTACGTAACCGAAACGGCTAACTCGACCTGCATGGGCTACCACAAAAACATGTCACACCCCAGTCCCAAAAATACGTAGGAATAGGACACGTAAGCATGCCAGCCGCATGGATATGGCAACTCCAATATATGGAAACCATAACCTATACGTACGCTATAATATGAATATAAACTCACATGTGGTATATATAATATCATAAGTCACAGATATGCTAATCTCATCCACACAACAAGTCATAGAAAAGAAATACTAAACTAGAATAAGGAGTCTGAAATATCCAAAATAATAGTCGGGTGGAGACAAATCCACTACCAATGACTATATCAATACTAAAATGAGAGAGGAGTATAAAATCTTCAATATAAAATAATGTGAAGACAGAAGTGTATCAGCTAAAAGAATCCATCGCTAGATAATCAACAATGCTCAGAAGGTAAGACCTCCTCGGCAGAAAATAATACGTCAGGTCCAGGCCCGTACTCCTGCGGATACTCCTGATCGTCTATACCTGGCAAGGGACCAAGTCCTCAGAGGGACATAACAAGATACAGAAAAGCGAGCCAATTTGAATACAGTAAACATGCATAATAGGTAGAAAATATGTAAGTATGATGTACAAGATAATCTATATGAATGCAAATGAGAACAACTTTTTGACGTATGGGCAAGGGTAGGCTACTCGATCTAAGCCTCACAACTCACACACCAGTTAATGGACATCAGAAATCGACATACCTCTGGGGTAGCGACCAGCGCGACTCTATAGAAATCGACATACCTCGGGGGTAGCGACCAGCGTGACACACGCCCGTAGTGCGAACTATATACTACGGTTTACCAGAGTGGTTAAAAGCCCATACGCCTAATGATTGTCCTCTCATGATACTAGGTCTCATGTGTGTGTCAACATATCTAATATATAGTATAAATGAAAAAAACTACACATGCAACAAATAAACAGAAATACAATAAATATACAGAAATATACTAAGCATGCAAAATACTGTAAGCAATTTGACAAGGTATCTTGCCTGGCAAGAAAGCTGCAAAAATATAATGTCCCGATGTCCACACCAAGAGTCAGAAGCTACGGCCTCAGAATGAACGTCTCCGGATGCTGAAATAAACATCACCAACGTTCCCAGAATAAGAAATATAGCTAAAAAGTACTTCCCTTTCGTCCAATTTGGACACAGGAGCAAAACGGTAATTTCGGATAAAAGTGGGGTCCACATGTGGCCCACTTTGCACCAAAAAATGTGCCAAGGGTAACAGTCTTTAAATAGGACAATTTATAGGTCAAACAAACTCTAGATGTCAATACGAACCCAACGGTATGTCCGAATGTGGATTCCGATGAGCCGAAAACAAATTTGCCCAAAAAAGTCAACCGTAAGACCCGCCAATTGGCGACTTGGTCAACTGTCTCAGAATTGCGTGAAAATTGGGTCACAGGATAAGCGTGTTACCATGAGTCCAGTGGCACAAGTTTTGTCATAATCTGACGAGCGTGCACAAAATGTGCGCGACTTCCACAAAGGTTGCGACACGAGGTGTGTCTGTAGATACGGGCTGATTTCGGCACGCACACGCGTCCGAATCTGTTTCCGTAAATTTTTACATATCCGGTTACACTGTGTGCACTGTTCGGTACACTTGGTACACGGCGGTGCGGTCCCGTTTGGCGGGACGCGCTCCGTTTCACAACTTTTGGAAATCTGGCAAAAGTAGGTTCACGGGTTTTCCAAAGAATTTAATTCTATCTACACTAGTTAATAATCTAGGGTTATTTGACAAAAATTAAACTAGGTCAAGTGGTCTACGCGTACTAAAAAGAATTATCGAATTTAGATCTCTGTGGTGGGAGATACGAACTCGGCAACATGGGTGCTCACCTCAGTTTTCTGCGATCCCAGAATTCGGTCTGTGTCCGCCAACTTTGGCACTATTTTCGCCTAGGGTTGCACGTTGTTCGAGATCTACTATTATACAGATATGAAAGAAGGTTAAGGGGTGAGCATACCGGTGAAGACGGGGTGGCGTTTGGTTGAGCGAGTCGACGGAAAACAACTCCGGAACACAGGTACCTCGCTGTGGGAATCTGCAGTGAGCGGGGTCGCGGTCGTCGGGATTTGTTTGGACGGCCTGGCGGGGTTCTCCGGCTGCGGAGGCGGCACTCTCTAGGTCTAGATTGGAAGAGGAGGGTCTGGATGATTAGGTTTAGGGTTTAAAGAAATAAAATTATATATATATATATATATATATATGAGAGAGGGGATTGGTTTAACACCCGCGTAGGGGAGGGAGAAATTTTTGCTTGTTGTGTTGGAATCGATTTTGAAGGAATTGCTAAAGGGGGGCGGCTGTGCTTTGCTGGGAATAAGGGAATGTGGTTTTGCTTAAGGAATGGTTGGGGTAGTTTGCTAAGTTATTAGTTTGCTTTGTTATTAGTAATATTAGTATTAGTTTATATTATTATTTTCTTTTCTTTTCTTTTCTTTTCTTTTCTAATACTTTTTCAATTAAATATATATGTATATATATATATTTGTATATATTTGTATATATATATATATATATATATATATATATATATATATATATATATATATATATATACACACACACTCATAAGAAAAATTCTAGATTATAATAATGCACACTATTAAGCTAGCAACTGCTCAAGGGGTCTCCTACATGAAATAAATTCCGAAAAATTCATAATTGCTCCATAAATCACCTAAATGCACATATATATATAAATACATAGAAAAATTCTAAAAAATATATTTGTACACACCATTAGCTAGCAACTGTCCAAAGGTCTCCTACATGAAATAAATTCTAAAAATTTCCTAATGGTCCCATAAATCCCCTAAGGGCACCAACACCTAAAATAAAAATTATTAAAAATCTATTTCTCCTAATTATGCACATAATTACTATAATTAAATTATTAATTAATAAAAAAATAATAAATATGGTTTTTAGAAATAGGGGTTTTACAAGTTCATACCCCCTCCCGTATGTCGACAAAAGGAGAACGAGTTCGTACAGGTTTGGCAAGGTTACATGACCGTGAAGCAGTACTCCACCGAATTCAACCGGCTCGACAAATTTGTAAGCTCATATTTACCTGATGCAGCGAATCATGCCAGAAGATTTGAAGGCGGCCTACAACCTGCCATCCATGCGCACGTGGTCGTTCCTCAGTACCAGACGATATGGAAAGTTCTCAATCATGCCCTTTCTCTTAAATCGTAGTATCCTTCAGTTGTTGTCGCACTGTGTATACTTTCAATCACAAGCGCCATTGCAACAAGAAAGGAAACTCTCCAGGTAAGTCAACCTAGTTTGTCACTCCAGGTGAGTCAAACTAGTTTGGTACAAAATGACTAGTCTAAGATTGAGTCTAATGGTCGCATCAAGTCTAGCCCACTAATCCATATTATTAATAATAATATATATACCATACACATTATATAAATTATAAATAATATATATACAACTATTGTAAAAAAAATATCCCTATCTCAGAAATGTGGTAGTGACAAGGCTACCCTCCTAAAAAAAATTTGTCATCAAAATTGAACTAAACAAACACAAGAACATAATTATAACAATAAGAACAATACCTCAAGGATCGAAGAGATACGGGTATTGCTCGCGCATTTAATCCTCCCTTTCCTAGGTTGACTCACCTGGAGAGTGATGTCTCCATGCGACACAAACCAAAGGGATAGTCTGGTTCCATAATACCTTCTCCCTGCGATCCAAAATCTCTTATGGATGCTCTAGATAGCTGAGAGTTGGACCAACCTCGATCTCTGAGTGATCTAGTACGTGACTAGGGTCTGCCACATACCATCTCAACTGGGACACATGGAACATGTCATATAATTTCTCTAGTGCAGACGACAAGTCTAGTCTACTGGCCACTGTACTGACCCCTGCAAGAATACCGAGAGGTCCAATGTACCGTGGACTAAGCTTCCCGCCTACACAAAAATGAATCATGCCCCGTGTCGGAGAAATCCGCAAGAACACCAAATCACCAACCTAGAACAGAATACATCCTTAACAGAATACATCCTTAACTAGTTTTGTAATCCTTAACCTGGAAAGTAAAACGACTATCCTTAACAGAATACATCCCTCAAGCTCACAAGAACCCTATGTAATCTGACAATCTGTCGTATATACATCTCCGCTAGTTTCTCCGTTGACGTACCAACTTTGATTGGTAAGAAGTGGACTGATTTGGTCAATCTGTCTACGATGACCCAAATCGTGAATGCAGAAGCCCCAAAATGAAATACATAGACACATGCTCCCACTTCCACTCTGGTATGGGGAAAGGCTGAAGCAATCCACCTAGCCTCTATCTGTCCGCCTTTACCTGCTAGCATACTAAACACCTGGATACGAAGGGTGCTATCTCGTGCTTCATACTATACTACCAAACGTGCTTTCTCAGGTCTCGATACGTCGTATTGGCACCTAAATGCATCAAATACTGAGAGTGATGAGCCTCATACAAAACCTTCTCACGCAGCTCCCAGCTCGGCATACATATCCTATTACCGAGCCGCAATGATCCATTATCAGCAATAGTGAAGTCCTTTGATAATATTTTCTAAACATGTGCCCTGATACTCCTCAGAGCCTCATCCTTTGTCATTCCCCAGTCCCAAAACACGTGGGACCAGACACGTGGCAATGGCCAGCTGGTACGACTCCGTAAGGCTTTCCAATTTAATCGACCCGACGAAGCGCACTTATGCTGTCCATAGTAAAGTGATCCAATAAATAATCTATTTTTAACATGCAACAACTAAAAACTAAATCTTAATCCATGGTGAATAATCTCAAGAAAGAACGATATGCATCATCAGTCTGCAGCCCAACAATACATCCGTTTGAATAGACCAAAAAGAACAACATAGGTCGGTAAACACTAGGCTATAAAAGCAGAATCAAAAATAGAAAGTAGTACATGACTGTAATAGCTAAAAATATAAAGATACCTGCAATGATGTCCACAATCTACTAGATCAAGCATCCTACAAACTGTACAAATAACTTGGAAGGGAACCAGGTCCTCAGAGGGACGTAACAAGATACAAAAATACATGCCATAAAGTAAATACAGTAAAAACTCGAGGGTGAACTAACCAACTAAGTAAAATGAAATTTGAGGACAACTTAGTATGTATAGGAAGTATAGGCTAGACATATGCTAACGTAATTCACCAATCGCCGTGACTTGCTAGTATATGCCACATATGCCCCCATAACAAGGGCACTCTGTAATATAATAACGTCCAGCTTCGAGGAGCGTGGTATATGTATAAGTAATAACGTCCAACATTCTCTAGAGTGTGGTATCTACAAAAACCACAAGTAACGTCCAACACTCTAAAGAACGCGGTATCTGCATAAATATATATACGTCTATATCGCTCCGAAGAATACGATATCTGTATAAAGGAGGTGGGTGTCCTATATGCCTACTAGTTGTCCTCCCCGCTGAATGCCAATGTGCAAGTCACGAATACGACGTGGACATCTCGTACTATAATGCAAGTCACTAAAGAAATATACAACTAAGCTAAATACCGTCACACGTGCTGCTCATATCGATGGCCAGTCAAGCATGAAGCACGCGTCCCTACATAAACTCACTCTGTGTCATACAATAATACGTGTCAAGGCCTGGGGAGTCATATTGATAACTCCACAACTTTAGGTGGGTCCACTAGACACTAGGTCAGACACAAGTCCTAATGTCAACGCCATCGTTGACTGCACCAGAGTCTTTCTCGGACGCACACAGTTATATAATAATAAAACAATAAAACATGCAACTAGGTAATATCTAAATTTAAATAGTACAACAAGGCTAGGTATACTTGCCTGGGTCCTCAAGCTGCGAGTGCCAATAACCTGCTCCTGAAGTCTCACAGGACGATCCAATGGTCCTATATATATAATACAATACAATATAGCATCAGTCATTATACTAGCACATACACACAAACACGATTACACTAAACTCAAAAACAACGCGAGGCAGGGGTGGTACTGGTCAACTAGCAGGGTCAAGTGTGCGCCTAAATGCATGTGCGTCATGTTTTCAAATGCTGTACAAAATCAGACAGTCGACTCACTAACACATCTAGCCAGTACGTTAGTGTACACAAGGCGGTCAACTCACAACTTCTCAGGGTCATACAGTCAAATAGAAATACGGGATATCCATAAATAACGCTTATGGTCATAAGCAACTACATATATATATTACAGTCATAACTAGTATTAGCATTTAATTACCATAGAATATATATATATATATCAAACTAATTATTAAACACACGTACGCACGCACACGCATACTAGTTACTGGGTTCACCAACACTGGGTCTCACAACGCACATCAACTAAACTGTTATGAAGCAACACGCTAGCCCTAATTACTATTCACACATGCACATACTCATAATCTGAAAGGAAGGCAAGGTCAAACCTGTGTGTTAGCGTTGCACGTGTACGAGGGTGACTGCTGCAGGTCATCTTCGACGAGGTGAGACGGGTCGATGATGACGATGACGATGATGATGATGATGACGAAGATGATGTTGATGATGATGAAGGTGGTGATGATGATGATGAAGGTGGTGATGATGGAAGGTGATGATGATGGTGACTGCCGGAGGCTGCTAGAGTCGTGCTCAGTGGTGGTTCTGTGGTGCTCGGCGGGGGAGGATGCTGTGAATGGTGGTATTGGTGGTGGTTGGTGAAGTCGGCGTCGTGGTGCAGACGCTGAAGGGTCGGGAAGAGATCTCGATGATGGTGTTGCACTGGCAATCGGATAAAGGGTGGCGAATAACGGTGATCGCCACCAGGAGTTGTCCTCCACTCGACGACTAAGTCACAGTGATGAGGTACTCCGACGCTGCACCGCGATATAGCAGCACTGGTCGCCAGGAGGAACCGGTGCTCTGGCCGTGGTCGATGGACGACTCTACCCGGTCGACTGGGTGTTCAGGCGGGTCGACTGACTGTGGAAGAGGAGGAGATAAAAGTTGCTGCTGTTGGATGGCCGTGGTGGTACGATAGAGACTGAGGTCGGCTGTTCAGGTGGTCGGGGGATGGATCTGGCTGCTCGGAGGGAACGACGGCTCAGCGGGTTATCGTCGGGGTTAATGGCCGGTGATGGCTGGACTCGGGTTGAAGTGGAGGAGAACGATTGTTGCTCAGTGGTGGATGTGGTCGACAGTGAGGCGGGGCTCGACGGGGTGGTCTCAGGCGGCTTCGGCGGGGTGGGATGAAGGCTCAGGGTTAGTTTTAGGTTTGGGTTATGGTTGATGTTTGATGATGGTGATAAGAAACATAATGGAGAGAAAGGAGAGGTTTGCATGAGGGAGATGATCGGTGCTAGCCTAGGGATATGGGTCGGCTGTGCCTTGGGATGAGGTTGGCATTGGGAAAGGGGTTAGGATGAGTATTACATATAAGGAAGTGTGTGTGGTGAGGATGTTGCTCCATTTGAATGGAGGGCCATGATTAAACATAAAGGAGAGGGTAGGGAAGAGTGTACCGGTCAATGAGGGAGGGGGTGATTTCTTCATTAGCCTTGACCAAAAGGATGGCGACACATCATTGCACTTTGGCATAAAGTCCTCAACAATTAGAAAATTGCATAAAAAGTGGAATTTGAGATTTAATGAGAGAAAATACCTTGTTTGGTGTAATGTAGTGGCTAAAAATGGTGTATGGTATTTAGTATGAACCTTGAGGGTATGAGTAGGGGTTTGGGTTGGAGTTGGGTCTAGTTTTGGGTGAGGTTGGGTCCTTACACCAATTTATTTAAAATTAGTGTAAGTTGTGCTCTTTTATTAATTGGAAATATATGGGGTTAAAATTGGGTGAGACACAAGCGTCATGGACGTAGTAGACTCAGAATAGAATAATGTCATAATTTGGGTTGTATAAAAATGGGTCGAGGTCGTGTCTTCAATTTCTTGGAATGGACCAGGATGCAAAGTTGGATTTATTTGATTTTTAGAACGGACATTTGTAACGAATATTGTGCGACTAAAATGAAGCACTAGGAAGGGTATTTATGAGTTATACAAGGGTCAGAATGAAAGGCTGGCACATCTAGGAAAAGTGTGTATAATTTGTTTGAAGATAAATGCTAGTGTAGCACTCCAAATATCGAAGCAACGGTAAGTGCACTAGGTGATTAAAATATTACACAATAAATGGAAAATACTGTGTTATAATCCTAATTAAATCCAAATTAACCCTAGTCTCTCTATCTAAGCTAAGTAGACCTAAATTTGGTCAAGGGGTTTTACAATCTACCCAATTTATAAGAATTTCGTCTTCAAAATTAAAATAAATACATAATAAACTATAAATTATCTGGCAATGCTACAAACATACCTAGGACCGGTGGAGTTGGCATTTGCACTATCTGTTCGGCTCTATTGACATACTGGAAATACTCCTGAGCCTGATGTTTGTTCGATCCGCACCTCAAATACTATTCTAACCTTCTTCTGCAACTAGGACGGTTAATATCTCAACATTCTTTCCTAGGTATAACGTCGAATCATGCAACCTAACTTCTTACAATCGCTCTTACCAGCAACAAGCCTAGTCTAGCTAGTCAGTCATACCTAGTATAGAAGCTCAACTCAAATAATTCCTAGTAGGAGTATATGTAATAAAATACCACATAGGTCGCTACCCAATGCGTAGTAATAAGAATATATAGAAATTATAATAAATATCTATTCAATCCGTCTAAATATCCTAGAATAAAATATAACCAATAATAATAAGAATACTAGTCCTAAAATCTAAAAATCCACCTGCTAGGGTAAATTGAAAACACGTTCCTATATAACCACCTACTACTAAGGATTAGGTTTAGCAAGCTTATGTCCTATTAGTCAAAAGTCTAAATCTCTATCCCTAAGCAGTTTATGTGTAATCCACAACATTCAGCTATCATTCCTGTCAGACTTCTATCTTCCATTTATATCCCATACTCACGTGTCAATATATAATCTAAGAGTCTAGTGGTAATCTCTACCAATTGACCAATGAGTCAGCATGTAATCTAAACCTGTATTTTGTTCCTTAAAATTCGTAACACTTCGAGGCTGATCGGCAATTTCTACCTGTGCTAAATCCTCAAAATTCTAAAAGCATTACAATTTATAAATACTATCATAATTATCCCTCCAGTCTATATAAAAAAAATTGTCCTTGGGTTACGTGACTAATTTATTTCCCCTATCATTTGTTTCCTTCATACCTTCATATCATTCTTGTACGTTGATGTTGTGTTTAACTCTAAACTCCATCAAAAGTAAGATGTGAATCTTGTATCTCTATTAGACACTATACTGACTGGCACTCCATGTAGTCGCACGATCTCCCTCATATACATATATGTTAAGACCTCTGTAGACTGTCGAACTCTGAAAGGTAAAGAGAGAGCGGACTTGGTAGGTCGATCCACGATCACTCATACCGCATTGCGAACACTGGGACTCTTCAGAAAGCCCTCAACAAAGTCTATAGTGATGTGATCCCATGTTCACTCAGGTATCGTTCGTGGATTAAGTAAACTTGCAAACCTCTGATGCTCATCCTCGACTTGCTGACACACTAGGCACTTCGCTACAAAGCGGGCTATCTCCATTTTTATTCCATGCCACCCATAGTATTGTCTAAAATCTCTCTACATCTTGTGCCTCATGTATGAATAGAGCATGCCGAACTGTGCTCCTCCAACATCAGCTCCTGACGAAGTTCTCCGTTCAGATAGAGACGATCTTTATATCTCAAAGTCTATCCTCGTGTATGCGTAATCCTGTCTGCAACCCAGCCTCTATCCTCTGTCGAAGTCTCCGAAATCTGGCATTTGTTGGCAAGGCAGGCTTGATCCTCTCAACTAATGTCGATTGCACCTGGAAACTCGACAAATGGTCATCTACTCCGGATATAATGACCTCTATGCCCAACTGCTCTAGATCTTCCAACAGGTGTTGCTGGGTAGTCAAAAGAATGTCATGGGCCTCCTGCTTAATGCGTCAGCTACCACATTGGCTTTTCTTGGATGGTACTATAGCTCAATCTCGAGTCTGTCATCATCTCGAGCCAACATCTTCGTCTCTGGTTCAGGTACTTCTATAAATTTTAAAAGACTCTCAAGGTCAGGTACTTGTCGCTAATCTCATTTTGTTGCCACTCTACCTTTTTACCTCGAACCTGAGGTTTCTCCTAGTTTACTCCATGCGTACCCTTCATCCAAACTATATCGGTACCATCTTGTTTATAACTGGCCATCTATTATAGGTAGTTCACGATATCTAACTCAATGCTATAACATCTGTCGATACTCTTAACCTTCAATATATTTGCCCTATCTTAGATACTAGCTCAACTACTTAAGTTTTCAAAGGTGAAACCATAAGCCTAATAGACACTGGCAATCCAAATAAATTGAGTACATCTATTCTAATTTGAAAGCTATACTGTAGTACTCAAGTTATTTTATTATCCAAATATTGGATCTAGCAACCTACGTCTTGCAATCTACCTATCTGTTTTAGCTTAGTCATATAATCATCATTATCTATAGGGTGAGAAAATTTCTAGGTCTGATACTGTAAGTCACGAGGTAACTAGGAGTTAACCACTATGGTTTGTTACCTAAAGTGCTATTTCATACCCTATTTTTATTAGTATCCAATAATCTTCTTCTAGATGTGAGTCTAAAATTCTGTCTTGCCAAGTTTATAAGGTCGCTACTTGTATCACTACCCTAAGACTATAATTAATTCCTAGCATCTAGATATGTCTCTCCTAATTTATTCTAGAGCCATAGAATCAAACAACCCTCCTAGCTTCTTATGCTTACAAATCATGTCTATCTTAAGTAAGGGTAGGGTCTAGTTTTAAGTCTCTACTTCTATGTCTAATTCTTACGCCAATAATCTATACTAACTCTAGCAATGATTAAGAACTTATCAACCTTCTCTACCATGGTTAACCATCTACTCAATCATCCTATCAAATGTGCCATCTTCGTCTTGACGAGGATCTGCTCCTGGAGGAAATTACCGTGCGCGAGCATTCATCTTCCCGAAACAAGAAAGATGAGAAACAATAATAACAATGTCGGCGGTAAATGAACGAATAGAATAATGAAGTCCAAGGGAGATAATCGAATACAAGAGGAGTTTTTAAAGTCTGTTATGGATTGAGATCTTATTCAACATTAATCCTAAGTTGCAGGATTGTTTGGTACAGTAAAATAACCGAAACGATATGCTCTGAACTGTATGGACCACCACTAAAACTATGTCACGCCCTAGTCCCAAAACACGTAGGACCAGACATATGGCAATGGCCAGCTGGTACGACTCCATAGGGCTTTCCATTTTAATAGACCCGACGAAGCGCACTTACGTTATCCATGGTCAAGTGATCCAATAAATAATCTATTTCTAACATGCAACAACTAAAAACTAAATCTCAATCCATGGTGAATAATCTCAAGAAAGAATGATACGCATCATCAGTCTACAGTCCAACAATACATTCGTTCGAATAGACCAAAAAGAACAACATAGGTTTATAAATACTAGGTTATAAAAGCAGAATCAAAAATGGAAAGTAGTACATGACTGTAATAGCTGAAAATGTAAAGATACCTGCAACGATGTCCACACTCCACTAGATTAAGCATCCTGCAAACTGTACAAATAACATGGAAGGGAACCAGGTCCTCAGAGGGACGTAACAAGATACAAAATTATATGCCATAAAGTAAATACTGTGAAAACTCGAGGGTGAACTAACCAGCTAAGTAAAATTCAATTTGAGGACAACTTAGTGCGTATGGGAAGTATAGGCTAGACATATGCTGACGTAATTCACCAATCGTCGTGACTGGCTAGTATATGCCATATATGCCCCCATAACAAGGGCACTCTGCAATATAATAACGTCCAGCTCCGACGAGCGTGGTATCTGTATAAGTAATAACGTCCAACATTCTCTTTAGTGTGGTATATGCAAAAATCACAAGTAACGTCCAACACTCTAAAGAACGCAGTATCTGCATAAATATATATATGTCGGTATTGCTTCGAAGAACACGATATCTGTATAAAGGAGGTGAGTGTCCCTTACGCCTACTAGTTGTCCTCCTCGCCCAATGCCAATGTGCAAGTCGGGAATACGACATGGATATCTCGTACTAATGGAAGTCACTAAAGAAATATACAACTAAGCTAAATACCATCACACATATTGTTCATACCAATGGCCAGTCAAGCATGAAGCACGCGTCCCTACATGAACTTACTATGTGTCGTGTAATGATACGTGTCAAGGCCTGGGGAGTCATATTGATAACTCCACAACTTTAGGTAGGTCCACTAGACACTAGGTCAGACACAACTCCTAACGTCAATGCCATCATTGACTGCACCCGAGTCTTTTTCGGACGCGCACAGTTATATAATTATAAAACAATAAAATATGTTACTAGGTAATGTCTAAATTTAAACAGTACAACAAGGCAAGGTATACTTGCCTGGGTCCTCAAGCTGCGAGTGCAAATAACCAGCTGCCAAAGTCTCGCGGGACAATCCAATTGTCCTATCTATATATAATACAATATAATATAGCATCAGTCATTACACTAGCACACACACAATACGATTATACTAAACTCAGAAACTACGCAAGGCAAGGGTTGTATTAGCCAACTAGCAGGGTCAAGTATGAGGCTAAATGCACGGTCGTCAAGTTTTCAAATGTTGTACAAAATCAGTCAGTCGGCTCACTAACACGTCTAGCCAGTACGTCTGTGTACACAAGGCGGTCAACTCACAATTTTTCAGGGTCATACAATCAAATGGAAATACGGGATATCCATAAATAACGCTTATAGTCATAAGCAACTACGTATATATATTACAGTCATAACTAGTATTAGCATTTAATTACCATGGAATATATATATATATATATTAAACTAATTATTAAACACGCGTACGCACACACACGCTAACTAGTTACTGGGTTCACCAACACTGGGTCTCACAACGCACATCAACTAAACTATCATGAAGCAACACCCTAGCCCTAATTACTATTCACACATGCACATACTCACAATCTGAAAGGAAGGCAAGGTCAAACCTGCGCGTTAGCGTTGCACGTGCACGAGGGTGACTGCTGCAGGTCATCTTCGGCGAGGTGAGACGGGTCGATGATGACGACAATGATGATGATGATGATAATGATGATAATGACGACGATGATGATATTGATGATGATGAAGGTAATGATGATGATGGTGGTGGTGGTGATGATGAAGGTGATGATGATGGTGACTGCCGGAGGCTGCCACAGTTGTGCTCAGCGGTGGCTCTATGGTGCTCGGCGGGGGAGGGGGGTGCTGTGAATGGTGGTGTTGGTGGTGGTTGGTGAAGTCGAAAGGAAAGTCGACGTCATGATGGAGACGGTAAGGGGTCGGGGAGAGATCTTGGTGATGGTGTTGCACTGGGAATCAGATAGAGGGTGGCGAATAACGATGATGGTCACCGGAAGTTGTCCTCCACTCGACGACTAAGTCGCAGCGACGAGGTACTCCGACGCTGCACCGCGGTACAACAACACTGCTCGCCGGAAGGAACCGGTGTTCTGGTCGTGGTCGATGGGCGACTCTACCCGGTCGACTGGGTGTTCAGGCGGGTCGACGGACTGTGGAAGAGGAGGAGATAGAATTTGCTGCTATTGGATGGCCGTGGTGGTGAGGCAGAGACTGAGGTCGGCTGTTCAGGCGGTCGGGGTGATGGATCCTGTTACTCAGCGGGTTGTCGTCGGGGTTAATGGCCGGTGATGGCTGGACTCGGGTTAAAGTGGAGGAGAACGGTTGTTGCTCAGTGGTGGAGGCGGTCGACAGTAAGGTGGGGCTCGGCGGGGTGGTCTCAGGTGGCTCCGGTGGGGTGGGATGAAGGCTCATGGTTAGTTTTAAGTTTGGGTTTGGGTTGATGTTTGATGATGGTGACGAGAAACATAATAGAGAGAAATAAGAGGTTTGTATGAGGGAGATGATGGGTGCTAACCTAGGAATTAGGGCCGGCTGTGCCTTGGGATGGGGTTGGCATTGGGAAAGGGGTTAGGATGAGGTTTACATATAGGGAAGTGTGTGTGGTGAGGATGTTTCTCCATTTGAATGGAGGGCCATGATTAAACATGAAGGAAAGGGTAGGGAAGAGTGAACCGGTCAATGAGGGAGGGGTGATTTCTTTATTGGCCTTGACCAATAGGATGGCGACACATCATTGCAACTTTGGAAAAAAGTCCTCAACAATTGGAAAATTGCACAAAAAGTGGGAATTGGGATTTAATGAGGAAAAATACCATATTTGGTGTAATGTTGTGGCTAAAAATGGTGTGTGGTGTTTAGTATGAATCTTGAAGGTATGACTGGGGGTTTGTATTGGAGTTGGGTCTAGTTTTGGGTTGGGTCCTTACACCAATTTAATTAAAATTAGAATAGCTAGGTGCTATTTAATTAAATGGAAATACATGGGGTTAAAATTGGATGGGGCAAAAGTGTCATGGATGTAGTAGACTAAGAATAAAATAATGTCATAATTTGGGTTGTACAAAAATGGGTCGAGGTCGTGTCTCCAATTTTGATTGAAACGGACCAGGATGCAAAGTTGTATTTATTTGATTTTTAGAACGGATATTTGTAACGAATATTGTACGACTAAAATGTAGCACAAGGAAGAGTATTTATGAGTTACACAAGGGTCAGAATAGAAGGCTGACACGTTTAGGTAAAGTGTGTACAATTTGTTTGAAGGTAAATGCTAGTGTAGCACTCCAAATATCGAAGCAACGGTAAGTGCACTAAGTGTTAAAATATTGCACAATAAATAGAAAATACCGTGTTCTAATTCTAATAAAATCCAAATTAACCCTAGTCTCTCTATCTAAGCTAAGTAGACATAAATTTAGTCGAGGGGTTTTATATCCTCATACTGCACAATTCTGATTCTGTCTATTAGCTAGGACAGTATCTACAATCCCCACATCTGAATCTCGATACTAGGAACTAGCACCTCAATTCCCAAGCTCACAAGATCGGCCAACAAGTGTCTGTCTGTCGTCAAGTATATAGTTATCGGATACTTGCTCAAGGCATCGACGACCACATAGGCCTTCCCTGGGTGGTACTATAATTAAATATCGAAGTCCTTTATCAACTTCAACCATCTCCTCTGCCTCATGTTCAACTCTTTCTATGTAAACACATACTTTAAGATTTTGTGGTATATGACGAACTCCACATGCTCTCTGTACAGATAGTGTTTCCACAGTTTTAGAGTAAAGTTGACAGCTGCAAACTCTAAATCGTGGGTGGGGTAGTTCTTTTCATAAGAACGTAATTGCCTGAAAGCATGGGCAATCACCTTCCCGTGATGCTGAAGAACACAACCCAAATCCTTCCCTGAAGCATCCCTATAGATAGTGAATCCACCTGTCCCAGATGGCAACGTAAAAAATGGAGTTGTCATCAATCTCTTCTTCAGCTCATTAAATACGTCATGACAATTCTCCGTCCAGACAAAATCTACATCCTTCCTGGTCAGCCTAGTCATCGGCTCTGCAATCCTGGATAAGTCTTGTAAAAACCTCCTGTAGTAACCTGCTAGTTCGAGAAAACTCATAATCTCAGCCATTGAACTGGGAGTAGCCTACGACTCTACTACCATGATCTTCTCTAGGTTAACTGAGATTCGTTTACCTATCACCACAAGCCCAAGGAATTAAAACTTGTTAAGGAAGAACTCGTACTTCGAAAGCTTTTCGTAAAGCTCCTTCTTCCTGAGAGTCTCCAAAACCATCCTCAGGTGCTCCTCATTCTTCTCCGGGGCCTTTGAATACACAAGAATGTCAATAATGAACACTACCATAAACTTGTCAAGGTACTGGTGGAACACCTTGTTCATCAGGTTAATGAATATTGCCGGTGCATTAGTCAACCCAAACGGCATCACCATGAACTCAAATTAGCCATACCATGTCCGAAAAGCTGTCTTCAGAATGTCTTCTTTCTTTACGTTCTCTTGGTGGTAGCCTGACCTCAAGTTTATCTTCGAGAATACCTTTGCTCCGCTTACTTATTGAAGAGTTCATCTATCCATGGCAGCGAATATTTATTCTTGATAGTGAGGTTGTTCAGAGCTCTGTAGTCGATACACATGCGTACCGACCCATCCTTCTTTGCTACAAACAATATTAGAACACCCACGATGATGAACTGGATTTGATAAAGCCCTTGTCCTATAACTCATTAACCTGCTTTTTCAGTTCTTCCAGTTCGTTGTTGTTGACCCTATAGACGTGCTGTGATATTGGCTCTGCACCTGGCACTAAGTCTATAAAAAACTTGACATCTCTGTCAGGCGGCAATCCTGGCAACTCCTCTGGAAAGACATCCAGGAATTTCATTATCAAAGGATGGGGCAACTCCTTCTCTTCCATCCTAGCTCCACAAAAGATGCCCCTGCTCTGCTTTGCTGCTTTATCAGGCGATCTCGAACTATGGCTCTCCTGGTGCTCAAAATATTACTCTTCCTCCTTGACAATCTATAGTAGTATGGTGCCTACTCAACCAATTCATCCCGAGTATAACATCGTATCCTGAAAGTGACATTACGAGTAAGCGCACACTCAACTCTCGGCCTCCCAATGAAACTCTCAGGTCCTTGCAAAAATTACTGACTAGGATAATGCCTCCCCCAGTCATGATCTTTCAAGTCCTATCTAAGGGTTCTGCCTCTAAACGATGCTTAAGAGCATAAGGTATAGATCCAAAACTATAGGAAGCGCCAAAATCAAATAATGCAAATGCTGGAATAGAATCGAGAAGAACTGAACCTGATATCACGTCTCCAGTTGGTTCGGCCTCCTCAATCGTCATGGCAAACGCTCATCCTTGGGCTGCACCTCTGGTGCTGGTGCTGGTGCTGGGCAAACCTCTACTGTTGTGGCAGGAGTGGAGGTCTCCACTTCTGGCCTCTTGGTACAGTAGGTACTCTGCTAGGTCCCCTCTGGGCGGCTGCTCCACCCTGACCTGGACGAGTCTGAATAGACGAGACAAAGCGAAAGGAAAGAATCAATATGGCACATGATATAATGTACTAAAAAAAGGACAGTTAAAGAACAAATATCAATATCAAGGAAGAACAGTTAAAATAAATGATAAAGTTTTTCTTAGTTGTGATTGAGTATTCTCAGCCTATAGCCTATAGCCTATATCCTATATCCTATATCCTAAAACAAGCTCGTAATAGCACTCAAATCAGAGACCACTATGAATCGCACTAATTGCGACCTCGAAGACTTGCATGGGCCACCACAAAAATGTGTCACGACCCGCATCCGGTATAGGGGCACAAAAAGTGAACAACATCAAGTCTACGTCGCGGCATCGGCGGTAGAATATTGTTTGGATAAACTATCTATCTAGCAATTTTGATCATCAAGATATATAAGGCCACCAATGAAGTATAAATACTCAATTATAGATCTATAAGATGGACAATCGCATGAATATGATATAAAGAACTGGAGAGTCAAATACAACTCACCAGGCAAAATAATATCCAAAGAGTCTTCAAATAATAATAAAAAATACTAATGTCAAATGCTGGAGACAAATCTAGTACAATAACCTATCTACTGAGCTACATATAATGGGTCGTCTGACTCAACCAGGATGAGTCTCTCCTAAGCCAAAGTCTCTGGCTCTAAGCCAACTATGTCCTGAGGCACGTAGTGAGTGGGATACCATTCATCAGTGTCATCTAAAAAAATATATCCAGTAAGGAAAGGAGCAAATTACACCTCTAACAGTAGTTTCAATAAATGATAAAACTATATAACAATAAATTGAGTGAATATACAAGATGCAATATGCAAGTATAAGAGATATACAAAATAGGAATACTGAAATTAAATACAAGAAATGAGCATAATAAAAATGAGCAAGAAATACTACTACTATGTGAGTGAGTACCAGCTTTAACATATCATCGGCTTGGGAACTTGCACAAGGATTAGGGCCTGGTTAATCATATGTGTGGAGTATGATCAACACTCACAAGGACATGCACAAGGAGGGGTATGATCACATATCTACGCTAACACTCCTGCCCCGACTGGTATAGTGGATCAAACCATGGCACGTTATAATACGGGGTTCATTGGGTAGGTAGCTAGTCTCCCTAAGAATCAATGTCTGTACATGTACAAAAAGAATGAAGAACAAGGCTTGCATAAGATATACCATAAATACCAAGGAATAATATTTTATGACAAGATTCGGATATACCAATCCGTGTAACCATTGTGTCAAGAAATCAAGGATATCTACACTAAATACAAGAAACATAAAGTATTTCATAAATGAGAAACTATCAAAGAATGTACTTGCCTGAAATTCGGTGAACAGTATCAAAGATGTGCGAAATAGTACCTCGGAGACCTAAATACAAAATATTACATCAATAAAAGGTTTTAGAATGAATACAAGTTAAACTAGTCAAATTCTAGGTCATAAAGTCATTTCTTGGTCAAAATAGTCAAACTAGGTCAACTCTGGATCAAACTAGGTCAACTTTGGGTCAAAGTAGTCAAACTTGGTTAAACTAGTTATTTCTAGGTTGTACGAGTCTATCTCTAGGATATTGGGTCCATACACTATGTAACTAGGCTATAATAGCTATAGGATACTAGTACTATACCGTTTCGTAAGATACGTAAATATATATATATATAAATATTCTATAAGTTATACAAATATACTACATACTAGTATTCCTAGTTTAACTAGTACTAATGGAATACCTTGGCTTTGAACCAACTTGGTATCTCACTAGCTACCCTCATCTTGATACCCATAACCAATACCTACAATTACCTTAGTATCACAAGTAATACTTACTAACTTATCAAACTAAGACAACTAACTAGCTAAGGTTTATAGATACACCCATCTATATATAATTAAGTATCTAACATACCTTACTTACCAATATCTAACTTATACCATATACTAACTTATAACAAAAATACTACTTAACATATATTATCAATAACTAACACATACCCTCTTCTAACATATAACTCACACAACAACATATAACCATATATCAAATACTAACTTCTTACTAATATCTAACTCTAATCACTAACACACATAAACTTATTTCCAACTAACAACTAACTTAAATAGTAACTACACAACTCCAACCTACAAACCCGACCCACTTACCATGGTAGTTGCTACTACTAGTAGCCTTGCTACTACTGTTGTCGCTAGCAGCACTGTTGCTGCTGCTGCTGCTACTTGCCCGACCCCTTCATCATGTTGCTAACAGTAGCAACCCAACCCTCACACACCTTTTTGTGTGTTGCTCACCTCCAGACCTACTGCTAATGTTGTACACCACAACCCAACCTTCCATAATCATAAGATTGATACAACATTCACCAATGCACAACATATGTGACAGTCCTCCCCCCAAAATGGATACTAAGATGAACAACACATAAATTTATATAAATATTAATATATATATCACTATAACACATACAATAGTTGCACACTCATCTCACAGTTTATCAATGATCTCAATTCAGTCTCCATATGTGCAATAGTCCCCAACTCCTATATACCCAATACACACTCCAATACATCAATACCTAGTATAAAAATAGATAGATGATTATATAATTAATATATATAAATATATATATATATATATATATATATATATATATATATACAACTCATATGTAATATTTAAATAGCTACACACAAGTCCAATTTAATTAGAATGCAAAAACATAAACACGTGGAGTGCACCACACCCGTATCACACTCAATCTATGATATGCTTACGATACGGCTCCACCAAACCACCAAACATATCTCGAAGGACACGAGAAAGTCTAGAATCATAATTAAAAGTACTACGAACATCTAGCTACTCATCTACGTTCCCGTGTCAAAATATGACAAGCTCAAACCCCGTGTCAAAGGGAGCCCCCCCCCCCCAAAAAAAAAAAAAACATTAACCCATATCACAAAATTGTCGTGATACGGCCTACACGTATCCAATTATTAACATGACACTAGTCTCACACAACCAAACACATGTCAATTTGGTCTAATTGACCTATTGACAAACAAATGATGTGCCAATCTTAAAATTCCTCCTAAATTGGCACAAAATATATCATAACTTCTTCCATAGGCCTAATATGAACCTAATTCCACTTCCTAAAGGTAGCCTTAGTACATGGGAGGGTTCCTAATGATTAAACTACAGATTTAGAGTCTAATTAGAGAGAGAAAACTGAATTATACCTATTGGAAGATGGATTCCTAATGCAAGTCTCCAAATGAGTGTCAAGAGCCTTCAACTTGTGCTCATTCCTCCTCCTTATAGATCCTTGCCTCCTCCTTGTTCCAATAACCTCCAATGGTGAATAGAGAAGAAATTGGAAGAGAATTTGGGTAGGGATTAGTGTAGGGATGAATTAATTTGGAAAGGAAAATTCTAGATCTAGAAATGATATGAATGGATGAAGGGAGAGAGAGAGTCTGTCTCCTCTCCCTCATGGCCGGCCTTGCCCCCTTCTCCAAGTCACTATGAAAATTCTACAATATCCCTTGGGGCTTGTTATGAAGGAATTAATTATAGAGGAAAGGTTATAATCCAAACGGTTTAACTAATTAAGTCATCCTCCTAATGAATGGGCTTGTTTGTTGGGCTCAAATCTAGCTAGATTAATATTGGTCCATGAGTCTAATCTAAACTAGTTAGGTCCACTAATATAAGTCCAAAATCAAATATAACATCTAATAATAAATAAATATTAAATAAACAAATATACAACATGTACAATAATTAATTAATTATAAAATAACCAAAATATTCTTTCCTAGAAAATATGGTAGTGACAAGTCTACCCCCCTTAAAATAATTGTCCTCAAAATTTAAAGACGAAACTACCCACAGAAAATAAAACAGAATCAGGAAAGGACATACCTCAAGGTACAAACAAATGTGGGTAACGCTCTCGCATTTAATCCTCTCTCTCCCAGGTAGACCTACCCGGAGAGTGATGCCTCCATGCGATACGTACCAAGGGAATATTCTGGTTCCTCAGCACCTTCTTTCTTCGATCCAGAATCTCAACTGGCTGCTCTCCATAGCTAAGAGTTGGTCCCACCTCTATCTCCGAGTGATCCAATACGTGACTAGGATTTGCCACGTACTGTCGCAACTACGATACATGAAAAACATTGTGTACTCCCTCCAATGCAGGTGGCAAATCTAGTCTTTAAGCAACTAACCGACCCTCTCGAGAATACTGAAGGGTCCGATGAATCACGGACCAAGCTTCCTGCCTCCACCGACAAGAATCGTGTCTCGTGTCGGAGAAATCCTTAGAAACACAAAACTTCCAACCTAGAACAAAATACAATCTTAAGAACTTAATCTATAACAAACAACCAATATCAAGCAAAAAATAAAAAACTAAAACTATACCTCAAACTCAAAAGGTCTCCGGTGGCTATCGGCCCAATGTCGTTGTCTGTCATGCGCTACTCGAAGTTTGTCTCTGATCAAATTAACCTTCTCCGCTGCATCCACAACCATCTCTGGCCCTAGCAAAACTCTCTCTCCAAAATCGTCCCATGACAAAGGAGTATGACATCTTCGACCATAAAGATCCTCAAATGGTGACATCTCTATACTAGCCTGGTAGCTGTTGTTGTAAGCAAATTCTACCAAATAGAGATGGTCCTCCCAAGATCCGTGATATCTAGTACACAGGTGTGCGGCATATCCTCGAGAGTCTGAATGGTTCTCTTTGACTGCCCATCTATTTGGGGGTGATAAGCAGTACTGAACTTGAGCTGGGTGCCTGTCACCCTCACTTTTCCAACTAGTAGTATTTTGGTAATTTGACATGGGTATTTTTATTTTTAGGAATATAATATTAAATATTGTACATATTAAAAATATTATTTATTGTATTATTTATGAATTTTAGATGTTAGATTTGATTTTGAACTTGTGTTAGTGGACCTAACTAGTTTAAATTAGATCCATGGACCAACATTTAAATCTAGTTAGAATTGAGTCTAATAGTAAGCCCATTCATTAGGAGGATGAATTAATTAGTTAAACCAATTAGACTAGAACCTTCCCTCCTTAATTAATTCCTTCATGACAAGCCCCAAGGGGTATTGTGTACACTTTATGGTAGCTTAGAGGAGAGGGTAGAGGTCAGCCACTAATTAGAGTGGGGAGAGACTCTCTCTTCATTTTTGTATTCCAAATCTAGATCTAGAATTTTTCCTCTTCCAAATTTATTTATTCCTACACCAATTTTTACCCAAATTTCTTAATTTCTTCCCTATTCATCATTGGAGGCTATTAGAACAAGAAGAAAGCAAGAATCTATAAGAAGGAAGTAAGAATCTATAAGGAGGAGCAAGGATCTATAAGTTGAAATCTCTTGACACTCAATTTGGAGATTTTATTGGAAATCTATCTCCCAATAGGTACAATTTAGTTTTTTCCCCTCTAATTAGACTCTAAAGCTGTAATTTAATTATTAGAAACCCTCCCATGTACTAAGGCTACCCATAGGAATTCTAATTAGGTTAATATGGAGAAAGTTATGTGGTATTTTGTATCAATTTTGAGAGAATTTTGAGATTGTCACATCTTGTGTTTGTCAATAGGTCAATTAGACCAAATTAATATGTGTTTGATTGTGTGTGACTAGTATCGTATCCACAATTGGATACGTGTAGGTCGTATCCCGACAATTTGGCGATACAGATTAATTTAGAGATTTTCTTCCGACACGGGGGTTTGAGCATGTCATAATTTGACACGGACACGTAGATGAGTAGCTAACACTTCGTGTTACTTCTAATTGTGATTTTAGACTTGCTCGTGTCCTTCGTGATATGTTTGGTATTATGATGGATATGTATCGCAAGCGTATCATAGATCGAGTGTGATACAAGTGCGGTGCACTCCACGTATTTGTTTCCTTGCATTTCAATTCAATATACCTTGGTTATAGCTATTAGAGTATTATAATTATAATTGTTACATGATATATACGTATATATAAAATTATGTATAAGTTCTATATTTTATTTTGATGTATTGGTGGTCATAAGAGAATAAGAGAGTGCATGTGCATTATTAGTGTGGTTATATGGTAACATATATATATATATATATGGATATATATTTATATATATAAAGAGAGAGATGTGAGTGAGTTTTTGTGTGTATTAGATATGTGCATGTGAGCTAAAAGGGGGAATTATAAGCAAAAGCTGGCTGATAAGCAGCGAGAAGAAGAAGCAGAAGCACCGAGAAGCAGCAGCAGAACAAGCGAGAAGTAGCAGCAGCCGCAGCAAGCAGTAAGCTACAGCAGTAATAAGCAGCAGCAAAAGTAGCCAAAAGCTGCAGCAGCAAGCAGTAAGCTGCAACAGCGAGAAGCAGCAGCAGAAGCAGCGAGAAGTTGCAACAGCAAGCAGTAAGCTGCAACAACAACAGAAGCAATATGCTACAGCAGAAACAACACGCAATAAGCACTAGCAGAAGCAATAAGCTGCAGCAACAGCTAGTAATAAGCAGCAGCAGCTATAAGCAGAAGCAGTAGCAATAAGCAGCAGTAGCTTGAGTGTTTAGGAATTAAGTTGTAAATAAGTTAGTAAGCTAGTTAATAAGCTAAGTTAGTTATATTGATAAGTTAGTTGGTACGTTAAGTATATATATATATATATATATATATATATATATATATATATATATATATATATATATATATATATATATATATATATATATATATATAAGCATTAGTTAGCATTGGTTAGTATTATTTCTAGTTTACCTTGAGTTACACCAAGATAATGAGAGTTGAGGTATCTTGGGTATGGGTATTGAATATCCATTGGGTATGTTAGTTAAGATAGTTGGTATAGTATTGTTTTAAGTTTAAGTGTATTTTAGTGTATAGTAAGGCTTGTTGGTTAGTTAGCTAATGTTAGATATTGGATTACCTTGTGATACCAAGGTAATGTTAAGGTATTGGTTTATACTCAAGGTATTGAGTTTGTATATCAAGATGGGTGTGTAGGTGGTGTGATACCGCATTTTCTTCAAAGCCAAGGTATCCACTTAGCATTAGTTAGGCTAGGAGTACTATATATTTTGTCTTGTTTATATATATTATAGTATTTTCATATCTAATAACTTGTGTATCTTATGATACGGTATTTTGTTGGTATCCTAGTATCATAACATAACTAGTATAGCCTAGTTACATAGTGTATGGACCCAATATCGTAGAGATGGACTCATACAACCTAGAAATAGTTAGATTGACCAAGTTTGACTAGTTTGACCTAGAGTTGACATAGTTTGATTATTATGACTTAGAAATGGCTTTATGACCTAGAATTGAACTAGTTTAACTTATTTTTATTCCAAAACCTTGTATTGATGCAATATACCATATATAGGTTTGTGTGACACTAGCTTGGGCATCAAAAGACATACTTTGCTCAGGACCTCCGGTGAGTATATTTCTCTGTTAGTTTTTATTTTATAATCGTGTATATATCTCATGTTCTAGAACTGTATACTTGATTCCGACATAGTGGTTTCACGGACTGGTACTACATGGATCCTGTCAGTAGATGTTATACCTTACTGTGTTCAGCGGGTACTCCTTCACATGTATTTTATCGTATGTATCGGGTATTAATTTAGTGTACTTCATGTTCACACACTGTTCAGGTTCAGTATGCTTATATTCGTGTACACACTGCTTGTGTTCAGTGTGCCCATATTCGTGTTCGTAATAAGTCATGATTGGATCCATTAGTATTGGTTGGGGATGGGGGAGTAGGAGTTGATTATGTGATCAAGTCCCAGTGTATTCGTGTACATGTCGATTATATATCCCACGTGTAATCGAGTTACCATATTCTGTTCGTGTTCAACCTAAATCGATCACATAATAAACTTGTATTCCATGGCACATTAGTTAGATTTCAGTTATTTTTATTATATTGCAGATATTCTATTGTATATTCTTCTTTTCAGTACATTACCTGTTCATTCTAGTTTATTTTATTTTGTTGTTTAGTTATCTTGTATTCTTTTCTATTATCTGTTTTATATGCTTGATTATGTATTTAAAACTACTTTTAGAGGTATGTACTTCACTCCAATCCTGACTGGATATAATTTTTAGATGATTGGCTTATAGACCCGTGTCCCACATACTACAGATCGCAAGAGGACATACCATTAAAGGATACTCCTATAGACCAAGAGGACTTAGTACCAAAGCCTGAGGAGGTTTAGATTATTTTGTTAGACTGTTATTGAGACTTAGGGCATATAAATATTATTTTCGTCTTATGGATGTTTTATGATTCTCTTTCTTTTGTTATTCCATATCGTGCTTATCTTCCTCAGTTGCATTGTGATTGAGTATAGTTACATTTATCAGATACCATATTGTTCCTTTCTTTGGAGTTGAGATGATTGACATGTACCATATATATATTGTGTGAGATATTTAGATAGTAGAGTTGACCCAGACAGTATTCTACTGTCGATGCTGCGGCGTAGGCTGGACATACCCACGTACTCGTGTCCGAATATCCGGTGCGGGTCATGACACATTTTTAGTAGTGGCCCATACAGGTCTAGAGTCGCAATTACAACAATATCGTAGTAGTGCTCACCTAGAGCACTGCTACGAGCCTGCTTTAGGATATATGATTTAGGCTGAGAGTATACTTAATCACAACTAGGAAACACTTCCAAATATCAGTTTTGCTATCCTTCTCTATTAGAATGTTTCCTTTACTTTGTATAAATTATATACTTCTTTGATGATATCGTATCATACTCAATATTAATTTATTTGTTCCATCTATCTTCAAGATGCCGCCGAAGATGCGTTCCCAGCGCTCAGGCACAATGTCAGCGAGGTCGGTCACTTCATCGCCTATGAGGGCAGCACTATCAGATGTTGTTCCAGCAGCTACATTCCAGAGGTCCGTTTTACTGATCTAGGTGGACATTTTTGTAGCAGCTTTCAGAGGTGCTTCACCTCCGGTACAGAGGGCAGCACCAACAGTTTCAGAGGATCTTCCACCCCCACCAACCACAGTCAATCAGATGCAGATGTTTGTGCTCTTTCAGCAGATGATGGAGGCACAAAAGTGTCTGTCAGAGGTTATGAGGCTGGACATTGAGAATGCTCACCAGATTGTGCTTGCAGCAGTCGAGAGAGTCGCCTTAGTCCAGCCACAAATGGCACAACCTTATTTTACCCCGCAGCAGCCGAGGTCGGGAACCATAATATATTTTAAGAGGATAGGGCTGAAGGATTTTAAAGTCACCGAAGGGATCATTTATGCTGATGATTGGATAGAAGACATTGAGCGAAACCTGCGACTGGTGCAGGTGTCACGACCCACACCCGGTGTCAGGGTACAAGTCGGGAACAATGCCCAGCCTACGCCGCAGAATCGACGGTAGTACGTTGTCTGGGTAATCTATCTAACAATATAATAAACCACCAACAATAATAATATACTCAATCACAGATCTAAGATGGAAAGCACGAATTAGATAAAGAATAAAGTAGTCATAATATAACTCATGAGTCTAAAATAATACATCAATGAATCTGAAAGAAATAACAAAATAAGCTAGAGACAAATCCAGTATAAAGAATACTAAGAAGCTACTACTCCTGGGTCAACTGTCTCAGTTGGGATAAGTCCCTCCTGAGCCAGGATCTCAGACTCTAAACCCACAACATATTGAGGTCCAAAATAGGTAGCGTACCACTCCTCAGTGTCATCTAGAAAAATATATCCAGTCAGGAAAGGAGCAGAGTACATCTCTAACAGCAGTTATAATCAATGATAAAAACTATATAACAGTAAATAGATGTGAATAAACAAGATGCACAATAGATACAAGAGATATATGTACAAAAAGGAAATACTGGAAATAATACAATAATGAGCAATATGTCAATGAGCAAGAATTCTAATGTCTAAGTGTGTGAGTACTATCTTAACATGTGATCGGCTTGGGTTGATACAAGAGATACAAGACTTATGGCCTAGCTAATCATACGTGCAGTGTATGATTAACACTATTCAAGATACAAGGTGAGTATGATCACATATCTACACTACATACTCCCCACCCCCGATTGGTATAATAGATCCAACCATGGTACGCTATGGCACGAGATTCCCAAAGAAGATAGCTAGTCTTTCCGAGAATCAGCGTTTGTACATGTACAAGATAATCAATGAAACAAGTCTTGCACAAGATACACCATATACCAAGGAATAACATCTCATGACGAGATTCGGATATACCAATCCGTGTAACCATCGTGTCAAGAAAATATGGATATCTACACTATATACAATGAACATAGAGGATATCATAAATGAGAAACTATCAGAGAATATACTCGCCTGAAGTCTAATGAATAGTCTCACCGATGTCTAACACGGTGCCTCGAAGACCTAGATATGGAATGCAACATTAATACAAAGTTCCTGGTAGAAAATAAGTTAAACTAGTCAACTTCTAGGCCAATAAGTCAATTCTAAGCCAAAAGTCAACTACGGTCAACTATGGTCATCTATGGTCAACTATGGTCATCTACCTATTTCTAGGTTGCATAAACATAACACAAAAATATTAGGTCAAGATACTAAAGTCTAATCCAACAAACCCACATCTTAAATGTTAGGATACCGTATCTCCGGATACATAAATTCCAAGGTAAACATCATAATATAAATATATCAAACAATATTAATAATAATATAGAATCACAATTACAACATTAATTATGTACCGTGGTTTTGAACCAATTTGGTATCTCAACAATAATCACAACTTGATACCCAAACCCAATATCTTGGGTATCTCCAATTAACTTGGTTTCCTCAAGGTAATTCCCAATACCTTGCTATACTACTACCCGTATATATATATATATATATATATATATATATATATATATATATATATATATATATATATATATATATATATATATATATATATATATATATATATATGTATGTAATTAGCATTTTAGAATACATTACATTAATATTACAACATATATATATATATATATATATATATATATATATATATATATATATATATATATATATATATATATATACAATATCTATCTATAAGTATATAATCATATACATATAAAATCTGCCAACCTTCGCTAAAAGCTGTGCTGAAAACTGATATTCTGATACGCTGACTTTTTAGTGATAGTTTTGCCTATCAATGAAACCGCCATCGCTGCTGCTGTTGATTTTCTTCTCTGCTACTTCTGCTTTGGTGACGGTTTGCAACCGTCACCGATCTTGTCGTCGCTGTTGCTGTAATTTCCCGCTGCTGCTGCTGCTAATTAATGACAGCGGCTGTCATTAATTTCCTGTCGCTAAAACATATATATATATATATATATATATATATATATATATATATATATATATATATATATATATATATATATATAAATATAAATAACATACATAAATATAAAAACCCCATAATAAATATAAATATATATATATATATATATATATATATATATTATATAAATACCAATAAACTAAACAACACCCTCCCTATTAATATGTACATAATATGACATAGCTACATGCACACACATACATAAATATATTTATAATTTTACATCCATGCATATTTATAAATAATCATATAGCAACTATATATAATATAATTATCCAATTAATTATACATATATACATATTTACACATAACACATATACTATAACATATGTATTTACACATGTAGAAGAATGGCTACATAATATATATATTCTTAGTACATACATAATACATAGATCTAGAATACAAGAAGCACAATTATATATACTATAATATATATAGTATCTATATATATATGCACAAATGAAATCTTCATGAATTAAGAGCACAAGAATTAAATCTACATATCATTACACAACATATGGAGAGTATCACACCGTATCCCACTAGATCTAGGATACGCATGTGACACGAGTCCACCACAAATCCAATTGTATCCCGAAGGACACAAACAAGTTACATATATTATTTATGAACAATACGAAATGTTAATTATAGATCTACGTGTCCGTGTCAAAATATAACATGTTGAAAGTCCCGTGTCGGAGGGAAAAACTCCCAAATCAACACATATCACCAAATTGTTGGGATACGACCTACACGTAACCAATTGTGGACACGACACTAGCCCCAAACACACAATAAATGCCAAATTGATCTATAGGATCAATTGACACACACAACAATTGTCAATCTCGGAATTCCCCCAAAATTGACACAAAAAGTACCATAACTTTCTCAATAGGCCTCCTATGAACACAAAACCAAATCCTATAGGTAGCCTATGCATATGGGTTAATTTTCCATGGTTAAAACTTAGATTTAGAACTTAATTTAAGGGGAAGAACTGATTTGTATCTATTGGGAGATGGATTTCTAATGAAACCTCCAATTGAGATAAAATTGCCTCTAACTTGTAGATCCTTGCTCCTCTTTGTAGATCCTTACTTCCTCCTTCTAGATCCTTGCTTCCCAAGTCTTTAATGGTGATTTGGGAAGGAATTGGAATGAAATTTGGTAGGGAAATGAAATGGGAATGAAAGAATTTGGTAGAAGGAAATTCTAGATCTAGTTTTGGAATGAAAAGAGGAGAGAGAATTTTTCCCCTCTTTTAAATATAGGCCGGCCCCTTTCCTCTTACTCAAGTTATCATGTAATGTCCAATATACCCCTTGGGGCCTCTCATGAAGAAACAATTAAGGAAGCAAGCTTCTAGTCTAATGATTTAATTAATTTAATCCATCTCCTTAACAATGGGCTTTCAAAATAGGCTAAATTCTAACCCATTAATTCATGTTGGTCCATGGGTCCAAACTAAACTAGTTAGGTCCACTTGCACAAGTCCAAATTAAATAACTAACATCTAACAACAATTAAATAATATAAAAAATAATTATTTATCATGCACAATATTTAATTAAATAGAAAATTAGTAAAATACCCTTTCCTAGAAAATGTGGTAGTGACAAGTCTACCCTCCTTAAAAAAAATTTGTCCTTAAAATTCAAAGACGAAAACTACCCCCCCCCAGAAAATAACAGAACAGAACTAAAGAATCATAACTAACTATGAAAGAACATAGCAATGAACAGAACATAACTAAGAAATAACATACCTCAAGGCACAAACAAATATTGATAACGCTATCGCATTTCATCCCCTCTCTCCCAAGTAGACTCCCCCGGAGAGTGATACCTCCATGCGACGCATACCAAAGGAATAGCCTGGTTCCTCAGCACCTTCTCTCTCCGAAACAGAATCTCAACTGGCTGCTCTGGATAGCTAAGAGTAGGGCCCACCTCTATCTCCGAGTGATCCAATACATGACTAGGATCTATCACGTATCATCTCAACTACGACACATAAAACACGTTATGCACTCCCTCTAACGCAGGTGGCAAGTCTAGTCTATAAGCAACTACACTGACCCTCTCTAAAATAGTAAAAGATCCGATGAATCGCGGACTAAGCTTCCCACCTTCAACAAAGCGAATCGTGCCTCGTGTTGGAGAAATCCTCAGAAACACCAAACCACCCACCTAGAACAAAACACCACCTTAAGAACTTAATCTATAATAAACAACCACGAACAAGCACAAAACAAAATCTAAACTATAACTCGAACTCCAAAGATCTCCGATGGCTATCGGCCCAATGTCGTTGTCTGTCCTGCGCCACTCGAAGTCTGTCTCTGATCAACTGAACCTTCTCTGCTGCATCCACAACCATCTCTGGCCCAAGCAAAACTCTTTCTCCTACATCATCCCAAGACAAAGGAGTACGACACCTCCGACCGTACAGAGCTTCAAAAGGTGACATCTCTATACTGGCCTGATAACTGTTGTTGTAAGCAAACTCTACCAAATAGAGATGGTCCTCCCAAGAACCCCCAAAATCTAATACACAAGTGCGCAACATATTCTCAAAAGTCTGAATAGTCCTCTCTGACCGCCCATCTGTCTGGGGATGATATGCTGTACTGAACTTGAGCTGAGTGTCCAAACTCTCCTGCAAACTCCTCCAAAAATGAGAAGTAAAATAACTATCCCGATCCGAGACTATACTGACGGGAACTCCATGTATCCTAAAGATCTGCCTCACATACATCTCTGCCAGCTTCTCCGTAGACAAACACACCTTAAAATGCAAAAAGTGGGCCAACTTGGTCAACCTATCAACAATGACCCAAATCGCATCTTTCCCTCCTGGAGATTGTGGAAGTGCGGACACAAAATCCATAGTAATGTGCTCCCACTTCCACTCTGGAATGGGTAATGGCTGAAGTAAACCTCCTGGCCTCTGTTTTGGGATAATAAACGAGAAAAGATTTGATGAACGCGGGAAACGAGGTCTTGTGCGAAGACCCGCCCTTCTTTTATGTTTAGAAACAAGATTGTACAAATTTGATCCTACACGAGGATGACTAAGTATAATTTATTTAATCTGGGTAAATATTGCTATAGGTGTCTGATCTGCGGTCGATCACTTTAGCCCTTGGACCACACGATGTTTTTGATGAAGTGTCGTGGAAGACAAAAGGCCGCTTCGAGGGTTGCTAAAGAGGGTGGATGCCCGATGCCAGGGTCGTCGATCCCTTCTCTTTGCTTGAGCTCTGGACTCTTCCCTCTCTCTCTCTCTTGATCTTCTTCTTCTCTTTCTCCTTTCAATTTGTCGACCTTGTTCCTCATTGATAGAGGTCTCTATTTATAGAGCTTTTAGTGACAGTAATCACACAGTCGGCATAGAAACCGAGTAGTGGAAAGTACAGCACCCTTTTATACGACGGTTTAAAATAACCAATGCCTGCGTATAAATGACCATTTGAGTGAGCATGTGATGCGCGTCCAACTAAGGGACAGAACGCGTATATCTGCTACGAAGATCACGGCATAGAAGCCACGTAGGTAGTTATCCCTTGTGTAGAAGAGGTTGGCGTAGAAGCCAATGACTGTCACCATGGCATAGAAGCCAAAATAGGCATAGAAGCCGAGTAGACAAAGAAGCCAAGTAGGCATAGAAGCCGAGCAGGCGTAGAAGCCGAGTGGTCATAGAGGCCGAGGAGGCGTAGAGGCCGGGTGGGCATAGAAGCCGAGTGGGCATAGAAGCCGAGCAGGCGTAGAAGCCGGGTGGGCATAGAAGCCGATTCGACATAGAAGCCGAGCAGGCATAGAAGCCGAGCAGGCGTAGAAGCCGAGTGGGCATAGAAGCCGAGTAGGCGTAGAAGCCGAGGCGATATGGACGTTTCAGCCGGAATTACGGCTCTTGGAGATATAATCAAATCTTTTTGCATTAAATACAGAGATCTGCCCCCATCCTGCGCATTAAATATAGAGGCTTGTCTTTAAGATTTGCCATCATTCTGCTCATTAAATGCAGATACGCGCCTTGAATCCTGTACGGAGAGTGACTACTGATGTAGCAGTTTGTTTGCCTTCTACGGAGCGTAAGAAGCTCACGTCTGCCTGTGTAAAACTGGACAGCATATTCCCTTATATGCGTAAGAGTATTTTACGTAAAGGGGATGCCACTACACGACGGTTCGATGACATTTAATCAAATCTCCTGCATTAAATGCGGAGATCTGCCATTATCCTGCTCATTAAATGAGGAGGCGTGGTTTGAAGGTCTGTCACCCTTTGGTGCCTCAAGTGCAGAGACGTGCCTTGAGCATCTGTCAGTATTCGGCGATTTAAATGCAGAGACGTGCCTTGAGCAACTGTAACCGCTCTGTGCATAAAATACAGAGACGTGCCTCGAGCCCTGTACGAAGTGCAGCTTTTGACGTGGCAGGCGGTTTGTCTTCTGTGGAGCGTAAGCGGCTTCCATCGGCCTGTGTAAAAACTAGGCAGCGTATCCCTTCATATGTGAAAAAGTAGTTTACGCAGAGGAAAGGGCAGTAAATGACAGCCTGGGTAGCCGTGCCGCGCCATCATTATAGCCGTCGCTTGGATAGTCGTGCAGTACTTTTTGTTAGAAGTCCAGACGTCAGGTTTATTGCACGATCTGACAGGTTCGTTTCGAAGAATATAAAGCGTCCCTCGTATACTTCAATGCTGCATTAAAAGCGGATGAGCTTTACACCAAAAAGGCGATGAAGAACCCTGTTTATGCTGAAGTGGCCTGGACATACTGCTTTACGCGGATGGTCCTCGAGCTCATATTTCATGCTGTGCTCAGCGGATAAGCTATGTTGCACGCTGATGGCTCCGTAGTCCTCTGTTTACGCTGCTCTGCCTCAATACGCCTCGTATAGCTATTTCGCGTATTTTTTATGCTTCTACAGCCTCTGCCTCTCGGCTTTCACCTGCTGGCACACTAAGCATCTGGATATAAACTGTGCCACTTTCCTCTTTATGCCATACCACCACATACTCTTTCGTATATCCCGATACATCTTGTTAGCACCTGGATGCATGGAATACTGAGAGCGATGCACCTTTTGCAATACCTTCTCACGCAGAACCCCACTAGGCACACACAATCTAACTCTATGCCTCAAAGATCCATCCTCTGTAATAGTGAAATAATCCTCCAATCCTGCTCTCACCTGAACTCTGATACTCCTCAGAGATACATCCTCAAACTGTGCTACCTTGATCCTGTCCATGAATCTGAATGTATCTGCAATCCCTACATCTGCATAGCACAACCAGAAATAATCACCTCAATGCCCAAGCTCTCCAAGTCCTCCAACAAATATTGATCCTGTATCAAGAACATATCTACCGGATACCTTCTCAAAGCATTGGCAACTACATTAGCTTTTTCAGGATGATACTGCAAAGATATATCAAAATCCTTCATCAGTTCCAACCACCGACGTTGTCTCATGTTCAACTCCTTCTGCGTGAAAATATACTTCAAGCTTTTGTGGTCTGTGAAGATCTCCACACGCTCTCCGTATAAATAATTTTTTCACAACTTCAGAACGAAGATGACTGCTGCCAACTCCAAATCATGGATAGGATAGTTCTTTTTATGAGGACACAATTGCCTGGATGCATAGGCAATCACTTTCCCATGCTGTTGAAGAACACAACCCAAACCTTTCCCCGATGCATCACTATAAATAATAAAACCTCCGGACCCTGATGGCAACGTCAAAATTGGAGCAGACGTCAACCTCTTCTTCAACTCTTCAAAAGCAACCTGGCAATCCTCCGTCCAAACAAACTCCACATCCTTCCTTGTGAGTCTAGTTATCAGCTTTGCAATCCTCAAAAAATCTTGCACAAAGTTTCTGTAGTAGCCTGTCAATCCCAAGAAACTCTTGATCTCTTCTACCGAACTCGGGGTCTTCCAAGATTCTACTACTGCGATCTTCTTCGGATCCACTGAAATACCATCACCAGTCACAACATGCCCAAGAATTCCACCTTGTCCAAGAAAAACTCACACTTGGACAACTTCTCCTTCCTCAGCACATCCAACACAATCCTCAAATGCTTATCATGCTCCTCCGGTGTCTTCGAGTATATGAGTATGTCATTGATGAACACCACCACGAACTTGTCAAGGTACTGGTGGAATACCTTGTTCATCAAGCTAATAAATACCACCAGTGCATTAGTCAAACCAAACGGCATCACCATAAACTTGTATTGACCATACCAAGTTCTAAAAGCAATCTTCGGTATGTCCTCCGGCTTCACCTTCACCTGATGGTAGCCTAATCTCAAGTCTATCTTAGAAAACACCTTCGCACCACTCAACTGATCAAATAGATCATCAATCTGTGATAAAGAATACTTATTCTTGATAGTGTGATTATTCAAAGCCCTGTAATCAATGCACATGCGCACCGATCCATCCTTCTTCGGTACAAACAATTCCGGGGCTTCCCACGGTAAAGAACTCGATCTGATAAACCCCTTATCCTGTAATTCGTCCACTTGTTTCTTTAACTCTACCAGCTCGCTGTTGTTTACTCTGTAGACATGCTGTGAAATTGGTTCTGCACCTGGCATCATGTCTATAGAAAATTCAACATCTCGATCTGGCGGCAAACCTCATAATTCCTCAGGAAACACATCCAAGAACTCTGCTATCAACGGATGCGGCAACTCCTTGTCTTCCACTATAGCTCCACAAATAATGCCTTCTCCCTGCTCTGCAGCTCCTCTAGCAAACTCGAACTCTGGCTCTCCTAGTGGACCAAACAAAACTATACCTCGTCTATAATCTATGCTAGCACGGTGCCTACTCAACCAATCCATCACGAGTACAATGTCGTAGCTCGGAAGTGGTATTACAAGTAGACACGCACTCAACACCCGGCCTCCCAGAGTAACTCTTCGATCCTTGAAAATATCATTAACCAGGATAATGCCTCCCCCGGTCATGATCTTGCAAGTCCTAAGCAAAGACTCAGCTACCAAACCATGCTTTAGAGCAAAAGAAACAGATACAAAACTATGAAAAGCACCACTATCAAACAAAGCTAAAGGTAGAATATAATCAAGAAGAATAGAACCTGTGATGACATCTCCGGTAGGTTCCTCCTTTTTAACGGTCATAACAAACACTCGTCCCTAACGTGCACCTCCCTGCTGCTGATGCTGGACAAACGTTGTTGCTGTGTCAGAAGCGGTCCCCTCGACTGTGTTGCAGGTGGTCTCGTTTGTGCCCAAGGAGCTGAAGCTGCTTCCTGAACTGCACGACGAGGACACTCTCTCAATAGGTGCCCTTCAGTACCACAATACAAACAAACTCCCAACCTCCTCTTGCAAACTTCCCAGATGTGGTCGGACTTCTTGCAGTAGTAGCATGGAGCTTGTTGTAACTATCTCTGCTGCTGTGGTGCCTAGTGAAAAGGTGCCTTAGCTGGAGTCTGGTTCTACTATGGCTGCTGGAAAGGTCTTGACTGGAAATGAGGACGTTTGGCAGATATTGCACTACCGTTGGCCCCCAAAAAAGAATTACGGTCTCTCTTGGGCTTCAATCCCAACTCCCGCTCAACCTTGCGTGCCTCCGCAAGTATCTCCGAGTATATCTCATAAAAAGACGGAATACGAATCTTCACTTCCCAGTTTAGACCCTCACGAAAACGAATAGCTCGAACCTCCGGCTCTCTCACCAGATACTCTGCAAATTAGCTCAACATGTCGAACTCTGCAGCGTACTCCTCCACAAACATGCTCCCCTGAATGAGACTCTCAAACTGCCTCCCTAAGTCTAGCCTGTATGCCCGGGCGAAGAACTTTTTCTTGAAGAGGTCCTTGAATACCTCCCAAGATTGTCCTGCGTCAACCCGAACTGGCTCATTCCTGAACCAAGTGCGAGCAACGTCGAACAGTTGAAGTCCTACCGCCTCAACCTTTAGATCCTCAGAAAGACGGGACACCCTCATAAGACGCTCAATGTCCTCGAGCCAATAATCAGCATAGACGATGCCCTCCGTCCTCTTGAAAACCCTAGGCTCTAGTTTCTTGAAGTCCTGAATGTTGCCTGGCCAAAGCGGAGCAACCTGAGGAACATCCTGCTGCTGGACCGGAACTCCTCTCTCAACTACAGCACGAGCAAGCTGATGAGCACTCTCGATGCCCTGCCGTAGAACGTCGGTCTGCCTTTGATGTGCCTCTAACTGAGCCCTCTGTGCCTCGAGCATCTCACAAAATAGTGTAAACATTTGTGTCGCCTCTGTTGGCACAGGAGGTGGAGGTGGAAGCCCCTCACATGCAGCTGGCACAGTCCTCTGAGTAGGTGGTGGACCTTCGAAAGCAGCTGACACTCCAATCACCAGAGAAGTGACTGGTGCAGGCCCTCGATATATCGCAGACCTTTCAGAAGCTGCTCTCCTCTGTGAGATCTAGTCTTAGGCGGCATCCTGGGACAAAGCAAAAGAAAGAATCAATATGGCACAAGATGTAAGACATTCAAGGAAAGGACAAATTAAGAGATCAAGTATCAATATCAAAAGAGAATAGTTGAATCAAAGAATTTTCCTAGGTGTGATTGAGTATCTCAGCCTATATCCTATATCCTATCGTAGGCTCGCAGTAGTACAACTAAATTGTCGCACTACTATGACATCACATACTTTATGAAGCTGGACCTGCATGGGCCACCACTGAAAATGTGTCACGACCCGCACCCGGTATTAGGGTACAAGTTGGAAACAACACCCAGCCTACGCCACAAAATCGACGGTAGAACGCTGTCTGGGTAATCTATCTAACAATATAATAAACTACCAATAATAATAATATACTCAATCACAGATCTAAGATGGAAAGCACGAATCAGATAAAGAATAGAATAGTCACAATATAACTCATGAGTCTAAAATAATACATCAATGAGTCTGAAAGAAATAACAAAATAAACTGGAGACAAATCCAGTACAAAGAATATTAAGAAGCTACTACTCCTGGGTCAACTATCTCAGTTGGGATAAGTCCCTCCTGAGCCAGGATCTCAGACTCTAAACCCACAACATCCTGAGGTCCAAAATAGGTAGGGTACCACTCCTCAGTGTCATCTGGAAAAATATATCCAGTCAGAAAAGGAGCAGAGTACATCTCTAACAGCAGTTCTAATCATAATAAAAACTATGTAACAGTAAATAGATGTGAATAAATAAGATGCACAATAGATACAAGAGATATATGTACAAAAAGAAAATACTGGAAATAATACAATAATGAGCAATATGTCAATGAGCAAGAATACTAATGTCTAAGTATGTGAGTACTAGCTTAACATGTGATCGGCTTGGGTTGATACAAAAGATACAAGACTTATGGCCTGGCTAATCATACGTGCGGTGTATGATTAACACTATTCAAGATACAAGGTGGGTATGATCACATATCTACACTACATACTCCCCACCCCCGACTGGTATAATAGATCCAACCATGGTACGCTATGGCACGAGATTCTCCAAGAAGATAGCTAGTCTTTCCAAGAATCAGCGTTTGTACATGTACAAGATAATCAATGAAACAAGGCTTGCACAAGATACACCATATACCAAGAAATAACATCTCATGACGAGATCCGGATATACCAATCCGTGTAACCATCGTGTCAAGAAAATATGAATATCTACACTAGATACAATGAACATAGAGGATATCATAAATGAGAAACTATCAGAGAATGTACTCGCCTGAAGTCCAATGAATAGTCTCACCGATGTCTGACATGGTGCCTCGAAGACCTAGATATGGAATGCAACACAATACAAAGTTCCTGTCATGCCCCAGTCCTAAAATACGTAGGACCAGGAATACGTAACATGCCAGCTACGCATTCGACCAGACTCTGGTCCGATTCGAATACGTATAAGCTGTACTAAAAGGGTCACTATCTATATAGTCAAGTGAATATAAATACCTATGCCTCAATCCACAATGAACAGAATATACAAGAATGAGCTACATGTGCTAAAGTCGGCCGCCAGTAACCCATAAGCTTGAATAGACTCGAAAATAAATGTGAGTCTATAAAACTAGGCTATATCAGCAGATGAATAAACAATATAAATAATAACCAATATTCCAGAAGAAAAGATGTAAGTACCTGGCACCAAATTCCTGTATGACAAAGCAACGCACATCAGCAACTCCAAACTTGCTCCACAGTGGTCTATGCTGCAAAATTGGCAAGGGACCAGGTCCTCAGAGGGACGTAACAAGGTACAGAAGATACAAGCCAAAATATAGTATAATAGTAAATGAAATAAGTAGGGTAAACTATATAACCAGCTATGTGAAATACAATTTGAGAGCATCACTAAACTCAGGCTGAGACCACTACAAGCTCTGTATCGGGGAGCCGGTAGCAGTGATATAACTAATAGAGTGCCTAGCTCTGATATAGAGTCTGAGGCCTCGCCATAAATATAATACTAATAGAGTGCCTAGCTCTATAATAGAGTCTGAGGCCTCGCCAGAATAAATATATATATATATATATATCAGCCTGTAGCCTGTGTGTCTCTCCCCACCCAATGTAACCACGCATATCATGACCATAACGTCTCATGTCCATGTCAGCGGGATCATAGCTAATGCAACAAGTCATAGAATATCTAAGAATATAATATCTATGTCAATCCTGTATCCTACACAGAATCACCATGAATATCTCAGGAAGATTCTGTCTGCATGAATAGTGTCAAGTGTCCTGGGTCCTGATGTACTTGATAGGACAAGTACAAGAGAGTAAAGGGTACCGCATGTCCATCTCTAGATGACGTACCCAACACCGCGTACGGGGTTGGCACCCGACTATGATCAGACACTAAGTACGTCACACGGTCCTAGGTCAAGCATGCACAAATATATATATATATAAGTCAAAGGGATAAATAACAAGAACTGCAAGTTTGGCAAGGTACACTTGCCTGTGGTTCTGGCTCCAACTGTGGCTCTGGTATTCGTGAAATCTCCAGGAACGTCTTCGGATACTGAAACAAATATTATCATCAGATCCAGAAAATATCAATCAGCTAGAAATGCCTGTCCTTGAGTCCAATTTGGAGACAAGGGCAAAAATGATAATTTTGGGTCAAAATGGGGTCCACATGTGGGCCCGCTTTGCACCGAAAAATGTGTCAGGGTCAAAGATCTCCAAATTCGTCAAACTTAGTGTCAACAGGTCAGGAACAATGATACGAACCCAACAGAACTTTCAGAATTGGATTTCGATGAGCCGGTCACAAAATCGCCCGTTAAGTAGAGCCTGTGGGGCCCACGACACGCGATTTCGTCAACGTTCTCTGAATCGAACCAAACTTGGGTCACAGGACCAGCGTATTGCTACGAGTCCGATGGCGCAAGTTTCGTTTCGATCCGACGTGTATACACAAAGTTAGGACGTGTTCCAGAACTGACGGATATGGGACGGTGTCCGCGGATACGCGTTGATTCCGGTGTGCACGCACATCCAAATCAACTTCTGCGAAATTCCGCACATCCGTATCAACGATGCGCACGTATCTGTGAAGACCGCACGCGACCAAGTCGTCCCGTTTGGCGGGACGTACCCAGTTCCGGGGTGAATCAGGGCATTGTTTTTCCTGTTTTTGGATCGCGGTTCGCGATCGCCACAGGACGCGATGCACCGAGCGGTTTGCCCGGGCACCGAGGGGGTCATGCAGGCTACGCGATACAACTGACAGAATCGAAAATGGGGCAACGAGCAGAGAGATACACGTACCTGAACAGGGTCTGAAAAACTCAAAGATTCCGTGTCCGACACGTGTCCGACACGTGTCCTGACACAAAGGGAAATTAGGGTTAGGGTTCAGCCCTGCGGCGGCCGAAGGCTCGCCGGAGAGAGGCTGGAGGCGGTCGGGGGCTTCGCCGGAGGCGGCCGGGCTCGCTGGCGGAGGCAGCGGCGTGCGACAGGCGGCCGACGGCGGGGACGAGCAGCTGCTGCTGGCTGCTGAAGAAGAGGAGAGGGAGGAGACGGCGGCCGGTGGCGCGCGGCGAGGCGAGGGAGGGCACGGCGAGGGGAGGCGGGGGCTCGGCGAGGCGGGGCGGCGTGGTGGCGGTGGCGGAGTGGTGGCTATGGCGGTGGAGGTCGGGGGGTTCGTCGAGTAGGCCGGAGAAGAGAACGGGGGGGGATTAAATAGGGCTGCGGGAGGCCGAGCTAGGCGGAGGAGGCGGCGAAGGAGGCGGCGACGTGGGCCGAATGGCGCGGAGGGTCGGCGACGTGGCAGGCGAGGCACGGAGGGCGGCGGAGGGAGCGGCTGCGTGCGGGTCGTGGGGACACGGGTGGGGGTGAGCGGGTTCGGGTCGGGCGGGTCGGGTTCAGTCGGGCAGACCCGACCCGCTAGGCAGTTGGGTTAGTTGGGCTGGGCCGGGCCTGATGGGGTGGGCCGGCCCGATGGGCTTGGGCCTAGGGTTAGGTTTAATTATTTAAATAAATAATTAAATAAATAATAATAAATAAATAAATAAATAATAATCAATAATAGTTTTTAGGTGTTTAAAAATAGGTCCGGGGCCCAATAAATTCCCAGAAAATTACCCTAAGTCCAGTTTTTCATTTTACACACAAAAATATTATTTTCATAATATTTTAATATAATTTATTATCATTTAAAAATCATTTAATAATTAAAACCATGAATTTAATTACAGAAAATTCCCAAAAAATTCCAGAAAATTGTGAAAAATCCAAAAATTTTAAAAATTATGAAAAATTAGCTGGTTTATAGTTCCGGGTAGAAAAAAAGTTAAACTAGTCAACTTCTAGGTCAATAAGTCAATTCTAAGCCAAAAGTCAACTACGGTCAACTATGGTCAACTATGGTCATCTATGGTCAACTATGGTCATCTACCTATTTCTAGGTTGCATAAACATAACACAAAAATATTAGGTCAAGATACTAAAGTCTAAGCCAAGAAATCCACATCTTAAATGTTAGGATACCGTATCTCCGGATACATAAATTCCAAGGTAAACATCATAATATAAATATATCAAACAATATTAATAATAATATAGAATCACAATTACAACATTAATTAGGTACCGTGGTTTTGAACCAATTTGGTATCTCAACAATAATCACAACTTGATACCCAAACCCAATACCTTGCTATACTACTACCATTATATATATATATATATATATATATATATATATATATATATATATATATATATATATATATACTAAATATTATACATATAAAGAAATTAGCATTTTAGAATACATTACATTAATATTACAACATATATATATATATATATATATATATATATATATATATATAATATCTATCTATAAGTATATAATCATATATATATAAAATCTGCCAACCTTCGCTAAAAATTGTGCTGAAAACTGATATTCTGATACGCTGACTTTTTAGTGACAGTTTTGCCTGTCAATGAAACCGCCTTCGCTGCTGCTGTTGATTTTCATCTCTGCTACTTCTGCTTTGGTGACGGTTTGCAACCGTCACCGATCCTGTCGTCGCTGTTGCTACAATTTCCCGCTGCTGCTGCTGCTAATTAATGACAGCGGCTGCTGTCATTAATAGCCCGCCACTGCTACAGCGGCTGCTGCTACTTCATTTAATGACAGTGGCTGTCATTAATTTCCTGTCGCTAAAACATATATATATATATATATATATATAAATAACATACATAAATATAAAAACCCCATAATAGATATATATATATATATATATATATATATATATATATATATATATATATATATATATATATATCTTTATATAAATACCAAAAAACTAAACAACACCTTCCCTATTAATATGTACATAATATGACATAGCTACATGCACACACATACATAAATATATTTATAATTATACATCCATGCATATGTATAAATAATCATATAGCAACTATATATAATATAATTATCCAATTAATTATACATATATACATATTTACACATAACACATATACTATAACATATGTATTTATACATGTAGAAGAATGGCTACATAATATATATATTCTTAGTACATTCATAATACATAAATCTAGAATACAAGAAGCACAATTATATATACTATAATATATATAGTATCTATATATATATATGCACAAATGAAATCTTCATGAATTAAGAGCACAAGAATTAAATCTACATATAATTATACAACATATGGAGAGTATCACACCGTATCCCACTAGATCTAGGATACGCATATGACACGAGTCCACCACACATCCAATTGTATCCCGAAGGACACAAACAAGTTACATATATTATTTATGAATAATACGAAGTGTCAATTATAGATCTACTTGTCCGTGTTAAAATATGACATGTTGAAAGCCCGTGTCGGAGGGAAAAACCTCCAAATCAATACGTATCACCAAATTATTGGGATATGACCTACACGTAACCAATTATGGACACGACACTAGCCCCAAACACACAATAAATGCCAAATTGATCTATAGGATCAATTGACACATACAACAATTGCCAATCTCGGAATTCCCCCAAAATTGACACAAAAAGTACCATAACTTTCTCAATAGGCCTCCTATGAACACAAAACAAAATCCAATGGGTAGCCTATGCACATGGATTAATTTTCCATGGTTAAAACTCAGATTTAGAACTTAATTTAAGGGGAAGAACTAATTTGTACCTATTGGGAGATGGATTTCCAATGAAACCTCCAATTGAGATAAAATTGCCTCCAACTTGTAGATCCTTGCTCCTCTTTTTAGATCCTTACTTTCTCCTTCTAGATCCTTGCTTCTCAAGTCTCTAATGGTGATTTGGGAAGGAATTAGAATAAAATTTGGTAGGAAAATAAAATGGGAATGAAGGAATTTGGTAGAGGAAAATTCTAGATCTAGTTTTGGAATGAAAAGAGGAGAGAGAATTTCCCCCTCTTTTAAATATAGGCCGGCCCCTTTCCTCTCCCTCAAGTTATCATGTAATGTCCAATATACCCCTTGGGACCTCTCATGAAGAAATAATTAAGGAAGGAAGCTTCTAGTCTAATATTTAAATAACTAACATCTAACAATCCATCTCCTTAACAATGGGCTTCCAAAATGGGCTAAATTCTAACCCATTAATTCATGTTGGTCCATGGGTCCAAACTAAACTAGTTAGGTCCACTTGCACAAGTCCAAATTAAATAACTAACATCTAACAACAATTAAATAATATAAAAAATAATTATTTATCATGCACAATATTTAATTAAATAGGAAATTAGTAAAATACCCTTTCCTAAAAAATGTGGTAGTGACAAGTCTACCCTCCTTAAAAAAAAATTGTCCTCGAAATTCAAAGACGAAAACTACCCCCCAGAAAATAATAGAACAGAACTAAAGAATCATAACTAACTATGAAAGAACATAACAATGAACAGAACATAACTAGGAAATAACATACCTCAAGGCACAAACAAATATGGATAACGCTCTCGCATTTCATCCCCTCTCTCCCAGGTAGACTCTCCCGGAGAGTGGTGCCTCCATGCGACGCATACCAAAGGAATAGTCTGGTTCCTCAGCACCGTCTCTCTCTGAACCAGAATCTCAACTGGCTGCTCTGGATACCTAAGAGTAGGGCCCACCTCTATCTTCGAGTTATCCAATACATGACTAGGATCTGCTACGTATCATCTTAACTACGACACGTGAAACACGTTATGCACTCCCTCCAACGCAGGTGGCTAGTCTAGTCTATAAGCAACTACACTGACCCGCTCTAGAATAGTGAAAGGTCCGATGAATCGAGGACTAAGCTTCCCGCCTCCACCGAAGCGAATCGTGCCTCGTGTTGGAGAAATCCTCAGAAACACCAAACCACCCACCTAGAAAAAAAACCACCTTAAGAACTTAATCTATAACAAACAACCACGAACAAGCACAAAACAAAATCTAAACTATACCTCGAACTCCAAAGGTCTCCGATGGCTATCGGCCCAATGTCGTTGTCTGTCCTGCGATACTCGAAGTCTGTCTCTGATCAACTGAACCTTCTCTGCTGCATACACAACCATCTCTGGCCCAAGCAAAACTCCTTCTCCAACATTATCCCAAGACAAAGGAGTACGACACCTCCGACCGTACAGAGCTTCAAAAAGTGACATCTCTATACTGGCCTGATAACTGTTGTTGTAAGCAAACTCTACTAAATGGAGATGGTCCTCCCAAGAACCCCCAAAATCTAGTACATAAGTGCGCAACATATCCTCAAGAGTCTGAATAGTCCTCTCTGATCGCCCATCTGTCTGGAGATGATATGATGTACTGAACTTGAGCTGAGTGTCCAAACTCTCCTGCAAACTCCTCCAGAAATGAGAAGTGAAACGACTATCCCGATCCGAGACTATGCTGACGGGAACTCCATGTATCCTAAAGATCTGCCTCACATACATCTCTGCCAGCTTCTCCGTAGACAAACCCACCTTGAAAGGCAAAAAGTGGGCTGACTTGGTCAACCTATCAATAATGACCCAAATTGCGTCTTTCCCTCCTGGAGATTGTGGAAGTGCGGACACAAAATCTATAGTAATGTGCTCCCACTTCCACTCTAGAATGGGTAATGGCTGAAGTAAACCTCCTGGCCTCTGCCTCTCGGCTTTCATCTGCTGGCACACTAAGCATCTGGATACAAACTGTGCCACTTTTCTCTTCATGCCATACCACCACACACTCTTTTGTATATCCCGATACATCTTGTTAGCACCTGGATGCATGGAATACTGAGAGCCATGCGCTTCCTGCAATACCTCCTCACGCAGAACCCTACTAGGAACACATAATCTAACTCCATGCCTCAAAGATCTTACCTGAGCTCTGATACTCCTCAGAGATACATCCTCAAACTGTGCTGCCTTGATCCTGTCCATAAATCTGAATGTATCTGCAATCGCCACATCTTCATAGCACAACCAGGAACAATCACCTCAATGCCTAAGCTCTCCAAGTCCTCCAACAAATATCGATCCTACATCAAGAACATAGCTACCAGATACCTGCTCAAAGCATCGTCAACTATATTAGCTTTTCTAGGATGATACTACAAAGATATATCAAAATCCTTTATCAGTTCCAACCACCGATGCTGCCTCATGTTCAACTCCTTCTGCGTGAAAATATACTTCAAGCTTTTGTGGTCTGTGAAGATCTCCACACGCTCTCCGTATAAATATTTTTCCACAACTTCAGAGCGAAGATGAGTGCTGCCAAATCCAAATCATGGACAGGATAGTTCTTTTCATGAGGACGCAATTACCTAGATGCATAGGCAATCACTTTTCCATGTTGCTGAAGAACACAACCCAAATATTTTCCCGATGCATCACTATAAATAGTGAAACCTCCGGACCCTGATGGCAACATCAAAATTGGAGCAGACTTCAACCTCTTCTTCAACTCTTCAAAAGCAACCTGGCAATCCTCCGTCAAAACAAACTCTACATCCTTTCTTGTGAGTCTGGTTATCAGCTCTGCAATCCTCAAAAAATCTTGCACAAACTTTCTGTAGTAGCCTGTCAATCCCAAGAAACTCCTGATCTCTTCTACCGAACTCGGGGTCTTCCAAGATTCTACTTCTGCGATATTCTTCGGATCCACTGAAATACCATCACCAGTCACAACATGCCCAATAATTCCACCTTATCCAAAAAAAACTCACACTTGGACAACTTCCCATACAACTTCTCCTTCCTCAGCACATCCAACACAATCCTCAAATGCTCATCATGTCCCTCCGGTGTCTTCGAGTATATGAGTATGTCATCGATGAACACCACCACAAACTTGTCAAGGTACTGATGGAACACCTTGTTCATCAAGCTCATAAATACTGTCAGTGCTGTTTGTGTAGTATTTAAACGAAAAGAATAAAATGTGTTATTTCAACGGCAGGGTTTGTGCGAAACCTGCGCCCCTTTCATTTACAAACAAACTTGTACAGTGTAATCCTATGCGAGGATATGGAAGTACAATTTATTTAATCTGGGTAGATAATTGCTATAGGTGTCTGATCTGCAGTCGATCACTTTAGCCCTTGGACTGCGCGATATTGAAGAAGTGCCGTGGAAGACAGGTAGTAGCTTCGAAGGTTGCAGGGGAGGGTGGATGCACGATGCCGACGTCGCTGATCCCCGCTCTTTGCCTGAGCTCCGGGTGCTCTCTCTCTCGCTCTCTCTCTCTCTCTCTCCTCTTTGACTAATTCTCTGACCTTGATCTGATATCGGTGTTTTTGATCAATTTCTTCCCCCTCGTTCAATTTTTTCCGACCTCGTTCCCCATTGATAGGGGCCTCTATTTATAGAGTCTTTGGTGACAGTGACCGCTCCGTTGGTGTAGCAACCGAGGAGTGGAAAGTACAGCACCCTATTACACAATGGTTAAAGTAACCAATGCCTACGTATAGATGATCTTTTGAATGAGCGGGTGACGCGGGTCCAACTAAGGGGACACAACGCGTACAATTGCTACTAAGATCACGGCGTAAAAGCCACGTAGATAGGTATCCATTGTGTAGAAGGGGTTGGCGTAGAAGCCAAATGTCTGTCACCATGGCGTAGAAGCCGAGCAGGCATAGAAGCCGAGCAGGCATAGAAGCCTGAGTAGGCATAGAAGCCGAACAGGCATAGAAGCCGAGTGGTCCTAGAGGCCGGATGGGCGTAGAAACCGAGCGATCATAGAGGCCGAGAGGGCGTTGAAGCCGGATGGGCACAGAAGCCGAGTGAGCACAGATCCTAAATGGGCGTAGAAGTCGCTGTGTACCGTGCTGATCTGGACGCTTTTAGCCGAAATTACGGCTTTTGAAGATATAACCAAATCTCTTGCAGAGATTTGCCATCATCTTATGCATTAAATGCGGAGGCGTATTTTGAAGGTCTGTACCCCTTCTGTGCACCTGTCGCAGAGACGTGCCTTGAGAGAAACTGTCACCGCTCTGTGCAACTAGACGTGGAGACGTGCCTCGAATCCCGTACGAAGTGCAGCTTTTGACGTGGCAGGCGATTTGTCCGCTACGGATCATAAAACCGCTTATGTTTGCCTGTATAAAACAGGGCAGCATATTTTTTTGTACGCAGACGAGCGGTTTATGCTGAGGGGCTCCAGTAAACGATGGTTCGGTGATCCTTTAACCAAATCCTCTGTATTAAATGCAGAGATCCGCCATCATTCTGTGGTGCGCGTCCCGAGGGGTCTGCCATCGTTTCCAGCCGTCGTCTGGGTAGCCGTGCAGCACTTTTTGTCAGGAGTCAGAGGTCAGATTTCTCTGCGTGACTTGACAGGTCCATTTCGGGGAAGACAAAGCGTCCCTCGTACGCTATAACGCTGCTTCGAGAGCGGATGAGTTTTACGCCATAGAGGCGATGAAGAACTCTTTTTACGCTGGAGCGGCCTGGACGTACTGCACTTACGCTGATGGTCCTGTGAGCTTTATTCTTCACGCTGAAAAAGCTCTATTGTATGCTTGATGGCTCTGGAGGCCTTCGTTCACCCTGCCCTACATTAAGAGGCTGCGTCGTTCATCCAGCGTATTTTTCATGCTTCTACAAGACCCCCTTCAGAGCTTTTAAATTCCTCGGAATTTGAAACGCTTTGAATGAAGCATGAACGGCCCCTCGTAACTCAAAATGTTTCTGAATGGAGCGTTGAAACGGTCGGTACAGACTTTATGGCGGATTTATAGGGGACCGCTGTGACCTCTTTCGCCTATAAAAGGCTGGGGGAGTTAGCCTGTTCTCCCCACATCTTCATCACCACGCAGAGATGATCGTCGGAGTTCGTCGGGTCGATTTGAGAAAGAAGGAGATCACGTTCTTCCAGCGTGTAAGGAGCCAAAAAAGGCGGCGTCTTCGAGCAAGTGTCCACTGCAACGATGGATCATGGAAGGATATCTTATCCTCCTTTGCTCAGGATAATCAGCAACTTTGTATGGCATTGCTCCAGGAGAGAGAAAGGGTCGTGTTAGACCACACAGCTTGTAGACTGTTTATTTCTTCCTGAGACCCCTGCGGACGAGATTGGACAAACCATAATCTATCGTCCTGATTGGGTTTGGTTTGAAGAAACCCCAACTGGATCGGCCATGGCGAATGGAGGATCTTCTTGTTCATTACTGTGGAAGTAAATAAACCGCCATGGAAGAAGAGGAAGACGTGCACCCCTGCGAGAACTCGGCAGAACAGGTTCTTGGTGCTGTCTCCAGACGATGACGAAGGAGCCCTTTGTAGAAGGGATTTCCCTCATATGTAATCATGAAAAATAAAAAGAAACCCTTGTAGATTGGATTTCCCTCATATGTAATCATGACTTTGATCTTTAATAAAATCGTCTTGCTTCTTCATATGATCGTCTTGCCATACGTTGCTGTGAAGTCTGAATAGGTGTAGCTTCAACACGTCTGAATCTGTACGCCGACTCTGTAAAAAGAGTGTTAGGTCCTGTCCTTTACGCATAGCGAGTAGTCCATAGAACGCTGTAGAGCATTTTGAACATTTTTAGAACTGTCCTGTTGCTAGGACTGAGGGACTGCGTAGAGCTCTGAACTTCTGATGGACAAAAAATTTTTTTTTGTTCAGACTTCGTCTTCAAGAGTGACTTCTCGAAAATCCCTTGGAACAGGGTCGAGGAATGGTTTTGTCAAAACTGAGTTTTGCCTTCTTGATAGACGAAACATTCAGACTGGAGTCTGGATGAACCTCCAATTGACCCAAGAAGAGTAATTTCTTAATGTTTGAACTCTTGTATGCTTCGGGTACTCGGGATATGTCGAGGCCAAGGAGGAGTATCTTCTGTGTGAACTCCTAGCAATTGACCGCTTTGGGGACTGTTCGAATATGCGGAAAGTCGCGGAGCATGAAATTATCAGCCTGTAGCCTCCGGGCATAAAATACCGTCGAGCGTGGAATCGTAGACTTGTAGTTTCTGTGCGTGAAGTCATGGGTTTGTGGCCTCTCGAGCATAAAAGCTACTGAGCACAAAGGCATCAGGGCCAAAACCTGACTTGTAGCTGTCGAACTTAAAGTTGTAGATCCGTTGCTGTCGAGCGTAGAAAGCTCCTTTAGCGTAGAACTGCATATCTGTAGCTTGTGAGCGTAGAACACCGTCCAACGTGAAATCGTAGACTTTGTAGTTCCTGTGCATGAAGTCATGGGTTTGTGGCCTCTCGAGCATAAAAGCTACTGAGCACAAAGGCATCCGGGCCAAAACCTGACTTGTAGCTGTCGAACTTAAAGTTGTAGATCCGTTGCTGTCGAGCGTAGAAAGCTCCTTTAGCGTAGAACTGCATATCTGTAGCTTCTGAACAGAAAATTTCTCCGAGCGTGAAGTTTTGCGGGTCTGTTGCTTCTGAGCATAAACTGGGCGCCACCGAGCGTAAGATCATCGATTTGGTACCTGCTGAGCGTAAAGTTGTGGGTTTGTGGTCTCTCGAGCATAAAAGCTACTGAGCACAAAGGCATCCGGGCATAAAACCTGACTTGTAGCTTGCGAGCGTAAAACCGTAGATCTGTTGCCGTCGAGCGTAGAAAGCTCCTTTAGCGTAGGACCTGCTGAACCGTCTTGCACGAAAAACTTTTCGAATTTGCTGACCGTCCGTCTTTCAAGGTTAGTGGGCTGATGTGGCATTCAATCATAACCTATCATTTAATTTGCGAGATTTGGTTATGGTCTCCAGGAGTCCGTCTGAGGATTCGAGGCGTCGGCCCGAACTTTATATATATCCCAAGTTTTTCTGAGAGAAAAACTTTTCCATCCGTCTTCTGCGAAAGAGAGCTTTCGACTGTTCGAGTTTCCCACCGTTCCAGCGTCGAGCATCTCGAGTTTTCATAAATGGCGTCGAAACAAACCCCTTCTGCTAAGGGAAAGAGTCTAGGCTCTTCTTCTCATTCCTCTGCCCCAGCGAGGGAGTCTTTGGTCGGTCAAGGCGACCTTCCTTCTGAGCGAAGTGTCCCGCCGACGAGCAGCGCGCCCGGTCTCAGAGGTAGAGCCTTCAGGGTGAAAAGAAACGACAAAAAAATCCTTCGCACACGTTGAACGTGACCGTGCTAGGCCGTCTTCTGTGCTGATAGCCTCTTTTGAGGAAGATGATGCACGGAGACGTTTTCATCTTTTACGCCCACATTTCTAATGTGTCAGCGTAAAGGCTCCACATTTTCGTAGTTCTGAGCGTAGAAGCTCTGGCTACCGAAAATTGGGGTATATCGTAAAACTTGAGTTTTACGCTTGTGGGGGGAAACCTCCGGCGTAGAATAGCCAGATTTGCACAATCCTGCGTAGAGCACAGACTGTCGTTTCTTTGGTCCATATATTTCATGCAAGACTTGCAATGACATATTTTTCTTGCACTTTTGCAGTTGACGTAGGTGAGTCTCCACTGGCCGAGGTGATGGGCTTCGCTGCTGGGATGCTGCACTCGAACTACCAGGAGGATCTGTCCCACGTGGTATTTCCTATCTCCGGGCCACAGTACCCTGAAGGAAGGAGGATCCTGATATCGGCTCAGGGCGAGCGAATGCTGCTGAGCATAATCAACGGGGAGCCCCTGACTTATATAGACGGGGAGCAGTACATAAAGCCGGCTTTCCTCTTTGGTGATATGATCGACAAGCGGTCCCAGACGAAGCCTAAGAGGGAGCCCTGGGTTTTCCTTGCCGGGAATTTGGTTTTGTACCTGCCCACAATGCCGAGGGACTATCCCATCTCGGCTTTCTTCCACGCGACGCATCCCAGGCAGATGTCGTGGATGCTGACTCCTGATCTTCACGGCAAGCCGGGGAAGATCTTTCATCTGAAAAGAGCTGACCAGGGGTCATTCGTCAGTCGCCCTTCCGGCTTTGTGACGTTGTTCAGAGGACTGTACCCGGGCAGTGTCCCGAGTGAAGACAGCTCGGTGATCCAGCCGGTTCAATTGCCGACCTTCTGCAATGACTTCATGGGGCGAGGTGGGGTATATCCCAAGGAGAATCCTCGGTGCAGTGGGTGGATTGCCCCAACAAACTCCCGGTGGACACGCCTAGTTGACTGGGCTTTGAAGCACTTCCGGGGAGAGCTGGAGGGCATAGGACTATATGCCGCTGTGGGTGCGACTAGCGTCGGGTTGCCTCTGAACCCTAACTTGTTCCTGGCGCTGATGGAGCGGTACATTCCGCTCACTGGGACCTTTGCCACTCCACTGGGGGAGATGGGATTGGCGCTCCACGAGATGGCAGTTGTCTCGAGACTGCCGATGGGGGATACCCCGTACGAAGAGTATGTTCCCACCAACCGGGAGTTGGGGGACTTGGACCCTCGGGTGGCGGAAGTATATCAGGAGCTGATGTGTCAATACTTCGCGTGCACCGCTTTTTATAACGAGCCTTCTGACTTGGCTCATACCACCAAGTGGATGTCCTACCTCTTCTTCTATCGAGCTTGGGCCGCCAGGTCGAAGAAAGTCTCGGGGGGCAAGAATGAGCCCGTGAACTGTTTGGGCGTGCTTAGTGCCCAGGTCGTGGAGACTCTTAAGGAGGAGGCTGGAGCTCCGGATCAGATTCTCGCCGAGGGGGTGGGAAAGTACCCTAAAGGCACCAAGGTCTATAGCTACTTGAGGTGCTATCGCAGGCCTCTGTCTAAGGAAGCCCAGTTGGCTGGTTTCCTCTCCATATGGCTGCGTTTGGTAGTAGTGCCTGGTACTGCGTCCGCGGACCGCATTCACCGGAATATTCTGTGGCCGGCAGTGTGCCTGGTGTTTGGGGCAAGACTGGGCTTGCTTCCTGCCATGGTGTGCCGCATAGAGGTTGGCTTGAGAGCCATAACTGATGGGTTGCTTGTTGATGAGGCTCGGTGTGAGAGTTTTCCCAGGGTGGAATTACCATACCTATACTTGATGGGATGGTTAGTTCTCCACAATCCCCGGGTTATGTCTCCTGGCTCCGGTAGCAGTTCGGAGAGTATGTTCTTGTTGAACTACAAAAATTTCTCCTGGAACGTGACCACAGTCTTAGACTGTCGGTTGGTGTTGAATCTCAGCCACGGCTGGAAGCTCCTCTGTACTCCCCCTCCTGTACATCGCAATCAATCAGGGACGAGGCTGGAGGATTCAGGTGGAGAGAAGACTGATCTCTCTCTGGAAGCTTTCAATTGGCTGGTCTGTATTAGACCATCCCATCTGCTGTATAGGAGCGAAGATCACTGTTTCTTCGAGCCCTACTTGCCTAGTCGGTTTGCCAGGCAGTTTGGGTACGACCAGTTGCATGTGGGCAATGTCGTTACCAGCTTTAGGTCCCGGGGTGGACTTATTGATGGAGCTAGAGGGTGGCGATATTTTATCATGGGTTGTACGAGAGCAACCTTCATTGTGCCGGTGGTTACAACCTCCACGGAGCTTCGCATTCTTCATTCTTACGCCCAGTTCTACGTAGCGATCAACACCTTTCACCGTGATTTTGATCTGCGTGGAAGTTTCAGGGTGCCTTCTCCCAAGCCTGGGGGAAGAGTTGACGTACCTTCGGTTTCTCCGGACGAGGATGAGGAGACTGGCCCTCCTGATGAGCCTCTGGTGTCGGTGCCGAGGTGTGAAGTGCCTCTGCCCGCGGGGGCTTTGGTGGTCTCTTCTGGGAAGCGACGGGCCTCTGCTCCGAAGGAAGTTTCTCTTCGTAAGAGGAGAAAGGAGACTGTTGCTCGTCCTCTCCGCATTCTTGGCGCTGAGGAACCCGGGAGTGAGCCTGCTCCTCCCCATATTAGGGATGATTCCTCGGCTGGAGGTTCCTCGCCTTTTAGAGAGGGACCTTCTACAGTTCCGGCAAGTGGCGCCGGAGAATCCTCGCTAGAGGTTGCTGTCGTGGCTGCTGCTTCGGGCAGCGGAGCGCGATTGCCTGCGTGGCCGAGGCAGATGGGAGAATCTTTCCCGAGGTCAGCAGTGGGTGAAACTCCCGTCGTGTCAGCGGGCACGTCTGGCGAGATTTTGACTGATGAACTCCGACCGTGCCTTGGTGAAGGCTTGACAGAACTCTTGGCGATGTCGGTCGGCCCGCCTCCTTCTCCAGGCATGATGGCTCGCATCGCATCGTTAAGACGTGGTTTAGATTTGGCTGCAGAAGCATCGTATATGCCGCTGGTTCAGGGTAAACGTCGTCTTTTGTGTTTCCCTTTAGAAAGATTATCATTATACTGATATCAACTTTCTTGTCTTTTTCTCAGGGGACGACGTCCATGGAGAGTACAGCGTTGGAGCGTCTTCTGGCTCCGCTCCGGCTCCTGGCGATGATGTGGAGGCGCCCGATTTTGAGGAGGAAATGTCCTCGGGGGCTAGCTCGCCCAGAGTGGTTTCGTCGTCTCAAGAGGAAGGCAAAGCCGTCATCGCGAGTATGCCGATGACTTCGATTGTGGCCATTGTATCCTCTTCGGTTGTGCCATGCGTCTATTCGGCGGCTGTGGCTACTTCGTCTGTAATCGTCCCTGGAGAGGGACTTGCTGGGGTTGCGGCCGCTCCCGGCGTTCAGTCGGGTCTAGTTGCTTTGACTGAGCAACATACCAGTCTCTTCTACACTGGTTTGAAGACAATGATACCAATGGTGTTAGCGTAGAGGCTGGATTTTGAGTGCTTGAAGAAGACTTCTCTGGCGTCGATCGTAGTCATCAGGGAGTTCGGCGCTCTAGGGGCAGCTGACGCCCTGGAGGCGGTGGTTAATGGTTTAGAGCAACCCATTAACGAATATTTGTAGCTGACTCGGGGCAGTCTCGATGCTGAGGTCCAGACCAGGTACGACCTTATGACCGTGCGGCTCACTTCAAAGCTGGAAGGCCTAGACCAACTCATTAAGACGCATGAGCTAGAGACGGAGAGGCGAAAGGCTATCGTGGCAGAGGCTCTCGCTCTTGAGACGCAGTGCCGATCCGAGCATGAAGGGAATGTAGCGAGGGTCTCCAAGCTGAAGGAAAAACTCGCCAAGGCAGAGGAGTGGGCTTCCCAGTCGCTGGTAGGTCTAGATGTGGCATCCGGTCAACTGAGCGCAGCGCGACGGGAGTTGGACCGCGTAGAAGCTGCCCGTGCGGGCTGCCGTCGGACAAGGGCTGATCTGGCTTTTACGAACACCCCCGAGGCCCGGTTGGAGCAGGCTCGCATCGATGCCTTGGTGCTTAGGAACGAGAGGACAGCTGCACTGAGGCGGCTGATTGACAATCTGGCTAACCCGCCATCATGATGTATCCTTTCTTTTCCTTTGTGCTTGCCCAGATGTAATTCTGCCTCTTTTGGGAATTTAATAAAGGCGACTCTTTTCTGACTTTTGTGGACCCATCATTTCGGAATGTAAATGACAGGTTAGGTGAGAGTGATATCAGAGGTAGTATGGACGTGAGAAACTCTCGATAAACTTCTTAGCGGGACATATCTATTCAGAGGTCATACGGACATGATAGAGTGTAACCCAACTAATTGCATTCTGGAAGTAGTTTTGTCAGAATCGAGATCCTCGCTATTTTCCTCTTGAGCAGGAGAGATTAAGCATAGTACCTTTCAGGAATTTGTCGTTGATAGGGGCCATTAACAGGTCTCCGTTAGGCTGGGCTATCCTGTAGGCGCCGTTCGAGAACGTTGTCTCGATCACATAAGGGCCTTCCCATTTGGGTTAGAATTTGCCTTTACTTCTGTGAGTGAGAATCATCGGCCTTCTTACGGCTAGAACTAGCTCGCCGACTTTGAACACTCTTTCCTTTATTTTATGATTGAAAGTTTTGGAAATGCGTGCTTGGTAGAGCGCAATGCGCTGCTGAGCTTGTAGGCATTTCTCGTCTAATCCTTTCAGCTCTTGGAGTCTTAACAGGTCATTCTTTTCTCGAGTCAGCTCGCTAGTCACGGCTATCCTGAGCGACGGGATCTGGATTTCGATAGAAAGAACCGCCTCGCTCTCGTAGACTAGTGAAAAGGGGGTACAACCTGTTGGTGTCCGTACCGTCGTGCGGTATGCTCAGAGATATTCGCCCAGCTTCTCGTTCCAGTCTCTTTTGTTTGAAGAAACAAATTTCTTCAGGAGTTTGATAATGGTTTTGTTGAAGACTTCCGCCAAACCATTAGCAGCTGGATAATATGCCGTAGAGGCAATATTATGTATTCGACTTTTGTCGCAAAATTGATAAAACGCTTGGCTGATGAACTGAGGTCCATTGTCGTGGATTATCCTTCGGGGAACCCCAAAGCGATAAATGACGTGGTGCTTGATTAAGCTGATTACGTCAGACGCCTTTACTTCAGCCAGAGGGATCGCCTCTGCCCATTTGGAGAAGTAATCTGTGATGGCCAGTATGAACCGGTGGCCTCTGGAGGAAGACGGGTGAATGGGCCCAACGATATCCATACCCCAGGCTTCGAAGGGCCAGGATGCAATCGTAGGATGTAGATATTCAGACGGTTGATGTATGAAGTCTGCATGGACCTGACAGGCTCTGCATCGTTTTGCATAGCTGATCGTGTCTGTGATCATAGTGGGCCAGTAATAGCCTATTCTCCTTATACGATCCTGCAGCTTAGGACCGGGCTGAGCGCTCCGCATACGCCGTCGTGAGCTTTCCGGATAATCTGCTACGCTTCGTCGTCTGAGAGACATCTTAATAGTAGTCCGTCGTAGGTCCGACGATACAGGCATTGTGAGGATGCGCCGAAGTAGAAGCGTAAAGATCGTCTTTTGACGGATACCGCCTCTCTGGGGTCCTCTGGTAAGATTCCGTAGGCGACAAAATCTATGAAGGGACTCCTCCAGTCCCTTCCAGGGGGGTCTGTGTTCATAGCGTAACTGTATTCTATGTGAAAGTTGTTCTTCACACAGAATAAATCTCTGTTAAGAGGGATTACCGAATCCTGTCTTCTTATAGGAGTGGCCAGATCCGCCGCTAGACTGGCTAGGGCATTAGCTTCCCAATTCTGGGATCGAGGCACATGCTCTAGGAAGAACCCTTTGAACGTTGTGGCTATCTCGACCGTCGCTTGATGGTAGGGGATGAGGTCTGGATTCCGGACTTCATATATTCCTCTGACTTGATTGACGATAAGAAGAGAGTCACCGAAAGCTTCCAGGGATTCGACCCCCAGCTCTCTTGCGACTTGGAGGCCGATTAACAGAGCGTTGTATTCCGCTACATTATTGGAGCATGGCTCGTTGAGAGAATATGTCCAGTAGATGACGAGTTTGTCAGGAGTGACCAGGACGATTCCTACCCCTAAAACTACGTTTCCCTGGGGGCCAGTCCTGGAGGCGCCGTCGAAGAATAGTTGCCAAGAGTCACTTTCCATTGCGGAATTACATTCTGCAACTTCGTCGGGAATGTCTTCGTATAACCTGGAGGCCTCCGGGATCGGGTGAGCAGCTAGGAAGTCGGCCAGCGCTTGGCCTTTGATGGACTTCTGTGGGATGTACACCATGTCGTATGGTGTTAACAGCATCGCCCAAGTTGCGAGTCGGGAATTAAGAATACTCGGTTTGCTCATCAGGACTCGAAGAGGGTTGATCCTGGAGACAATATGAATAGTCTGGCCGGTGACATAGTGTCGCGTCTTTTGGATAGCGAACATCAGGGCCAGGCATTCTTTCTCCACTGGGTTGTACCAGTGCTCGGCCCCGACCATCATCCTGCTGAGGTAGTAGATAGCCTGCTCATGCCCCACATCGTTCTTCTGTGCGAGAAGAGCTCCTAGTGAATGATCCACTGCCCGGACGTACAGCAAGAATGGTTTCCCCATGACGGGAGGCACCAGAACTGGCGGATTGGTGAGGTAGCGTTTGATATCCCCGAACGCTTGCTGACAGGTTTCGTCCCACACGAAGGATACACCTTTCTTCATGAGATGCGAAAAGGGCTGACATCTTCCCGAGAGGTTGGATATGAACCTCCGGATATAAGCCAGACGGCCTTGGAACCCCCGGAGTTCCCTCAGATTGCGGGGTGGTCGAATTTCTACGATGGCCTGGACTTTGTCAGGGTTCACCTGGATGCCTTTGGCGGTGATGACAAACCCCAGGAATTTGCCACTGGATACACCCAGGAAGGACTTTGCGGGGTTCATTTTGAGTTGATGCTGGCGCATTAACTCGAATACCGTCTTCAAGTCTTGAATGTGATCTCCTTGGAGGCGGCTTTTGACGGCTATGTCGTCTACGTAACATTCTATTGTCTTGCGTAGATGTTCGTGGAATATGTTACTCATAGCTCGTTGGTATGTAGCCCCGGCATTCTTCAGTCCGAAGGGCATGACCGTATAGCATTACACTCCCAACGGGGTGCGGAAGGCAGTGTGCTTCTCATCTTCGGGATGCATCTTAATCTGATTGTATCCTGAGAACCCGTCCATGAAAGACATGCATTCAAAACTGCAGGTGTTGTCGATCATGATATCCGTGATGGGGAGAGGGAATTCATCCTTGGGGGCAGGCCGCATTTAGATCTCGATAATCGATGCAGATACGTACCTTCCCATTTTTCTTTATGACTGGGACAACGTTGGCGACCCAGTCGGGATGTTGTTCTTCTCGGATGAAACCACAGGCTATCAGTTTCTTGACCTCAGCTTCAATGGCGTCCATCATGTCCGGTCGGAACCGACGTTGGTGCTGCTTCACAGGCTTTGAGTCGAGCAATATGTTGAGCTTGTGAGTGGCTACCTTCGGGTCTAGGCCCGGCATGTCCCCATAATCCCATGCGAAGACGTCGACGTATTCTTTTATCAGTTGTATGATTTCTTCCCTTTCGGCTGGGGGAAGGTTGTCACTGATAAATATCGGCTTTGGCGAAAGTTTACTTCCAACGTCAACCTGGACAATTTCGTCTTTGGTTGGAGGTTCCCTCTGCTCGAAGCAGAATTCCCATTGCGTATCCATTTGTTGAGCCCAAGGGTCATTCTCAAATGGCTCAGAATCTTGCTCGTCTGCTTTAACGGGATCTGTCATCACCATATTTGCTGATAGTGCTTGTTGGAGAGCTTCAGGCGAGCCGTCCTGGGAGGAAGGGAAGACGTCTTCATCCGTCGTGGAAGCCGTAAGGGAGGTGGCATACCCTAACCCGAAACGAGTTTGTTGATAGCGGGGGTCGCCGCGCGGTGGCGTTCGTCTACCTCTTCCGTAGTTGAGGCCTGGCTTCTGCTTCAAGTCGTAGCCCATATTTTGCATGATCTTCAGCGCTTGAGGGCTGTATCTGTGGATTTGTATCCTGCCGGCTTCAGACTCGCGTGATTCCTCCTGCATGACTAGGGTATTCCGCCTACTACCAAAGATTATCGGACACTGATCGTCGTGGGTGGGTAGGATGATAAAGATGGAATCTTCTTGTGGTCCACCGGTGATGACGACGTCGGATGTTGACGTATCCTCCCATAAGATCTCCCCGCGTTTGATTGTTAGGGGAACTGAAGACTATTTATGACTCCTGCCTTCGCGCTTCCGGGTCAGATACTCCCGTAGGTCCAGAGAATTTACCGAAGAAGATGACGACTTGTTTCTTCGGTTCCCATCAGTGGGCATGCGGAGATTGGGCACCCTATGCCACCTGTGTATAATAGGTTGGCCATCTGGGCGGCGGATGATCCTTTGGGTAGGTGCCTTCCCGTAATCTGAGCTCGTCCTGCGTCGTGGCATAATTTGGGGATTTGCTCCGACTGGCGTAAAGCTGCAGAGGTCCTCAGTCGGCCATCGGCTTCTCGTGTAATCCGGAGGATAGGCAGATTATTCTCTTGCTGGCGTAAAGGCCGAGAGGCTGAGCATTCGCCTGCTTGCTTCCCCTGGCGGAGATCACAGTGCTCATCTGGTTTACCATAGAGGCCAGATGTTGCTTTGCGCTTGGAGCGTGATCTGTTCTTCCAATTTGGCATTGAGGCACCGTCGGAAGTTTTGTCTGTACCGCGCGTAGCGGGAGACTGGTTCCTACGCGTAGAGTGCAGGGGATACTTCTGGGTCAGCGCTGAGGCTTTGCCCAAAGTTTTGTCTGTACTGCGGGTAGCGGGAGACTGATTTCTGTGCGTGAAGCGCAGAGGATACTTCTGGGTCAGCGCTGAGGCTTTGCCCAAAGTTTTGTCTGTACCGCGCGTAGCGGGAGACTGATTTCTGCGCGTGAAGTGCAGAGGATACTTCTGGGTCAGCGCTGAGGCTTTGCCCGAAGTTTTGTCTGTACCGCGTGTAGCGGGAGACTGATTTCTGTGCGTGAAGCTCAGAGGATACTTCTGGGTCAGCGCTGAGGCTTTGCCCGAAGTTTTGTCTGTACCGCGCGTAGCGGGAGACTGAATTTTACGTGCAGGGCACGGAGGGAGCGACGCTACCACCTCATTGGTCGGAGAGATCGGAGAGATCGGAGAGTCCACAGGAATGGTAGAGGATGTCTTGGGCATCCACACTTTGTGCAGCTTCCTGTTGTCTTGGACGGAGAGAGAGTGAGAGCTACCCCCGGTTCGAAGCATGTCTTCGTAGGCGGGCTGATCGAACTGAACGACCAGTGTCTTCTTCACGGTTCCTATAGATACCGCATCACGTTGAGCAATTGCTTCCTCGTCAGAAGAGAAAGATATCCCCAGCAGAGTCGCCATCTTGTTTGTGTAGTATTTAAACGAAAAGAATGAAATGTGTTATTTCAATGGCAGGGTTTGTGCGAAACCCGTGCCCCTTTGGTTTACAAACAAACTTGTACAGTGTAATCCTATGCGAGGATGTGGGAGTACAATTTATTTAATCTGGGTAGATAATTGCTATAGGTGTCTGATCTGCGGTCGATCACTTTAGCCCTTGGACTGCGCGATGTTGAAGAAGTGCCGTGGAAGACAGGTAGTAGCTTCGAAGGTTGCAGGGGAGGGTGGATGCACGATGCCGACGTCGCTGATCCCCGCTCTTTGCCTGAGCTCCGGGTGCTCTCTCTCTCTCTCTCCTCTTTGACCAATTCTCCGACCTTGATCTGATATCGGTGTTTTTGATCAATTTCTTCCCCCTCGTTCAATTTTTTCCGACCTCGTTCCCCATTGATAGGGGCCTCTATTTATAGAGTCTTTGGTGACAGTGACCGCTCCGTTGGTGTAGCAACCGAGGAGTAGAAAGTACAGTACCCTATTATACAAACCAATGCCTACGTATAGATGATCTTTTGAATGAGCGGGTGATGCGGGTCCAACTAAGGGGACACAACGTATACAATTGCTACTAAGATCATGGCGTAAAAGCCATGTAGATAGGTATCCATTGTGTAGAAGGGGTTGGCGTAGAAGCCAAATGTCTGTCACCATGGCGTAGAAGCCGAGCAGGCATAGAAGCCGAGCAGGCATAGAAGCCTGAGTAGGCATAGAAGCCGAACAGGCATAGAAGCCGAGTGGTCCTAGAGGCCGGATGGGCGTAGAAACCGAGCGATCATAGAGGCCGAGAGGGCGTTGAAGCCGGATGGGCACAGAAGCCGAGTGAGCACAGATCCTGAATGGGCGTAGAAGCCGCTGTGTAACGTGCTGATCTGGACGCTTTTAGCCGAAATTACGGCTTTTGAAGATATAACCAAATCTCTTGCAGAGATTTGCCATCATCTTATGCATTAAATGCGGAGGCGTGTTTTGAAGGTCTGCACCCCCTCTGTGCACCTGTCGCAGAGACGTGCCTTGAGAGAAACTGTCACCGCTCTGTGCAACTAGACGTGGAGACGTGTCTCGAATCCCGTACGAAGTGCAGCTTTTGACGTGGCAGGCGGTTTGTCCGCTGCGGATCGTAAAACCGCTTATGTTTGCCTGTATAAAACAGGGCAGCGTATTTCTTTGTACGCAGACGAGCGGTTTATGCTGAGGGGCTCCAGTAAACGACAGTTCGGTGATCCTTTAACCAAATCCTCTGTATTAAATGCAGAGATCCGCCATCATTCTGTGGTACGTATCCCGAGGGATCTGCCATCGTTTCCAGCCGTCGTCTGGGTAGCCGTACAGCACTTTTTGTCAGGAGTCAGAGGTCAGATTTCTCTGCGTGACTTGACAGGTCCATTTCGGGGAAGACGAAGCGTCCCTCGTACGCTATAACGCTGCTTCAAGAGTGGATGAGTTTTACGCCATAGAGGCGATGAAGAACTCTTTTTACGCTGGAGCGGCCTGGACGTACTGCACTTACGCTGATGGTCCTGTGAGCTTTATTCTTCACGCTGAAAAAGCTCTATTGTACGCTTGATGGCTCTGGAGGCCTTCGTTCACGCTACCTGCATTAAGAGGCTGCGTAGTTCATCCAGCGTATTTTTCATGCTTCTACAAGTGCATTAGTTAAACCAAACGGCATCACCATAAACTCGTATTGACCATACCAAGTTCTAAAAGCAGTCTTCGGTATGTCCTCCGGCTTCACCTTCACCTGATGGTAGCCTGATCTCATGTCTATCTTAGAAAACACCTTCGCACCACTCAACTGATCAAACAGATCATCAATCCGTGACAAAGGATACTTATTCTTGATAGTGCGATTATTCAAAACCATGTAATCAATGCACATGCGCACCAATCCATCCTTCTTCGGTACAAACAATATCGGGGCTCCCCACGGTGAAGAACTCGATCTGATAAATCCCTTATCCTGTAATTCGTCCACTTGTTTCTTCAACTCTACCAGCCCGCTGTTGTTTACTCTATAGACATGCTGCGAAATTGGTTCTGCACCTGGCATCAAGTCTAAAGAAAATTTAACATCTCGATCTGGCGGCAAATCTGACAATTCCTCAGGAAACACATCCAAGAACTCTGCTATCAACGGATACGGCAACTCCTTGTCTTCCAACATTGTAAATCTGATTCCCAAAAAAAAAAAAAAAAAAATATTATTATTTTATTTTAATAGAATTATTTTAAATTAATTGATTTATAGTCCAAAATTTTACTATGGAATCAATATAAGAATATTGTGTAATAGAGTATTCCTTGATTAGTTTAAGCAAGGTTCCTAATAACTAACAAGTGATTATTATTCCTTGGAATTTCTAGAAGCTTTCTTCTTAAACCAATGCCCTTCCTCCTTTCGAATATTTCAAGACTGCCATCCAACTTATTCTGGAAGGCTAAGAAAACTCCAACCAATATAAACCCTTCATTGATTTTCTACTTTGCATTACGACCATCCACCCATCCTTTACTTCCAACTTAAAGGCAACAGAACCCTTACTTCCTCCCTCATCTCTCCTGTCAAATAGCCTCCACTTATCTTTATTATATTCTTCCTCCTTCTATAGTTCCTAAGTTTCTTTTCCTTCCCAATGGAACAGTGGGCCTCCTCCGATGCATTTGCTCCGGCCGAGCCCCAGCTAGCTCCTCCTCCTTCAGGAACAAGTCCCCAAGGACATCAACATCTTGGTGGTGGGCTCCACCGGCTACATCGGCAGGGTCGTCGTCCGCGAGCCCTCCGCCCGCGGCTTCAACGTCATCTCCGTGGCCCGCGAGCGCAGCGGCATCCGCGGCCGCAACGACAGGGAGAAGACCCTCCGTGAGCTCTCCGGCTCAACCGTCTGCTTCTCGGACGTGGCGGACGCGGAGGCCCTCGACCGGTCCCTCACAGGGCTCGGGCTCCCCCGCATCGACGCCGTAGTGTGCTGCCTGGCGAGCCACAATAGCGGAATCAAGGACTCCTGGAACATCCCATCCGTCGATCAAACTCTCGGTCATTTTTATTTTCTCCCTCCCTCTTCATGGAATCACTTCTCAGTCCGGTGCAAGTAATCAATAATTCCAACTTCTTCTCCTTAGTTTCCACCACCAGAGCCAGAGTCGATTCTTCCTCTTTTCTTCGAGTGGGATCAAGTAAAGGTACAAGTGCATCCAGATGGCAAAAGATGTTTGTCAAGGCCAGACAAAGTGATATAATTGAGTGTAATACTGAAGAAGTTTATGATCAACATGCAAAAAGAAGTGAGTTACAGGAAAAGAGCTCTGGAGAATTGGAAGTTGACGTTCCAATGAAATACTCTCCTGGCAATGCTTTCCCACTTGGAGCATCACAGATTTAAGCTGGAATTAATTTTTCTATATATTCACAGCATGCTTCTTCAGTCACTCTTTGTTTTCTATTCCAGAGAGGAGTGAAAAACCCCATTGTGAGCCCCTTCTCTCTTTCCCTCTTCCCCTTACTTTCGATTCAGAGACTGGTTTATTAGTATTGATTAGTTTAATTAATAATTAGATTAGTTAATTAATTACTAATCAGTAATTAATTTGTTAATCAGTTAACTAATTTTTTAATCAGTAGTTAGTTTATTTAATCAGTTTAGTTAATATAATTAGTTAATTTATATTTAATTAGTTTAGTTTTTTATTTAGTTTAGTAATAAATATAAGGATTTTGATTATGTGAAAAACTATAATAATTTTTGGGTTATATTATTATTTAAGAAATAGTTCCAATAAAAAAAAAAAAAAATAAGTTCAAATTGTTTAATTGGGCTGGTAACCAATTTTTACTATAGATGTAAAAATATATGATGGCTTTTACATAAATTCTAGATTTTTTATAAATAAACTTTTATTTGTAATTATTGTTCAAAATAATTTCGAAATGATTTTCATTAAATTAAGGTGTTACCTTGATTACGAACAATCGACCATTTTCTCTTATTAGCTAACTTGTAAATCTTAACCTTAGCTAAGCCCCGGTAGGTTTCTCTATGAGGACTCGGTATCCTTATCCCGATTTTCGTGCCGAGCTCCGATCTTGGATTTCTTTATATAGTTTCTAGCTATTTGGACTGCTCCGGACCCATTGGAACTAACTGCTATTTCATTTGGGATCACCTTGAGAAGTGTGGCATTATGTACATTCTTTGATTAGTTATATATATATATATATAAAATGTTTGATTGATATATATAAGTTAATATGTATTTTGGTACATGTATACTAGTTTATATGTATGAGTGATGTATAAGTTTTCACATAAATAAATATATTTCCACTTATGTGCATACAGTTATACCTATTTTGTATACTTTGGAATAACTATATATATATATATATATATATATAATAAATTATTTATTAATTGGTAAATTACTAGGTGACCCTAGTTGACTAGTGCCATACCTGATAGAGCCCCTGAGTTCATGTATTTGTGATGTGTTAGTGTAGCACCTGATGCAAATGTTGTATTTGATATATTTTAGGATTGTTGGTTCCTCCAGGCGATACTCTGGGACAGGACATTGGTTTACCAGCTAAGGACCCAAGGCGAGTACATTCTCTGATTAGTTTCTAATTTATGATATCTCCTATGTTCACTGTATCTAGTGTAAATATCCATGTTCTTGACACATTGGTTACACGGATTGGTATACACGGATCTCGTCATGAGATGTTATTCCTTATTCATGGTGTAGCTTGTACAAGACTTATTTTCCTTGTTATCTTGTGCATGTACAAACACTGATTCCCGGGGAGATTTGCTACCTTCCTAGGGAATCCCGTGCCATAGCGTACCATGATTGGATCTACTATACCAGTCGGGGTGGGGAGTATTTTAGTATAGATATGTGATCATACCCAACTTTTCATGCATCATAGCTCACCCCGCATCTCACGTCGGGTGCGGCCTGACCCTCTCCGTGCCTCATAGCTGTTACGTGTGATTTGCCTGACCTCTACATGCATCATAGCTAACCAACGGTTAGCCTGACCTTCGTGAATCATAGCTAATCACATGTAACCAGCCTGATCAAGTTCCCAAGCCGATCACATGTTAAAGCTAGTACTCACACACTTAGTCATAGGTTTCTTGCTCATGGACATATTATTTCTTTTCCTGCAGTTACTTACAGTATTTCCAGTATTTCTTTCATTGTACATATCTTGTACCTATACATGCATCTGGTATATTTCCATCTAGAACTGCTACATAGTTTATGTCATTTATATAGAACTGCTATTTAGAGATGTACTTTGCTCCTTCCTGACTGGAAAATATTTTTCCAGACTGTGACCTTAGTAGACTGGTTTCCGACACACTTGGGGATTTGAAGTTAATGATTGCAGGTATGATTATTTTGTCATTAGACTTGTGTTGTATACTTTTGTTTCTTCAAATTCCTATCGTGCTGTAATTGTGATTGAGTATGTTGTTAATATTTTTATAGTGTTATCCGAGTCTCCTTATGGAGTTGGATACTAGCGTGAGATTTTATAGATAGTACTTGACCTAGACAGCGTTCTACCGCCGATGCTGTGGCGTAGGCTGGACGTACCCACGCACTCGTGCCCATAAACCGGGTGCGGGTCGTGACACGTTTTAATGGTGGCCCATGCAGGTCAGACTTCGTAAGTTGTGCGATGTCGTGGTAGTGTGACGTCTTCGTTGTACTACTGCGTGCCTGCTATAGGACATAGGATATAGGGTACTAGGATGAGAGAGGATACTCAATCACAAAATCTTGAGAGATTCCTGGGACGACCCCTTGAGGATCTTATTATAACTTCTAACTTTGAATCCTTCGTTTTGTTTCCGTCCGTCCTTACTTATTGATATTGAATTTGATTATTGTTGATCAATTTTTAAACATTTAAATCTTGGTATCATTGTTGAGTTTGATTCTTGTTGACCAGTTGTTAAATTTAATTCTTGATATCATTGTTGAATTAATTTCATATCGAGATGAATTTTACGGGCTAAAATTTACGGTATCATCTGATGACATATGTTGATAAGGACAGTGAGAAAGGTAAAACGTCTACTTTGGTTATGGACCCTAGAGTTTATCGCAGCCATATTAGCTGTGGTGACGAGAACGTAGGAACCTGACTTGGATGTACATACTATAGTTATGAAACTTAGAGTCTCTCGCAGCCATACCGGTTGGCGTGGCAAAGATTCTAGATGACGTGATTATAGGGTTACATACCCTAGTTACGGAACCTGTCGTTTATCGCATCTATGCTTACTGGCGTGGCGAGGATTCTGAGTGTCATGATTTCGGATAGACGTGTATGATTATCAGGTTGTATCCTAAATTGGTTCTTAAAGTATCATCTCAAGACTTATCTATTTCTGTTATTCCAGGACTTTGTTCCATCGCTTCTTCTCTTTACTAGCAGTAAAGACACCTTCAGTCCTCAATCCAGTTCCTTTGAGCTTTTATTCTTTGAGGATTCCTTGTTAAGTATGATAATTAGTGACTTGTAATTTTGTTTGTGTCTTGTATTAGTGTTGACTGAGTGTGACTTATGAATTTGTAAGTGTTTCTTATGTTGGACATGGGAGTATTAGGCATTAATCTAGAGATACCCATCGCATAGTACCTTGTAGCAATAGTTCTATGATAGGTGTTATTATAATTAGTATTGGTATTATAAAGAGAGGAGTAAGAGTATCAGTAAAGGTTCCAAGAGTTAGCATCAGAACCAGCATGCCAGTCCTAGATAATCATTAAATTATGTAATTGGATGATCTATGTAAACAATTAAGTATCAAGAAATTGTGTTAAGGATTAATGGAGCATGACGTTCAATTTGATGATCGATATCGGGTGTGTTAAAGGTAAATTAATATATATGCATGAGGAGTAATAATGAGGTGTCATGAGTAGAGGAATATCGGAATTGGAAAGGAAAATGGGGAAGCGTATCACAGATTAGTTTAACAGACTTTAAAGGATTAAAGAGAAATACCTACACAACAATCAAGATGAAGAACCATACACTTGCCTATGAGAGTAAAGAAACCTGAGTGTTATAGAAGGTACAGGTAATCATGAGTTCTAAATTGATGAGATGATCCAATAATGAAGCTAGTGGTATAATACCACGAGTGCTAATGGTTCTAAATCGAGGATTAGTCGGGAATGACGCTAATAATAGTAAGCACTCTGCGTGATGATAATTGGATGACACATCAGTTAATATAGATTAAAAATCATGGAAGAAAATACAGGTGATGATAACTTTGATCATTGGAGGAAATAGTGCAAGTGATTCGGGCAGTACAAAAATTTAGTACACAGTTGTAGATAATAGAGGTATGGAGTGCACCTCGAGTATTAGAGACTGTGAGCACTTATATGTATATTTGTGGATTTATAAATAAAAGAGTGGAAATGAATTTTAACCTTGAGAATTATTGAGGAGTTGAGATTGTGTCATTAAAATTTCTGAGGATTTCAAATATTGATTCAATAAACATGGTCAAGGCTACAAAGATTTTAGAAGTGATTAAAATTTTATTTCGATATTGAGAATTTAACTATTGAGGAAAATATAAGCATTTATTCTGTTCGAGGAGTTAAACCTTGACGATTATTTTGAGGGTTAATTTTATGGTAGATGAGAGATATGAATATTACTATATGAGTAGATGATATACATGTGTAAGGATCTGGTGATTTGAGCATGATTGAGATGGCACCGCAGACTGACTTGGGTGTCCATCTAAAGTTGTATTGGAAGGAGCAGTATTTAGTATGGTGTTGCACTTGACGTATATTGAGTGATAAGGACGACTAGTATGAACAATTGTAGTAGGAACGGGAACCTACAGAGGGTATGGTACTAAAGAGATAGAGGTATCAACTTGGATACATTATTGAATCATGGTTATATTAGAGATTCTTGGCATCAGATTTTGGTATTAATAAACAGGAGTGTGTAATACGGATATATTCATGGATTTTGTGGATTAATGATCAGTTGATATGGGTACCAGTGTACAGGAATAGAAATTTGTTAGTGGATGTGCTAGAGTTAAGTGTTTGTTAGAGATAGCAGATACCGCAAGAAATATGTTAACAGGTTCTTTCTTCCCTCCTAATGATTCCTTCTTCCATCTTTTGATTGATTGATTTTCCTAATACTGTAGTTCGTATTCATGATTTTTTTGTTAGGATATAACTAGTAGTACACCTTAACAGAGACTGAAATACCATGACCGAAGAGACATGACCTATATTTTTCTTAAATTGCATGGCTGTAGGTAGAGTTTTCTTAAACCATGATCATTAGGATTTTGACCATAGCAAAGATCTATGACAAGGTTATGACCGACAAAAAGGGACAAGATGATTAAATTATGGATGAGCATTAATTTAAATAAAGAATTTAGGGGATTGTTATAACAGAGTAGATGGATCATTGATTTTGCGAAAATCGAGGTATGATTGAAATTCGAGAATAAACAGTAACTTAAATGGAGAGTTAAGAAATTCACAGGGCAAAATTAAGGATTTATTAATTTTAGGAGGGTCTTGATATGATTAATTGATTATTAAAATTTGATAAAATTGAGAGATATCAGTTTATCTATTTGATTGCAAGATAGAAATTTTATAGTTTATATTATGAATGTTGCATTAAAGATTCTGAAAGTATCGCATCATTGAGTATTTGAGGAAAAAGAAAATCAGGAAATAAATCGTTAATGGAATAGTGTCGAATTCTATTCTCGGGAGGAGGATTTATATTTGAATGAGCATCAATTGAATTTGAGTTAGAGGAGTAAGGTGATTGATGGATTAGTGTTTAAAATTTAAATTTTGGGATACGATTTTTATAAATATGCATTGATTGGATTTCAATTAAAGGATTGGATAGTAAATTTTGTATTTAGTTATTTACTCAAAATTTGAGGAGATTATGATACGACTGGAATTCAATTAAAATATTGAGGATTTGAGTAGTAAGAATTTTACATTGGGATAATAAATTCAGAGGATAAAAAAAAAAAAATTTAGTTCAAAATTCGGAAACATTATACATACGGGTAGAGAAATATGGAATAAAATGAAGCTCATGGTAAAGAATATTATAATATAATTGATTATGGGATCATATAATTGAAGGTCGTAAGGTAAGATCATGGTATATTGAGGTTGTGATCTAAATTAAAATCTTGACCATGACAGTAACATTTGAAATCGAAGAAAATAATCGAGGTATAGTTGATGTTAAGATAAACAAACTCGAATTTGATGATAAGGATTTTGGACATGTAATAAATTTTGATTCAGAAATTCTAAGATCTAATCTAATAAAGTTTGTGGAATTTGAAACTTTTATAGATATTAGTTAATGATGAATCACAAGATTGAGAAAAGTAAAATGAACGAGGATAAAAAGGAAGGATTATTTTCAGATGGTAGTAAAGACTACTCTTTTTCCTAGAAATTAAGAAAAGCGATTAGATGTCTCTTGATTACATTCTGAAGGATGTATTTAAGTTTCTTAAGTCAAATTGTCGACCGTATCTTTCGAATTAGCTATAACTTTCATGTCTATATCATTCATTATACTGGGTCTTCCTTGGTTTAGTTACTTTGAAAATGTAACGTGCATTATTCCAATTATCTGTTTTTCCAGTGATCGTGTCTACTTCCCAAAACCTAAAACTTTCTAGAGGATTCAAGGCCGAGCCATGATTCCTTCAAGTTATTCCTGTCTTAAACCATATTTTCTTTTCTTCATGTTTTCTTCTGTTTTAGTAAATATTCTCCTTATAGAAATATTTTCTTCAATGATATATTCATCATTATGAACAACAAAAATTTTCTATCCTAGTCATCCCTAAAATTTCGAGGACGAAATTTTTCTAAGGTGGGTAGATTTGTAACATCTGATTCCCAAAAAAAAAAAATATATATTATTATTTTATTTTAATAGAATTATTTTAAATTAATTGATTTATAGTCCAAAATTTTACTATGGAATCAATATAAGAATATTGTGTAATAGAGTATTCCTTGATTAGTTTAAGCAAGGTTCCTAATAACTAACAAGTGATTATTATTCCTTGGAATTTCTAGAAGCTTTCTTCTTAAACCAATGCCCTTCCTTCTTTCGAATATTTCAAGACTGCCATCCAACTTATTCTGGAAGGCTAAGAAAACTCCAACCAATATAAACCCTTCATTGATTTTCTACTTTGCATCACGACCATCCACCCATCCTTTACTTCCAACTTAAAGGCAACAGAACCCTTACTTCCTCCCTCATCTCTCCTGTCAAATAGCCGCCACTTATCTTTATTATATTCTTCCTCCTTCTATAGTTCCTAAGTTTCTTTTCCTTCCCAATGGAACAGTGGGCCTCCTCCGATGCATTTGCTCCGGCCGAGCCCCAGCTAACTCCTCCTCCTTCAGGAACAAGTCCCCAAGGACATCAACATCTTGGTGGTGGGCTCCACCGGCTACATCGGCAGGGTCGTCGTCCGCGAGCCCTCCTCCCGCGGCTTCAACGTCATCTCCGTGGCCCGCGAGCGCAGCGGCATCCGCGGCCGCAATGACAGGGAGAAGACCCTCCGTGAGCTCTCCGGCTCAACCGTCTGCTTCTCGGACATGGCGGACGCGGAGGCCCTCGACCGGTCCCTCACAGGCTCGGGCTCCCCCGCATCGACGCCGTAGTGTGCTGCCTGGCGAGCCGCAATGGCGGAATCAAGGACTCCTGGAACATCCCATCCGCCAATCAAACTCTCGGTCATTTTTATTTTCTCCCTCCCTCTTCATGGAATCACTTCTCAGTCCGGTGCAAGTAATCAATAATTCCAACTTCTTCTCCTTAGTTTCCACCACCAGAGCCAGAGTCGATTCTTCCTCTTTTCTTCGAGTAGGATCAAGTAAAGGTACAAGTGCATCCAGATGGCAAAAGATGTTTGTCAAGGCCAGACAAAGTGATATAATTGAGTGTAATACTGAAGAAGTTTATGATCAACATGCAAAAAGAAGTGAGTTACAGGAAAAGAGCTCTGGAGAATTGGAAGTTGACGTTCCAATGAAATACTCTCCTGGCAATGCTTTCCCACTTGGAGCATCACATATTTAAGCTGGAATTAATTTTTCAATATATTCACAGCATGCTTCTTCAGTCACTCTTTGTTTTCTATTCCAGAGAGGAGTGAAAAACCCCATTGTGAGCCCCTTCTCTCTTTCCCTCTTTCCCTTACTTTCGATTCAGAGACTGGTTTATTAGTATTGATTAGTTTAATTAATAATTAGATTAGTTAATTAATTACTAATCAGTAATTAATTTGTTAATCAGTTAACTAATTTTTTAATCAGTAGTTAGTTTATTTAATCAGTTTAGTTAATATAATTAGTTAATTTATATTTAATTAGTTTAGTTTTTTATTTAGTTTAGTAATAAATATAAGGATTTTGATTATGTGAAAAACTATAATAATTTTTGGGTTATATTATTATTTAAGAAATAGTTCCAATAAAAAAAAAAAATAAGTTCAAATTGTTTAATTGGGCTGGTAACCAATTTTTACTATAGATGTAAAAATATATGATGGCTTTTACATAAATTCTAGATTTTTTATAAATAAACTTTTATTTGTAATTATTGTTCAAAATAATTTCGAAATGATTTTCATTAAATTAAGGTGTTACCTTGATTACGAACAATCGACCATTTTCTCTTATTAGCTAACTTGTAAATCTTAACCTTAGCTAAACCCCGGTAGGTTTCTCTATGAGGACTCGGTATCCTTATCCCGATTTTCGTGCCGAGCTCCAATCTTGGATTTCTTTATATAGTTTCTAGCTATTTGGACTGCTCTGGACCCATTGGAACTAACTGCTATTTCATTTGGGATCACCTTGAGAAGTGTGGCATTATGTACATTCTTTGATTAGTTATATATATATATATATATATAAAATGTTTGATTGATATATATAAGTTAATATGTATTTTGGTACATGTATACTAGTTTATATGTATGAGTGATGTATAAGTTTTCACATAAATAAATATATTTCCACTTATGTGCATACAGTTATACCTATTTTGTATACTTTGGAATAACTATATATATATATATTAAATTATTTATTAATTGGTAAATTACTAGGTGACCCTAGTTGACTAGTGCCATACCTGATAGAGCCCCTGAGTTCATGTATTTGTGATGTGTTAGTGTAGCACCTGATGCAAATGTTGTATTTGATATATTTTAGGACTGTTGGTTCCTCCAGGCGATACTCTGGGACAGGATATTGGTTTACTAGCTAAGGACCCAAGGCGAGTACATTCTCTGATTAGTTTCTAATTTATGATATCTCCTATGTTCACTGTATCTAGTGTAAATATCCATGTTCTTGACACATTGGTTACACGGATTGGTATACACGGATCTCGTCATGAGATGTTATTCCTTATTCATGGTGTAGCTTGTATAAGACTTGTTTTCCTTGTTATCTTGTGCATGTACAAACACTGATTCCCGGGGAGATTTGCTACCTTCCTAGGGAATCCCGTGCCATAGCGTACCATGATTGGATCTACTATACCAGTCGGGGTGGGGAGTATTTTAGTATAGATATGTGATCATACCCAACTTTTTATGCATCATAGCTCACCCCGCATCTCACGTCGGGTGCGGCCTGACCCTCTCCGTGCCTCATAGCTGTTACGTGTGATTTGCCTGACCTCTACATGCATCATAGCTAACCAACGGTTAGCCTGATCTTCGTGAATCATAGCTAATCACATGTAACCAGCCTGATCAAGTTTCCAAGCCGATCACACGTTAAAGCTAGTACTCACACACTTAGTCATAGGTTTCTTGCTCGTGGACATATTGTTTCTTTTCCTGCAGTTACTTACAGTATTTCCAGTATTTCTTTCATTGTACATATCTTGTACCTATACATGCATCCGGTATATTTCCATCTAGAACTGCTACATAGTTTATGTCATTTATATAGAACTGCTATTTAGAGATGTACTTTGCTCCTTCCTGACTGGAAAATATTTTTCCAGACTGTGACCTTAGTAGACTGGTTTCTGACACACTTGGGGATTTGAAGTTAATGATTGCAGGTATGATTATTTTGTCATTAGACTTGTGTTGTATACTTTTGTTTCTTCAAATTCCTATCGTGCTGTAATTATGATTGAGTATGTTGTTAATATTTTTATAGTGTTATCCGAGTCTCCTTATGGAGTTGGATACTAGCATGAGATTTTATAGATAGTACTTGACCTAGACAGCGTTCTACCGTCGATGCTGCGGCGTAGGCTGGACGTACCCACGCACTCGTGCCCCTAAACCGGGTGCGAGTCGTGACAAACATAGCTCCACAAATAATGCCTTCTCCCTGCTCTGCAGCTCCTCTAGCAAACTCAAACTCTGGCTCTCCTAGCGGACCAAACAAAACTATACCTCCTCTATAATCTATGCTAGCACGGTGCCTATTCAACCAATCCATCCCGAGTACAATATCGTAGCTCGAAAGTGGTATTACAAGTAGACACGCACTCAACTCCGGCCTCCCAGAGTAATTCTCCGATCCTTGCAAATATCATTAACCAGGATAATGCCTCCCCCGGTCATGATCTTGCAAGTCCTAAGCAAAGACTTAGCTACCAAACCATGCTTCAGAGCAAAAGAAACATATACAAAACTATGGAAAGCACCACTATCAAACAAAGCTAAAGCTAGAATATAATCAAAAAGAATAGAACCTACGATGACATCTCCGGTAGGTTCCTCCTATTCAACGGTCATAGCAAACGCTCGTCCCTGACGTGCACCTCCCTGCTGCTGATACTGGACAAAATATTGTTGCTGTGTCGGAAGCGGTCCCCTCGGCTGTGTTGCAGGTGGTCTCGTCTATGCCCAAGGAGTTGAAGCTGCTTCCTGACACGACGAGGACACTCTCTCAATTGATGCCCTTCAGTACCATAAAACAAACAAACTCCCAACCTCCTCCTACAAACTTCCCAGATGTGGTCGGACTTCTTGCAGTAGTAGCATGGAGCTTGTTATAACTGTCTCTACTGCTGTGGTGCTCGGTGAAAAGGCGCCTTAGCTAGAGTCTGGTTCTGCTGTGGCTGCTGGAAAGGTCTTGACTGGAAATAAGGACGTTTGGCAGATATTGCACTATCGTTGGCCCCCAGAAAAGAATCACGGTCTCTCTTGGGCTTCAATCCCAACTCCCGCTCAACCTTGCGTGCCTCCGCAAGTATCTCCGAGTATGTCTCATAAAAAGACGGAATATGAATCTTCACTTGCCAGTTTAGACCCTCACAGAAATGAATAGCTCGAACCTCCGGCTCTGTCACCAGATACTCTGCAAATTGGCTTAACATGTCGAACTCCGTAGCGTACTCCTCCATAGACATGCTCCCCTGAATGAGACTCTCAAACTGCCTCCCTAAGTCTAGCATGTCTGCTCGGGTGAAGAACTTCTTCTTGAAGAGATCCTTGAATACCTCGCAAGATTGTCCTACGTCAACCAGAACTGGCTCATTCCTGAACCAAGTGCGAGCAACGTCGAACAGTTAAAGTCCTACCGCCTCAACCTTCAGATCCTCAGAAAGACGGGACACCCTCATAAGACGCTCAATTTTCTTGAGCTAATCAACAGCATAGACGATGCCCTCCGTCCTCTTGAAAACCCTAGGCTCTAGTTTTTTGAAGTCCTGAATGTTGCCTGGCCGACCGGAGCAACCTGAAGAACATCCAGCTGCTGGACCAGAACTCCTCTCTCAACTACAGCACGAGCAAGCTGATGAGCACTCTCGATGCCCTGCCGTAGAACGTCGGTCTGCCTTTGATGTGCCTCTGACTGAGCTCTCTGTGCCTCGAGCATTTCACAAAATAGTGTAAACATTTGTGTCGCCTCTGTTGGCACAGGAAGTGGAGGTGGAAGCCCCTCAGATGCAGCTAGCACAGTCCTCTGAGTAGGTGGTGGACCTTCGAAAGCAGCTGACACTCCAATCACCAGAGAAGTGACTGGTGCAGGCCCTCGAGATGTCGCAGACCTCTCAGAAGCTGCTCTCCCCTGCTGCGATCTAGTCTTAGGCGGCATCCTGAGATAAAGCGAAAGAAAGAATCAATATGGCACAAGATGTAAGACATTCAAGGAAAGGACAAATTAAGAGATCAAGTATCAATATCAAAGGAGAATAGTTGAATCAAAGAATTTTTCTAGGTGTGATTGAGTATCTCAGCCTATATCCTATATCCTATCGTAGGCTTGCAGTAGTACAACTAAATTGTCGCACTACCACGATATCACATACTTTATGAAGCTGGACCTGCATGGGCCACCACTAAAAATGTGTCACGACCCGCACCCGGTGTAAGGGTATAAGTTGGAAACAACGCCCAGCCTACGCCGCAGAATCGACGGTAGAACGCTGTTTGGTTAATCTATCTAACAATATAATAAACCACCAACAATAATAATATACTCAATCACAGATCTAAGATGGAAAGCACGAATCAGATAAAGAATAGAATAGTCATAATATAACTCATGAGTCTAAAATAATACATCAATGAGTCTGAAAGAAATAACAAAATAAGCTGGAGATAAATCCAGTACAAAGAATATTAAGAAGCTACTACTCCTGGGTCAACTGTCTCAGTTGGGATAAGTCCCTCCTGACCCAGGATCTCAGACTCTAAACCCACAACATCTTGAGGTCCAAAATAGGTAGGGTACCATTCCTCAGTGTCATCAGAAAAAATATATTCAGTCAATAAAGGAGCAGAGTACATCTCTAACAACAGTTCTAATCAATGATAAAAACTATGTAACAGTAAATATATGTGAATAAACAAGATGCACAATGGATACAAGAGATATATGTACAATAAGGAAATACTAGAAATAATACAATAATGAGCAATATGTGAATGAGTAAGAATACTAATGTCTAAGTGTGTGAGTACTAGCTTAACATGTGATCGGCTTGGGTTGATACAAGAGATACAAGACTTATGGCATGACTAATCATACGTGCGGTGTATGAATAATACTATTCAAGATACAAGGTGGGTATGATCACATATCTACACTACATACTCCCCACCCCCAACTAGTCCAATGAATAGTCTCACCTATGTCTGACACGGTGCCTCGAAGACCTAGATATGGAATGTAACATCAATACAAAGTTCCGGGAAGAAAAAAAGTTAAACTAGTCAACTTCTCAGTCAATAAGTCAATTCTAAGCCAAAAGTCAACTATGGTCAACTATAGTCAACTAGGGTCATCTACCTATATCTAGGTTGCATAAACATAACACAAAAATATTGGGTTAAGATACTAAAGTCTAAGCCAAGAAACCCACATCTTAAATGTTAGGATACCGTATCTCCGGATACGTAAATTCCAAGGTAAACATCACAATATAAATATATCAAACATTATTAATAATAATATAGAATCAAAATTACAAAATTAATTAGGTATCGTGGTTTTGAACCAATTTGGTATCTCAACAATAATCACAACTTGATACCCAAACCTAATATCTTAGGTATCTCCAATTACCTTGGTTTCCTTAAGATAATTCCCAATACCTTGCTATACTACTACCCGTATATATATATATATATATATATATATATATATATATATATATATATATATATATATATTATACATATAAAGAAATTAGCAATTTTGAATACATTATATTAATATTACAACATATATATATATATATATATATATATATATATATATATATATATATATATATATATATATATATATATATATATATACAATATCTATCTATAAGTATATAATCATATATATATAAAATCTGCCAACCGTCACTAAAAACTGTGCTGAAAACTTATATTTTGATACGCTGACTTTTTAGTTACTGTTATGCCTGTCACTGAAACCGCCGTCGCTGCTGCTGTTGATTTTCTTCTCTGCTACTGCTGCTTTGGTGATGATTTGCAACCGTCATCGATCCTGCCATCGCTGTTGCTGCAATTTCCCGCTGCTCCTGCTAATTAATGACAGTGGTTGCTGTCATTAATAGCCCGCCACTGCTACAGCGACTACTGCTACTTCAGTGAATGACAGCGGCTGCCATTAATTCCCTATCGCTAAAACATATAAAGATATATATATATATATATATATATATATATATATATATATATATATATATATAACATATATACATATATATATACATATATAACATACATAAATATAAAAACCCCATAATAAACTTATATATATGTATATATATATATGTATATATATATATATATATATATATATATATATATATATGTATATATATATATATATATATATATATATATATGTATATATATATATATATATATATATATATATATAAACTAAACAATACCCTCCCTATTAATATCTACATAATATGACATAGCCACATGCACACACATACATAAATATATTTATAATTATATATCCATGCATATGTATAAATAATCATATAGCAACTATATATAATAAAATTATCCAATACATTATACATATATCCATATTTAAAAATAACACATATACTATAACATATGTACTTACACATGTAGAAGAATGGCTACATAATATATATATTCTTTCTACATACATAATACATAGATCTAGAATACAAGAAGCACAATTATATATACTATAATATATATAGTATCTATATATATATGTACAAATGAAATCTTCATGAATTAAGAGCACAAGAATTAAATCTACATATAATTACACAACATATGGAGAGTATCACATCGTATCCCACTAGATCTAGGATACGCATGTGACACGAGTCAACCACACATCCAATTATACCTCGAAGGACACAAATAAGTTACATATATTATTTATGAACAATACGAAGTGTCAATTATAGATCTACGTGTCCGTGTCAAAATATGACATGTTTAAAGTCCCGTGGAGGAGGGAAAACCCTCCAAATCAATACGTATCACCAAATTATTGGGATACGACCTACACGTACCCAATTGTGGACACGACACTAGCCCCAAACACACAACACATGCCAAATTGATCTATATGATCAATTGACACACACAACAATTGTCAATCTCGGAATTCCCCCAAAATTGACACAAAAAGTATCATAACTTTCTCAATAGGCCTCCAATGAACACAAAACCAAATCCTACGGGTAGCCTATGCATATGGGTTGATTTTCCATGGTTAAAACTAAGATTTAGAACTTAATTTAAGGAGAAGAACTGATTTGTACCTATTGGGAGATGGATTCCTAATGAAACCTCCAATTTAGATGAAATTGCCTCTGACTTGTAGATCCTTGCTCCTCTTTGTAGATCCTTGCTTCCTCCTTCTAGATCTTTGCTTCTCAAGTCTCTAATGGTGATTTGGGAAGGAATTGGAATGAAATTTGGTAGAAAAATGAAATGGAAATGAAGGAATTTGATAGAGAAAAAATTCTAGATCTAGTTTTGGAATAAAAAAAGGAGAGAGAATTTTCTCCCTCTTTTAAATATAGGCCGACCCCATTTCCTCTCCCTCAAGTTATCATGTAATGTCCAATATACCCCTTGGGGCCTCTCATAAATAAATAATTAAGGAAGGAAGCTTCTAGTCTAATGATTTAATTAATATATCTCCTTAATAATGGGCTTTCTAAAAGGGCTAAATTCTAACCAATTAATTCATGTTGGTCCATGGGTCCAAACTAAACTAGTTAGGTCTACTAACACAAGTCCAAATTAAATAACTAATATCTAAAAATAATTAAATAATATAACAAATAATTATTTATCATGCACAATATTTAATTAAATAGAAAATTACTAAAATACTATTTCCTTAAAAATATGGTAGTGACAGCAGATTCCAGAGAGGTTGCAGATAGAGGCCACGGGGAGCATGATGTTCTATATTGTGTTGACTTGGTTCAGTACGGACACCAAGATCTCAGCACCAGGAGTTATTTGGGAAGCTTTCAAAGAGCTCTTCAAAAAAAAGTTCTTTTCAGATGTAGCTCTGACACAAAGTTACGACGTGTTCCAGAACAAGCAGATACGGGACGTTGTCGGCGGATACGCGTTGATTCCAGTGTGCACGCACATCCAAATCAACTTCTGCGAAATCCTGCACGTCCGTATCAACGGCGCGCACCTTTTGGTGAAGACTGCTCGCGACCAAGTCGTCCTATTTGGCGGGGCGTACTCAGTTTCGGGGTGAAACAGGGAGTTGGTTTTCCTGTTTTTGGATCGCGGTTTGCGATCGCCATAGGACGCGATGCACCGAGCGGGTTACACGGGCATCGAAAGGGTTACGCAGCCTACGCGTCACAGCTGATGGAATAGAAAACGGGGCAATAAGGAGAGAGAAAATGTTACCTGAACAGGGTTCCTTGGAACGAGGTTTTCTCGTATCGGTGAGTCTATGTGACACAGGGGGACATGGTGTCCGGGCACTGTGTCCGGTTACTGTGTATCTAGGGTTTCGATGCTGGGGTTGGGGGACTCGCCGGAGGAGGGCAGAGACAGCCGGGGACGGGTCGACAGGCGAAGGCGCTCAGGCGGAGCTCGGGCAACTCGCTGGTGGCCGGGGAGAGGCGGCGTTGCTCATGGGGAGGCTGTCGAGTCAGGGCGGAGGACGGGGAGACGTCGAGTCGTCGGCTGAGGGGGCTGAGAGGGGAGAGGGTGGTGGTGAGACGGCGGGGACTCAGGGCGGAGGAAGGAGGAGGGAGAGGGCTGTGGGTTTTGGGGAGTTCGTCGGCGGAGCGAGGAGAAGGAAGGCGGAGAGGTGGTGGAGATGGGGGCTATGGGAGATCGACGGTGGTGGTGCGGGGAGGTTCTGGAGGAGGAAGACGAGGGCTAGGGCTAGGGTTCAGGCGGTCGGGGGTGACAGGAGCGGGGGCGCTGGGCGGAGGAGACGGCGAGGCTGGGGCTAGGGTTCAGGTGGTCGGGGATTAAGATAGGGTCGCCGCCGGTCGGAATAGAAGTCGGATTAGGATTAGGGTTTCGGTTCCGATCGGGTTTGGGTCGGGTCAGCGGGTCGGGTTCAATATGAATCTGGCCCGATCCGCTATTGTTTAAGTGTGGGTTCGGGTAGGCGGGTTTCGGGTCGAGTTTAGATCTGACCCGACCCGCTAAGGTTGGGTTCGATTCAGTTGAACCGGGTCTGGGTTGGTTTGGGTTGGTTTGGTTCAATTGAACCGGATTTATTTTTAAGGTTTAATTACGACTTGGTTTTTAGGGCTTTCAAAATGTTTCCGGGGTCCAATAAATTTCCGAAAAATTACCCTATGTCTAGTTTTCTATTTTACACCATAAAATATTATTTCCATAATATTTTAATATTAATTAATAGCAATTAAAAATTATTTAATCACAAAATACCTTAGTTTTAATTCCAGAAAATTATAGAAAATTGTGTAAAATCCAAATTAAAAATTCTTGAAAATCAGGGGGTTTACACGTATCGCTCAACCGAGGCGAATCATCACTAAGGTGGGTGGCTACGGTGAACTTGTCTTTGCTTAGCCAGCACACTTAAAATGTGGAACTACACATGCTAGTCGCTAGGTGAATCACCCCCTGCATGCTAATAAGAATACAACGCACCTAGCTAAGGGAATAATCCCAACTTGTATTGCTTGTGCTAGAACATGGAAATAAAATATTGCTTATATTCTGACCCTCGCATGCTATCCTAAATAATGTTGCTCGGGAAGTCCCTTACGGTTTTAACTCTCGGTTTACCTTAGGGCACGAGCCAACGTGTCTACTTAAAGTTTCTTAGAAATGCATGCTTGCCTATTTACAAATGTCTAACGCTATTCGTATTGTGCATGCATTCTAGTTAGCCAGGAGACTATCAAATAGCTCTTATGTGCAATTGAACATGCAAGTATCCGAGACCGTTAGGTCACCAAGGCAATCCCCGAACCAGGGGCATGCATCAAGGCAAGTGAATACTAAACGAGAATCCTATCATGTTACAACTGAATGATAATCACATCAAGTATACCTCTGAACGAGAATCATGTCAACGAATCCAAGAATCACAGCCCGTGGAGCAAACGCTCGGTTCAGAACAAAGAATCATGGATTATCATATCAAGTTATGGATTTGGAAAGACCATGACCTACATGTCGCGGACAACTCGAAAACGAGGTATCGTTCCATGGGCGGTCACCGGGGCACTGGGATCATTCTGATCCAGATGGAACTAACGTTATAGTCTCACGTGATTGGCGGGGTAGTTTGCAGCGCACCACGTACTTTTATTGCATACTCTCCTCGTCAATGACTATGGTCCTTTATGGCTATGACAGCGACAAACATTCATATAGATAAGTCATCCTTGCTTAGTAGTTATCCGTATCACTACCACATTCTGAAAACAGGGGTATTTTCGACTTTTTATAATATTTAATATTATGGTAGTTATAATTAGATAATTTCATGATAAGTTTTATTTTTTATTTTATTTAAAATAATTATGTGTGATGTGTAATTAAATATAGTGTTAGATGCAGTGTTCATTTGTTTTGAGCTAGCAGACTTGACCTAGAAGCCTAGTAGAGGAACACCTGTCCGAATTATGGGATTTTGAGGTTAAATTGTTTATTTTCGAATTAAGTTATTGGAGGTTGTATTTAATTACCGTATTTTTATTTAATTATTGCGCATTGCCTTTGTTTCGATATTTGGAGCACTACCCTAGCTTTTGTCTTCCAACAAGTTTCACAATCTTGCCCTAGACATGCCCGACTTCCATTCTGCTATTTTGTAACTCATAATTGTGCTCTCTGTACATTATTTCTAGCCGCACAAAAATCGTCGCGGACGTTATTTAATAAATTCCTATTTTGTATCGTTGTGCGTTCCAATCAAAAATTGGAGGCAATTTTGACCTATTTTTCGTGCAGCCCAAATTAGGGTAATATTCTGTTCTGAGTCTTCTTCATTATTGGTATTGATGACCTGACCTGATTTTGGCCCCATGTACTCCCAATTAATTTTAGAACACAACTTGTATTTTTATTCTAATTAAATTGAGGATACTATTTTAACCGATTCTGAAATCCTAATTTAATTCTAGTGCCCTGCCATTTGAGCCCGTACCAATCTTACAGCGCCCCCTGACCCTACAAAACACCGGACATCGAATCACCCGCAAAATTTTCGTCATTTTATGGGTTTGTGCAATTTCCCGAATTTAAGGGGCTAAGTTGCAATTATTCAATTGTAGGTGTCATCACCCCATTGTCCAAGACCAAATGGAAAGGTTATTTATTTGTGGACCAAATTGCATTTTTCCCACTCTACTTTACATGAAAACAATTATTCTCCATGACCAATCTGGACCACACAATTAATGGGCCAATCCCCACCTTTCATTTACACACCCTCCCACTACTTAAAGTAACATCAAGCCCTAATCCCCAAAAATCCAACCTAGGGAATCCCCCACACTCAAACCGTAGCCTCCACAAATTTTCTTCTCCTTCTTCCTTTCTTCTTCTCTTTTCTTCTTCTTCTTCCTCTTCTCTTTATTTTATTTTTGAAATATAAGAGGGGGGGAACACTATTCACCCCAACCCCCTGTTCATCTCCGGTCCGGCCGACCCCGGAGTCGTTCTTCTTCCCCGAGCTGTACTCCAATCCCGGCGAGCCTTCCTCCCGCAGCCGGCCTGCTGTTCTGGCGGCTGCACAGTCATCTCCGGCGGCTTCCACCATCGCAGCCGACCCCGGGTTCTTCACTGTCATCATCGACGGATCCCGACCCCAACCGTCCCTGCGGCAACTCCATATCTCCGGCCCGGCAAGCCTCCAACTCCTTCCACTCTTCGTCTCCCTCCTCCTCGTTCCCATCTCCGGCCGAGCTCGGAGGCTCGACGACCGACTCCACTGCATCGAGTTCCCTCCTCGGATCTCCCTCCTTCTCCCTGCCATCATCCCATCTCCGGCACTGCAACTCCGGCTCCGGCCACAACAACCGAGCAGCCAACCCTGCACCCAGCCTCCTCCCTACATTCGAGTCGACCCTTCTCCGGCCAGCCACGACAGCGTGGCTTTGTGAGACCCGCACCGGAGTCCGACCATCAACCAACACCGAGCGGCGGCTCTCTTCTGTTCTGGTTACAATGTAAGATCCCAGCGGCCTCCGTCGAGCCGACGGCGCCTCCGCTACTACTCCAGCGGTCCGGCCTCCCTCTGATCCACCACCACCACCAACATCCCGAGCATCCCGGCTGTTCACCCACCATTCTTCCCGGCCAACTTCCCGACTGCATCCCCTCAACCACCACCACCACTGTTACATTGTCTCCGACATCCAAGTCCAGTCTCCGGCCAGCCGACCCAGCGGCCACCGGCTGACCCAGTGAGTCCCCCTCCTCTTCTTCCTTTCCCCTTCTTATATGTATGGTTTATTTGTATATACGTATGTATGGTAAGTTGTATACGTATATATGAATTCAAATATATACATGTATGAATGTGTATATGTTTAATATACGTATATGAATATAAATACGTGTGTATGGGTGTATGTGTGCGTACGTATGTTGTATACGTATTTGAGTGTAAAATATATATATATATATATATTTTTTTCTCTATTTTATGTATATGTATGCAAATGTATATATATAATTTGCATATACACATCTAATATCATATGTTAAGTAATGTGTTGGTATATACATATATAGGTATATGAACATATTTTGATATATGTTAACATATATATATATGTACGTATTTTGGTAAATATATAACTGTAGCAAGTATAATTAATATTGGTATATATATTATATATATATATATATATATATATAAATATATATATATATATTACGTTAAATTCTTTTAGTATGTATACAAATATATACGTATTGTATTCCTTTCCATGAATTATGTTTATATACATATATATATATATATACAAGTATTATTTTATTATGTTTATATACATATACAAGTATTATTTTATTTTAAAGTATATATTTGTACATATATCTATTATTGTAATTGATGAAATTATATATATGATTAGTTAATGAGATGTATATTTATGTATATCCCTACCAGATGACCCTAGTTGACTAGTGCCATACCTGGCATGGCCCTGAGTTCGATGTTTTGATGGTGTGTTAGTGTAGCATCTAATACAAGTATTATTTTGATATGTCATTAGGACTGTTGGTTCCTCCAGGCGACACTCTGGAACAGGACCTCGGTATTCACCAGCTAAGGACCAAAGGCGAGTACATTCTCTGATTAGTTTCTAATTTATGATATCTCCTATGTTCACTGTATCTAGTGTAAATATCCATGTTCCTGACACGTTGGTTACACGGATTGGTATACACGGATCTCGTCATGAGATGTTATTCCTTATTCATGGTGTAGCTTGTACAAGACTTGTTTTCTTGATATCTTGTGCATGTACAGACACTGATTTCCGGGGAGATTTGCAACCTTCCTAGGGAATCCCGTGCCATAGCGTACCATGATTGGATCTACTATACCAGTCGGGGGTGGGGAGTATTTTAGTGTAGATATGTGATCATACCCAACTTTTCATGCATCATAGCTCACCCCACATCTCACGTCGGGTGCGGCCTGACCATCTCCGTGCCTCATAGCTGTTACGTGTGATTAGCCTGACCTCTACATGCATCATAGCTAACCAACGGTTAGCCTGACCTTCGTGAATCATAGCTAATCACATGTAACCAGCCTGATCAAGTTCCCAAGCCGATCACATATTAAAGCTAGTACTCACACACTTAGTCATAGAATTCTTGCTCATTGACATATTATTCTTTTCCTGCATTTTACTTACAGTATTTCCAGTATTTCTCTCATTGTACATTTCTCGTACCTATACATGTATCTGGTATGTTTCCATCTAGAACTGCTACATAGTTTATGTCATTTATATAGAACTGCTATTTAGAGATGTACTTTGCTCCTTCCTGACTGGAAAATATTTTTCCAGACTGTGACCTTAGTAGACTGGTTTCCGACACACTTGGGGAATTGGATGTTACTGATTGCAGGTATGATTATTGTGTCATTAGACTTGTGTTGTATTCTTTTATTTCTTTATTTTCCTATCGTGCTGTAGTTGTGATTGAGTATTTCTAGATTTATTTTATTATATCCACGTCTCCTTATGGAGTTGGATACTAGCGTGAGATCGTTTAGATAGTACTTGACCTAGACAGCGTTCTACCGCCGATGCTGCGGCGTAGGCTGGACGTACCCACGCTCTCGTACCCCTAAACCGGGTGCGGGTCGTGACACGTTTTTAGTGGTGGCCCATGCAGGTCAGACTTCGCGAGTTGTGCGATGTCGTAGTAGTGTGGCATCTTTGTTACACTATTGCGTGCCTGCGATAGGATCTAGGACATAGGATACTAGGACTAGAGCGAATATTCAATCACAAATTCTTGAGAGATTCCTGGGATGACCCTTGAGAATCTCATTATAAATTCTAATTTAAATCCTTCCCCCTTGTTTTCGTCCGTTCTCACCTGTTGATATTGAGTTTGATTCTTGTTGACCAGTTGTTAACTTTAATTCTTGGTATCGTTGTTGAGTTTTGATTTCATATCGAGATAAATTTTACGGGCTAAAATTTACGGTATCATCTGATGACATATATTGATGAGGACAGTGAGAAAGGTAAAACGTCTACTATGATTTTGGAACCTAGAGTTTATTGCAGCCATATTAGCTATCGTGACGAGAACGTAGGAACCTAACTTGG